>OZ005662.1:214538619-214976119 GCA_963930645.1 Salticus scenicus
TTTAATTGAATTCGATTCTCAGAATTCGATTCTTCGCTTTCGTCTATCACATGATTGAGCAGACGACGCTGGGAAGAGTCCATTAACGGTTGTATAAATAAATTAAAGTAAGAGAAGTCGTTAAATAAACAAAAGAGAAAATTATAATACGGTATTAGAGTATTTTTTTCTATATAGTATGGTGTTTAACTTTACGCTACTGCACTTCAAATAATTTGAGCCCATATTTCATAATGATAAAGAATTTTTCGTTTGTCCCTGTAAAAGTCTATATGTTCTAGATTCACCAAATCTATACAGTTCGTGCAACGGTGATCTGTAAAATGATATAAATTTTCAGCTCAATCGGATGACCCTATCGCATTTTAACCCTACAAGGCACCCAGTTCCATATGTGGAACACCGACTTTAATCGTTCCTATAGCTATAAAACTATTAGTAGCGGACATCTCTTGACATCTTGATAGAAGCTACTGACATTTAGCAATGTAGTAATACGAATCTTTACCTAAAGATGTCGTTCGTGTTTTTGTTATAGTGCACTCAGTGTGAAATTTGAATGAAAGTGATACATTATTCGTTTGTCTGAATTCAAAAATAAAAAAAGAATAGTTATTGAACAGTTTTGACTCGAAAAAAAAAAAAAAAAAAACTGTGTGTTATAACGAAGTGTATATTTTGCAGAGGTAAGTTGTTTTTTTTTTATATTACAATAGTAAACGTATTAGTATATCATATTTTTATGTATGTTCCACATACGGTACGTTGAGCTAAAAAGTTGATTTTTCCGTAAAATATGGTTTTATTTTTATTTTTATAAGTTGTCCCTATCTTCTGATCACTAATTACAACTTATATATTTTTGTCGCGCACTAAAAAAAAATTGAGCCTTGTAGGGTTAAATATTTTGAGGCCATTGGTCACAATGATAAAGAATTTAACCATAAATGCAAATTCACCTAAATGTATAAAATTCGTGTGACGATGACCTATAAAATGTTTATAAATTTTCAGCTCAACTGGATGAACCCATTGCACTTTAAGTAATGATGAACAATTTTCTTTGTGTTCCTACACACCCACACACATACATACATATATATATATATATAATATATATATATATATATATATAGACTAGATTAACCAAAATCAATAGAGTTCGTACTACGGTGAACTATAACATACGTACCAACTTTTAACTCATTCCAACAAAGCACTTGGACGCTATCGCGTTCACTCACATATACACATACACATAACCGTAAAAATAACAAAAGTGAATTCATGGAACCTCAAAACGTATAGAAACACCAAAATTTCAAAGTCGAATTTTCGTCATGATTACAATACTTTCCTTACATCCTCCTACGTTCGGAAAGTGAAAAGAAGGTTAAAAATATATGAGTCTGATGAAGTCTTAATGAACAGTTTTATTTCCATTTTGAAATATGGGACAATAAACTTCAAAGGAAAAAATCAGTTAAACTTATGATTTATTTAGAAATATTATGTGTAATGTATTTTTAAAATTACATTATCACGTGCGTTGTGGATAATTGCAGCAGGAAAGCTGATCGTGTTGCATACAGATTTGAAAGGTCAAGTTCTACCACCTCTAGAGCTGTCATAACCAGTTTTGCGTTCGACTGCATTGGACGTAACCCTTTTTGTTAACGATTACTTTCTGTTAGTAGCCAATATTAATATTACCATTACCATTATTAGTGGAGATAATTGAAGTTTGTGGTCTTAAAATTGTAATTTATGCTGTACTAAGAATGTTTTAATTAAATACTTAAAGAAAAAAAAAATATTATTATGCTTTTTCTACTATACACATTCAGACTTGCGTATGTTTATTTATATATTTATAATTTAAACAAAACAAAAACAATCACGCGATCCACATAAATTATTAACACCTACCAACTCTACGCACTCGTTGCATTTTTTAAATTTCTATGTACTTTCAAAAACTAAATTCGAAAACTGGCGTACAATCAATCGAAAGAAATTAAAACTTCTTCACACACCATAAATTTTAAGTCAGCACAACCGGTTTCGAAAGGACGTAGCCTTTCTTCATCAGGTGCAAACACGTGCTACTGCCTTGGAGGCAAAAGCAAGACTTTCAGCAGTCTTGCTTTTGCCTCCAAGGCAGTAGCACGTGTTTGCACCTGATGAAGAAAGGCTACGTCCTTTCGAAACCGGTTGTGCTGACTTAAAATCCTTAAAATTTATGGTGTAGCCTTGCTTTTACCTCCAAGGAAGTAGCACGTGTTTGCACCTGATGAAGAAAGGCTACGTCCTTTCGAAACCGGTTGTGCTGACTTAAAATTTATGGTGCGTGAAGAAGTTTAAATTTTTTTCTATGTACTGTGCCTATGAGATCACACTACGGTCAGATAAGGTTCTAGACAGGCAGGGAGATTAACACGTTGAGCGCCATGTCAGCCATTCCAGATTCTAGACATTTTGTCATATATCTCTAAGTACTGAAGGAATCATCTTGAAACTTTAGGAGTGTGCAGAACATCTTATACTTCAAACATTTCAATGAATGTTTTATCCCGAAAGTAAAAGCAGTACCAGTAAAAAATTAAAACGTTGAGCTCCCTGTCAGCCATCGGTGGCTGGCAGTGTCAAATATGATATAAAGCCGCGTGAATCATCGGTGGCGGATATAAAATAGGATATAAAACTAAAAATATTATATTTGATGATTGAAAATTTATTAAAAATTTAGTTAATTTTTATTTATTACAGGAGGAATCATTATGGAATTTTAATGGATTTTAAGAATTTGCGTGACGCTCAACGTGTTAAGTAAATTAGTAATCACTCTTAAGTATCGTTAGAAGGTATTAAAAAGTTTAACACAAACAGAAATGCGATTCCAGCAATTTCCAGTTGTAACCCATAATGTATCTGAATATTATAATGTTATCTGAATACTACAAGAAACAATTTTTTCGCATATGAATAATTAATGTTAAATTCATTATGATTTGTGCAGTACAAAGTTTTTTGATTGTGATTTATAAAAAAAGCCTCTTGTAAAACATAATGCTTTTATTTTAGGTGTTATTTTAGGTGTCTTTTAGGAACATTCAATAATGAACTTGAATAGCCTATATCATTTTTGAAGAAATTCAGAAAATATTTATAGACTCTAGGATTGGCTCTAGGCAGACAGAAAGATAGAGAGATAGACTAATATAAACCACAATCGCTCTTAAACATTGTTAGAAAATGTAAAAAGTATAAAAAACGAAATAAACTTAATAAAAACGAAAATGCGATTTCAGCAATTTTCGATTATAACCCTTAATGTATCGGAATATTTCTGTTTGGCACTGCAAATCTTAATGCTAATCTTACTATATTCTTTAGATTTCTTTTTTCTTTTTTACTATGAATAATAAATATAAATTTCATTATGACCACAGCAAAATAAAGTTATTAAAATATGGTTTATAGAAAAACCTCTAACAACCCGCAATGCTTTGAAATTCTTTCATGTGTATATCCCGTTCACAAATCAGTGGTAGTATTTGCTCAATTTTCAATGGAAAACATCCCAAAACGAATTTGAATAACACGTAATCACGATTGAATAAGAAGAAATAATTATAAGATAAAAAACTTTTTATAAACCATGTTTTTAAATTTTCTGTTGAATCATAGCTATAGAACTAACTACATCAGCACTTTACCAATGCATATTGTTACGGAATTGTAAATAAATGTATTTATTTTTCTATAAATTTTTTCAAGTAAGTTGATAAAATGTCAATTTTCTGCATTTCTAGCTCTTTTTCTTGTTAAAATAGCTTAATTTTCCCTTTAAAACGCATTAAAAAGCTCCAATAGGCAGGTAATGGATTTGGTGCCAAATTTGGCGACTTTTTGCCCTTGGCGACTTTTTGGCGAGAAAATCCTTAATATCGATATTCCAAAGATGGACGTTCTAATGTGGTTGGTTAAAGAGTTACGGGAAATTTGAATAAAAAAAAAGTTGGTTTAAAAATAAAATGTTAATCCTTTCCGAACAACATATATTTGCATCATGAACTACATTAGCACTTTATCAATGCGCAGAAAATCTTTAAAGTGATAATGACGTCAATTTTTGCCAGATGCATAATTTAACTTTTTACATTTTTTTAACGCTCACGTTTAATTAAATGTATTTAATTTTATGTCAAAAAAAATGAACTCGTAATTTTTTTTTGGCAACAATTAAATTATAGCTAATATTTTAATGACTATTTTTATTGCTATTAGGAGCTTATTATTTTCATATTTTAATTAATTAAAAGAAAACTATTCGAAATTTTGAAAATCTGACTTCGAAGTATTGTGTTGTCACCGGGTTCTGAGCTACTGTGAAAGTTTCAGATGTCTAGCTAGTAGAGAAGTTAGTTAAAAATAGATTGCAAGATTTGTACCGGACAAACAAACACACAAACAAACAACAATAGAAGTTAATAAAAGACATGGTAATAAAATACTCTTAAAAATAACCAGTGCGAAAAAAAATTGAATAAATAAATAAATAAACAGTTATTAACAGTACTACGAAATATTAATTAGAATGTTGGTCGGTATGTGGCCCCAATGGCCCACTAGAACGAAGTGGAGCTTTCAATGTTTGTGGGGGGAAAATCTATGCTATGATTGGCTATATTCCAAACTTTGAGGGAGAGACGGAGTGCCGAGTACCCGGGGTCAAATTTACTGCTTATCAGTTAAATTAAGACTGCTACAGGACTGCTTATTTCTTACTCCGTGGTTTAATGAAAGAAAATCCGCATGATAACGTCGAACGACGTCAGAGAGGCTTATCATCCATCATAATACCCAATCAATTAGTTCTGTTATCAGAAGACATCATACATTCCCAGTTCTACATCCATGCTTATATTGTAATATATAAGTCATATGAATCTCTGGTCAATAATGAATTAAGAAAAACTCCAATATTTGCATATAAAAACTTAAATCTATAAGTTATAATTTAGTCTTTCCCTGAAGTTGGATTTTGCTTTTGAAAATATGTTATTGGGTTAGTAATTTTTGAAACAATGCGAGACTATTGTGCTCGAAAAAACTATAAAAACGTGCGATAATTCACCAAATCTAGAAATTTTTTAGGCGAAAATGTATGCGAATTTCCTAGGTAGAAAACGTGACAAAATTGTGTTCTTTTTCACAAAATTGATTAAGTTTTTAAAAAATAAATATGTATAAATTTACTTTATAAATTTTAAACCAATATAACAAAAAAAAAAAAAAAAAAAAAAAAAAGTATAAGGACTGCCGTTTCCCCCCTAAATTTTGGGGTGAGTGGGGATGAATGGGACGCAGGATGAATGGGTAATAGCAAAATTTTTATGTTTTGCAAGCACTAGAAACTTGACAATTTTTCTGATATATGGCACTGCTGAGGTCATTCATCAAATGTAGTTACAGAATTGTGCTGTCTGTTGAAGGGCAGAAAAAAATTAAAGTGTCTTTTTCTGATGCCAGAGTAAGTTTTTACTTATTCAATTAGACAGTAGTTAAAAATTAACTATTTGCTTAAAGTTAATATAACTCATATATGCTGAAAAGGCATAATCTTTTATTGTGTTTATGATATTCAAGAAGAATATTGACAATTGTTCCTTAGGCCTATTTCCTATTTTATATGATCATGTGGTGGTAGGGATGAATAGGACATTCCCCACTATGTGCTAATTTAAAATTGTACACAAGAATTATATTAAAACAAATCGTAAATAGATTTTCAATATTTTTATAACCTGCAGCTCAATAGTTATAACATGGAATTATAAAAGTAGTATGGATTTAGAGAAAAATAGATTGAAATTAATTGTTCTGATTTTTGTTTATAATAAATATGATTAAAAAAGTTATAAGTTAGAATATTCAATGCAACTTAAATCAATAATAATAACAATAATAAAAAATAAATAAACTAATAATTGGATTAAAATCACAATTTCAATCAAGCTAATTAAATAAATCCTGCTGATTATTAATGTAATACAGAATAGAACGCTTATTTTTCCCGATCAGCCGGAAACAAAAATTTACCTGGATAATTTGTACTCTATTATAATGATTTATATCTTTCTGTGTCTTATTTATTAATTTATTTTTAGACTAGCAGGCTACGCCCGCTTCGCTGGTCACTATATTTAAATGAATTTTTGAAAGAATTGAATTAATATTTATTTTTTACATCACATTATAGACAAAAGCTTAAAAAAAAAAGAAAGAAAAGAAACTGAAATTGACCCAAAACTCGCTTCGGGTACCCGCTGTCAACGGCAGCTCTTTTCCCACCCGCACTGCATCAGATCTAGGTTCCCCATGCCTGCAGAAAGATCTTTCCCGAAACTCTTCAATCTGGATATTTTTCGATGACAGGGAGGATCTGCTACTATTTAAGAACTACGATTTTAAAAATGACTGTATCTCAGCATCTATTAAATATTTCAGTTTTGAAACATGTATTTTATAGCCCATGCTATTTACACTATATTACGATTTAATTCCGATCAATGTAATAAAATAAAATAAAATGTAGATTTAAAAAATATATATATATATATATAGAAATAAATGTTAATCATTTTAATCCTTTTTACTATGCATATACTACCATTTTTCCCGATAAATACTGTAAATAATAATAAAAAAAATTGATGAATAAAAGATTTTTTCTTTTAAAGGAATTAATTAAAAAATGAAAAATAAGAAGTTGTTCTACTATAAAAAATTAAACATAACTGTTATAAATACGTTTTAAAATTTAAAACTAATTATACTTATTTTTTTCTACTGCATTACGATTTTATTTTCAATAAATACATCAAATTAAAAAAAAAAAATCGCCTTCAAATGAATGTATTAAATAAAAATAAGTTGAGCAATAGCCGTTGCTATGATACGCAGACGATCGAAGCAAAATAATAAATCTATGAAAAATGAAACAAAGAAGCCAATATTTAAAATCGGAAAAACATTAATTTAAAAAATTCAAATTCGAAATTCGAAAAAATCTTGATGAGGTGCAAACCTGCAGGGTCCCAGGTACCTATATCCTAAAATCTAAATATTTAATATGTTTAATTTTTCTACTGTATGTGTATAACTATTTGATTTCAATAAATACAATAAAAAATATTTCTTCCTCAAATGAATTTAAATAAAAAAATAGTTTAATAGCCGTTGCTAAGATACGCAGACTTTTGAAACGAAAGAAATTTCTGTAAAATGAAACATTGAAGTTAATATTTAAATTCGAAAAAACATTAATTAAAAAAATTCAAATTCGAAATTCGAAAAAATCTCGATGAGGGGCACACCTGCAGGGTCCCAGGTACCTGTATGCCAAATTTGGAGGCTCTGCGATCAGTAGTGTGAGCACCAGAGCGCAGATACACAGACACACACACAGACACACACACACACAGACACTTCTCTTTATTTATATAGATTAGATCTTATTAGATTAAATTACCAAAGCATAGAGCACTAGGAACTGTGCGAACCAAAGGAGTCAATAATCTGAGTCAATTAATTTGAGTCAATACATCAGTTTATGTTAATTTCAGTAACTTTATAGTGTGTAATAAAATCCCATAAACCAATTTAACTTAAAAAATTTATTTACTTTCCATTTTGTTTTATTTTCTTTGTTAACACCAGTCGGTCCCATTCATTCCCGTAGGTGGGGATGAATGGGACAATGCACATGCATTAAAACAGGAATAAACTACTACGTCAGAAACGCCAAAGAAAAATTATTCAGGTGCATACAGCTGTTTCGGTAGCCTAAAGCGTACCGTCTTCAGTGCAAAAGAATTCTGAATCTGGAGCAGTGCTCGTATATATAGGAGAGGGACCGGATTTAGTTCAACCAATAGGATTACGGAAGAGGTGGGGAGTGTGGCCAATAGGAATTAAGGAATGTGTAGCTGTGAAAACAGTAGAAAAATTAAGGAAATGTGGACTGAATGTAAAATTTCCAACAATCAGACAAATAGAGAACAGCGAAATCACAATTTACAAGGTTTTTAAAATTTTTATAAATATGAAAAGCTTCAAAGAAATCGAGTTCATGAATGGATTTAGGTCTGCAAACTATTTTAGCTGAATTAAATTTAAAATTATGATTTTCCTCCCAGCAACGTTTAGAAATAGCCGATTTATTGGTTTCTTGTTTGCGGACGTAATTCATATGTTCTTTTAGACGAAATTTAAGACTGCGTTTAGTTTGGCCAATATATGATAAACCACACTGACAGGAAATACTATAAATGCCCCAAGAATTATGCATATCAATAGGAACTTTTAACTGAGAAAAGGTGAGTTTATTGGAAGGCGAAAATATTATTTTAAAATCATATTGTTTGAGAATTTTAGCTATGGTTTGACTGGTTTTAGAAAAATAGGGTAAAACAATACTGATATTAGATGTGACTGATTTAGTAGACGAAATACGAGGGAGTTGTAATTTTTGGATAGCTTTGTCTATAATGGAAGGGTCATAACCTCTGTCAATTGCGATGGCTTTCAGATATTTAATTTCAGATTTCAATAAAATAGGATTTGAACAAATATTAAGGGCACGGTTTACAAAAGTATAGAAAGCAGCCATTTTTTGGTTAGGTGGGTGACATGAACGCGAATACATCGAAAGTGTTACAGAACTAATTAATGATGGCCCATACATTCCTTTGCCCCGTGACCCCTCTCCTCAAGAATTAAATAAAATTAAATCTGCTATAAAATCTTGCCCCTTGTTATTGAACACGACTAAATCCCATCTTATCCTTTCTATTGCTAATTGTGCCAGATTTTATGCTTTACCAAAAGTTCACAAACCCAATATTCCATTTCGTCCAATAGTCTCTAATATCGGTACTGCTTCCCCTGCTAATAGTTATACTGTTAAGAATTCCATAAATTTTGCAAAAAATATTCAAAACTGCCCTCACACAAATCTCACTATGGTTTCTTTTGATGTAAAATCTCTTTTCACTAATGTTCCAATAAGTGGCGCCCTCTGCTGTCTCGAAAATAGATTAAAAGAGTTTCATTTCACCTCTTTCGAAATACAAGAATTAATTTCTCTTACCCGCATTTGTTTATCACAAACCACTTTTTCTTTCCAAAATAAATTCTATCGTCAGTCTGAAGGTTTAGCCATGGGTTCCCCTCTCTCCCCAATTCTTGCAGACATTTACATGCATTATTTCGAAAGCAAGCTTTTTAAGAAAATATCTTTTCCTTTTTGGACCCGTTACGTTCACGACACCTTCACGCTTATCGACATATTTCATCACAATATTGACCATGTCTTAGAAACCTTAAATTCAATTGACAGTAATATCCAGTTTACATATGAAATAGAAAATAATGGCTCCCTTCAATTTCTTGATACCCTCGTCTCTCGCACTGTAAATGGTTTTTCAACCACTGTCTATCGTAAAAATTTTGCAGTCTCCCTTCCTCCCCTTGCGCGTTCATGTCACCCACCTAACCAAAAAATGGCTGCTTTCTATACTTTTGTAAACCGTGCCCTTAATATTTGTTCAAATCCTATTTTATTGAAATCTGACATTAAATACCTGAAAGCCATCGCAATTGACAGAGGTTATGACCCTTCCATTATAGACAAAGCAATCCAAAAATTACAACTCCCTCGTATTTCGTCTACTAAATCAGTCACATCTAATATCAGTATTGTTTTACCCTATTTTTCTAAAACCAGTCAAACCATAGCTAAAATTCTCAAACAATATGATTTTAAAATAATATTTTCGCCTTCCAATAAACTCACCTTTTCTCAGTTAAAAGTTCCTATTGATATGCATAATTCTTGGGGCATTTATAGTATTTCCTGTCAGTGTGGTTTATCATATATTGGCCAAACTAAACGCAGTCTTAAATTTCGTCTAAAAGAACATATGAATTACGTCCGCAAACAAGAAACCAATAAATCGGCTATTTCTAAACATTGCTGGGAGGAAAATCATAATTTTAAATTTAATTCAGCTAAAATAATTTGCAGACCTAAATCCATTCATGAACTCGATTTCTTTGAAGCTTTTCATATTTATAAAAATTTTAAAAACCTTGTAAATTGTGATTTCGCTGTTCCCTATTTGTCTGATTGTTGGAAATTTTACATTCAGTCCACATTTCCTTAATTTTTCTACTGTTTTCACAGCTACACATTCCTTAATTCCTATTGGCCACACTCCCCACCTCTTCCGTAATCCTATTGGTTGAACTAAATCCGGTCCCTCTCCTATATATACGAGCACTGCTCCAGATTCAGAATTCTTTTGCACTGAAGACGGTACGCTTTAGGCTACTGAAACAGCTGTATGCACCTCAATAATTTTTCTTTGGCGTTTCTGACGTAGTAATTTATTCCTGTTTTAATATTCCAACGCCAAGTCTTCTGCTATTAAATGCACATGCATGTTAAAAAAAAAAAAAAATAAATAAAAAAAAAAACTATTAATTAAAAATGATAACTTTTTATTAAAGTTAGTATTAATCCACCGCCACTTTAGAATGTAGGAAAAGAGGGGAAAAAAGGCTAAAAACCCCATAGGAATAGCATGGGAAGAAAAGCAAAAAAACTCACAATGTCAAGTGTGTTAAAAAAAAAAAAAAAAAAAAAAAAAAAAAAAACAAGTTTCACACCGGAAATAATAAGGGGACAAAATTGACTAGAAAAATACATTGAACAGCGGGAACCGTGCGGGCTGGGGCATGGGTCCTATCGTCCAGGATTAATACGACTCGCCTAGTGTTACTCTGTGTAACTGATACTGATGCAACTGATGTAACTGATTACTGAAGTGTACTTATGAGCAATGTTATAAAATTCTGAATTACATATGGTGAACGTTATTAATAAAAACATGAAAAATGTCCCATTCATCCCCACTCTCCCCTATAGTAGAATTTGCACATTTGCTAAGGACCATTATAAATACAGAGACTGGAATTCTTGTAAAGTTTTTCTTATGCATCATAGCTTAACGACTTTTCTGCGATGCCAAAAGAAACTCATCTTACTCACTTTGAAAAAAGGAAAATTCATACTTTTAAAGAAAGTGGGTTAAGTGGGCATGGAATTACTAAATAAATAAATAAAATAAAAGATCTAAAATTGTAGTTTATAACTTTCCAAAAGAACTTCAAATGTGTGGAATAAAAAAGTGAACTGGAAGATCAGAAATTCTAACTTATCGGCAGAAAAGAATGATTGAGGCAAACTCTTCTAAGTTTGCCTGTAAAAGAAATCTGTGCATGGAGTTAAAATAAATTTGAATTTACCACTCTCCACATGAACCATTTACAGGATTTTCAGTAGTCACTTATTTAAATGCCGTTTTATATATAAAGCAATCGGTGTATTATTATTTCGAAGATATGTATTACAAATGATTAATGAAGATTACTATAAAATAATTATAAGATAAAAAACTTTTTATAAACCATGTTTTTAAATTTTCTGTTGAATCACAGCTATAGAATTCTGTTGAATCATAGCTACATTAGCACTTTATCAATGGATATATTGTTACGAAATTGCAAATAATTGTACTTATTTTTGTATAAATCCTTTTAAAGAGGTTGATAAAATGTCAATTTTCTGCATTTCCAGCTCTTTTTCGCGTTAAAATACCTTAATTTTCCCTTTAAAACGCATTAAAAAGCTCCAATAGGCAGGTATGGATTTGGCGCTAAATTTGGCGACTTTTTTGGTGATTTTTGGCGATAAAATCCTTATTATCGATATTCCAAAGATGGACTTTCTAGTGTGATTGGTTAAAGAGTTACGGGAAATTTGAATAAAAAAAAAATTGGTTTTACAAATAAAATATTAATCCTTTCCGAACAACATATATTTGCATCATGAACTACACTAGCTCTTTATCAATGTGTAGAAATGTCTTTATCAATGTGTAGTGATAATGACATCAATTTTTGCCAAATGCATAATTTAACTTTTTACAATTTTTTAACTCTCACGTTTAAATGTATTTATTTTTATGTCGAAAGAAAATCAACTCGTAAATTTTTTTTGGCAACAATTAATCTATAGCTAATATTTTAATGACTATTTCTAATGCTATTAGGAGCTTGTTATTTTCATATTTTAATTAATTAAAAGAAAACTATTCGAAAATTCGAAAATCTGACTTCGAAGTATTGTGTTGTCACCGGGTTCTGAGCTACTGTGAAAGTTTCAAATGTAGTAGGGAAGTTAGTTAAAAATAGATTGCAAGATTTGTACCGGACAAACAAACAAACAAGAACAGAAGTTAATAAAAACATGATAAATAAAAATGGTGTTTAAAATAATAACTGCTGTGAATCCTGCGTTAAAAATATTTTGAAAAGCCATGAATATTTGGTTTAGGAAGAAAGTGTCATGTCCGGTTTTTACAAATCAACATATAAGAAGAAAACTTAATTTTTCAAAACGATAATTTTCTCTGGATTTAAAATGTAATAAAGTAATTTTTTTGAACGAAAATCAGTTCAATCTTGATGAACCAGATGGTTTTCGTTAATTTTTGGTATAATCTACATCAGACAAAACGCGTTTGTTCCAAATGTTAATAATGATATGAAGTGAGGTACACCTGCAGCAAATTAAACTAATTCAATAATCTTTGTTAACAGCAAAATAAATGTGTTGATACGTTAGAAGAAAAACTGATACCTAAAACTGCACTAAATTACATCAGTAAACTAATTTTTCCAACAAGATAACCTTATCTAAATGTTACCAAGCTTGCAAAGCTCTGATTTGAATCTAATTCAGTAAATTCACTTTATTGACCGGTGAGGAGTCCCGACAGAAACCCAGTAGAAGATTTTGAGACATTCTACCTGCTAAGTTTACAAAATTGTCACACAATAAAGAGCGCTTCTTTAGATATTTTAACCCTTTGCGGCGCAAAAGAATTCGGATCATTTAAATTATACTGCCACCGGAATTCATGAACTAAATTAAACTAAAAGAATTTTTAAATTTTAAGGCTAAAAAAACCGGCCTTTACTGCTACGTTATAAACGTAAATTTTTGCTAAAAAATTTCCGGGATGAATTTTTGCAGCTGGATCTTAAATTTTGCGTCTTCGCAGCGAGGACAGCGCGCGTTAAAGGGTTAAAAGAACTTTCAGCATCAATGACATCTCAGCTTGTTCTAGAAATTAAAGAAAATGTTATTTTCACTTTCTCTATGGTAGAGAAAGTATTGTTTTGGGGTCAATTTTCAAAATGAGTTTTTGTTAAATTTACACGTTTTGAGGTCCCTGAATCCAAAAATCATGTTTTTAGCTTTTGGTCTCTCTCTGTAGGTGTCTGTTATCAGCATATCTCAAGAACAAATAATAACAGAAATTCCAAACTTGGTATTTTAAATGTGTATCATATAGGGATGCTACACTAAACTTTTCGTTGAGATCAAGCGAACAATCCGTGTACAGGGACACCCAAGCGAATTCAAATACATTATGTCTATGGGGAAAATTGCAGGTAAGTAGAGTTTAAACATCTATAGACTGCACTAATCAAAATGAAACGAATATACATTTTTATATACGTAAAAACATGTTTCATGTAGAATATGATATGGAAATCATTCACTGTTCGTTAAAGAAATAAACTGTGGTGCGACAATACTTGAAATTTGATGGAAGTGTATTTCTGGTTGTGCCGTGTGTTATTAATATAGGATTATATTTATAGGCACCATGTGGTGTTTACATAACTATCAGAAGATATACAGGGGTGCCAATATTTTAGCCATAACATTTTTTTTATTGTTAGTGGAAGTGCTTTATAATATTTTACCATGTCCAGGAAAGCTGCTCAGAAATTGAAATTAATTCCTCATAGCCATATGGTAAATAATGTATTTTTTAAGCTAAATAATCATCGTTTTTTTTTTTTTTTTTTTTTTTTTTGTATATTTGCACGTTTTGAGGCTTCATAAATACGGAAGGTAAGTTTGTGACGTTTGATCTTTGTCTGTGCCTCTTAGAATAAATTAAAAACAAATAATTTCAGGTGATCCATATGTTGTATTTTGAAGTTAATACATTTGTTAATAGGAGAGTTTAATCAAGATTGATGAGTTTCAAGGAATGTTGCGTAAGAAAGTTGAATAATTTTAAATGAAATTTTGAATGTAATAACAGATTCGAATTCTATATAAATTTAGGTACAATAATAAAACGGGGGAGGGGGGGGGGTTGGAGCAATTATTTGTCAAATAAAGCTGTTCCGAAGCCTAATTTGAATTGTTTTAACATAGGTTTACATAACAGTACTCGTTATCTTACCCCTTAATCTCCAATCTGCATATATAGTATTAAACTTCAGGGTAAGAGAAAGTCGTGTGCGTGACACACCAGATTATTTTGATTATTAAAAGAAATATTAAAAAATTTAGAACATGTCCTTATACACTAAGGGGGAATCGCTTCGCTTGCGTAATACATGGGGACAACGTGATAAAACCTGTTTGAATTTTTTTTTTTTTTTTTTTTTTTTTTTTTTAATAATAAAATTGATGGTTACTTAAAGGGAAAAGAAAATATCCTTTTTTTTAATTATTTTATATAGGGACATAGCTGCCATTCCTTTATCTTTAAAATCAGATTTATCATGATTATTTTTATAAAAGAAACTGTCATATTTATTTTCGTCGATTAAATACATTAAAATATATATATGAAAACGGGATACTGGCAATTATGTAGTGATAATCTTCCTACGGTTGAGTTTTGTAAGATTACAGTTTGTTATTTTATGTGTTGTAAATGTTATTCTACAATTTTATTTAGTGAATGACAAAACCATAACAAAGTATATTTTTATACGATTATACATTATCCTTATACTTTTTCGCGCATTGTATTTATGTTCATGATTGAAAAACAATAAGCACGCATAAAAATATAAACATAAGCTTTCGTGTCAATCAACATCAAATGGTTAAAAGAAAATAATAATAACAATCTCCCGGGTCTTTTAGGCCATTCATGTATAAATAAACGAAGGTTAAGTGAAGTATAATTTGTCTTTTTGGAGTCACGAAGGTGGAGGGCGTACAGAAAGGTGTGGTGGTATTCCACATATGACGTCAGACTTGACGTATCGTAATGAAGGTGTTATTGTTTTTCATTCAGGAGGTCCTTTGTTAAATTCTGCCTTGTTTTCGTAGCATCTCTGTCTAGCAAAATTGCTGTAAGTAGATACTTTTTTTTTTTTTTTTAAATCGGTAAACTTAAACCTGAAATTTAATTTAATTTAGAGATTTACGCAGGACGTAAGATGTTTTACAAGGAAATCTTTCTTTTACATTATGTACATAAAAATCAAACTACGTCAGTCCAGCGGTTTATTAAAAAGTATATAACCATGAAAATGAAGAAATAATTCACATTATCTGTTTTTATTTTGATTCAAATATACCTAAATGATTTGTTGATTTGTATTCAGTTGCAAATAAGGACCAAACCAAGGGCATAACCAAGGGAGGAAAGGTATAAATTATCGTGCTTTTCTCTCTCGCAGATTCTTAGAAATTTAATAAAGCTTTATTTGGATCATTGAAACAAATTAGGAATTCAGTATCAGCCCCTCCCTTCTCAATAATCCATCTTTCAATCCCCCTACAGATAATGTTCCTTGCCATTAAATTCTAAATTCAGATTTTTAACCCTGAGGGAATTTTTTATACTTTAAATGTAATTTGATTTATGTTATTTACGCGAAATTTTCGAAATAGATATAAATCAAACTATTCCAGTCCACAGATTTGTAGAAAGGTATCATACAAATGAAAATAATTCATGTATTTTAATTTAATTTTAATTATTCACAGATATCTAAATGATTTGTTGATTAGTACCCAGTTACCGATCAAACCAAGGGGGAGCTATGTGGATTCGAGCCCCCCGCTGATACTTCGAAATTAAATTTTCATTTTCGACCACTGAAACAAATTAGGAAGCCAGTCCTAGTCCTCCACCGAAATCCACCTTTCAGCCCCCGCAGATAATGTCCCTTGCCATCAAACAAATTCTAAATTCAGTTTTTTAACCCCTAGAGAAATTTCTATGCTTGACACGTAACTTGATTTATGTTACTTACGTGGAATTTTCGATGTAGGTATAAATCAAACTACTTCAGTCCAGAGGTTTGTTGAAAAAATAAAAATACAATCATGAAAAGAAAATGATTCATATTATTTAATTTTTATTGATTCAAAGATACCTAAAGGATTTTTTTATTAATACCCAATTACAAAGACGGATCACCCTAAAAGGATTAGCCAAGGAAGGGGAGGCTTTGGAGGCACCAGCTCTCTCCGCCCCCTTCGCAGATACTTTGAAATTATGTAACATTTTATTTTTGACCATTTAAATAAATTTGGAAGTCAGTCTCAAACCCCTATTCCACCGGCAATCCACTTTTCAGCTTCCGGCAGATAATGTCTCTTGTTATGTTCTTGGCATTAAACCAATTCTAAATTCGCCAGATTTTTAAATCCAAGGGAGATTTTTATACTTGAAATGCAATTTGATTTACGTAGAATTTTGTATATATATGTCTTATGCCTTCATTCTTCAGTCCTTAACTTAATTTTAATTATTGATGACTGCCTTATAATGCTTATCCTTATATGTGTGCTCTTTGGCATTATTGCTTGTAATTGAGTCTTCTTAAAACTTAACATTTAATACTTTGACTTCAAGATTACTTAATTTTGGGTTAATCATATAAGTTCAATTCTTCTTATTACTTAATCGGTGCTAAAAATTCTTATTATTACTTGATCGGTGCTAAAAATTATCTTAATCTTGCAGTCAATACTTCTAAATTATCTTAATCTTTCAGTCAATACATCTTAATTACACTCCTTATTGCATTGGCTTCTTCTCCTGAAATAATTTAACTGACTTAATGTTTTTATAGCTAACCGAAAGATGGCGCGTGCGCTCTGATGTCTTATGCCTTCATTCTTCAGTCCTTAACTTAAACGATTTCATTATATATGTTTTTGGTACGATTTGATTTAACTCTACTAGTCTTAATTTTAATTAACTTTAAAATCTATTTTAACATTATCATTTAATATTTACTCTGTGTATTTTATCTTTAATGGAAATGCTCTGAAGTATATTCGATTAATCGATATCTGTCGAGCTTTTATTTTACTTCAATTTAGGTTTTGGCATCATCCTTTTCTCCAGTTTGTGTTAACTGTTATACATGTGGTTACTCTGCTTCTTTCATGTTATCACTTTGGTTTCCATTAAGTATTTAATTAATCTTTATTTAATCTTTGTTTTAATTTAATATTTCACTTATTTATCATTCTTTATGGTTCTTGCTGCTTCGATCGGGGCGTGAAATGATATAAATTGCTATGATTAGCAATATCGTTTTACGAAATCGTTGCAGCTTTCACAGCTTTATGAAGTATTCGCCCCTTGATAAGTATGCTTCTAATTTTAAGCATTTATATCCGCTTAATTCTGTGATTTATTATTTGTTTTCTCTCTCATAAGTTTAATGGTCCTTTTTTATTATCATTCAGGTCGGCGTAAGTATTTTAAGTTACTATCGTAACTCATTGGTTCTTAATCTATATCGCAACTTTTTGTGTCATTCTTTCCTCTATGTTAAATTCAGTTCTATATTTTAGTGTGCTGTTTTTGTTTTAGTTCTATTAATTGCTAAATTTTAAGATTAAATTTTATTACGATATCAATTATTTATATTTGCATTTAAATTCCATCTGCTGCTTATGCGCATTTAATTTAAATGTATTTTGTTTAATATAAACAGTTGTTTCATTTATTTTAAAATCTTGTTTATGTTTTAATGTATATATTATTATATATATACATATGTTTGCCAATTTGGCTTACCATCAATATTTTAAAAGTTTACATGCACTTTGATTACAGCTGCAATGGCGCTTTTTCTGATGTGTATTATTTCAATTGTTAATCATATACCTTGTTTGGCTGTTTGTGGATCTATGCATTTAATGGCTCTTTGATGTAGAACTGTTTTATCTAAGTTCAAAATTGGGATAGTCCTTTAGTAGTTTGTATGTGCATAAATGAGTTTTGACTTTTATTATTAAATTTAAAAGTTTTTATGCATAATTTTCTAAAGTTTCACGTGGTTAAATTTTAATATCATGAGCATTTATTATTCACTTTGTCCATTATAGTTTTTCAATGGTTAACTTATTCAATTTTAGTCTTTTAATTTTGATTCTAGGGTTTATAATCATAATGCTTCGGGTTGAATTTTACTTTGGATTGGAACTTTTTGTAAATATTGTGTATAGTTTATTATGTAATTATTCCAGATTAAATGAATAGTTAATTTTTTATTTATGTATGCCTACTTTAATCAAGAATGTTTAATATTCAATTTGTGATTTTCAATATGTTGGTGGATATGTATAGGTTGATGACTATGATTAAAGCTTTATTATTCAAGAAATTTTAATTTTCAATTTTATTATCTCTCTACTTATTCAAGAAATTTTATTTATTGATTTTCTAAATGATAGTTTTAATGTATAATACTTGCAAACTACAATTGATTTGCTTATTTTCTATAAAATCACTCTTTTATTATGAATGTTCTCAGTAAATTAGCAGTGCCTGGCAAGAAATGCTTTGGTCTCCCTCAGTATTGTGCCCGGTACAGGAATATTTATAGGGATATTCCTGGATCGATATCAAGCTACCTATACTCTCCTCCTTCCAATCTTAAATTTAGAAAGTGTGATTCTTCTCGTTGCAAAACATGCCCTAATGCTTTACAGTCCCAAATTTATAATGATTTAAAATTGGTTCCTTTCTGTCAGGTTTATAATGTAATATACAAATTAAGTTGTGGTATGTGTAAAATGCAGTATATTGGTGAAACTTCCACCCCTTTACATATTAGAATTAATCAACATCGCTCAGACTCTAAAAAGTTATCATCACCTGTCCTTAACAGTAAATCAACTATTGAGTTAAGACATTTTAATTTACACAATTTCTGCTCATGTACTATTGAAATTCTTCGGATTAAAAAAAAAATAAAAGTGAGCGCCTTTTCTTTGAATCTCACTACATGAAATATTTTAATACAATTTATCCATATGGTTTGAATCATGAATATTTTAATAGGGTTGTTAAGGTTTATACTAACATTAATCCCCTTCATGATTACTCCCCTGTTTACTCTGTACTTAATCATAGTGTCAACCAGAAAACTTCTCGTTCAAAAAGAGGTAAAAAATCCAATAAATCTACTAATGGTTTAATATCAAACAATCTCATTATTAAGAATATTCTTGCCTTACAGTCAAATTATCTTAACCATTATGATTGGATTTACATTAGAAAGTTTATATTTGCTATCAAAAAAAAAGTATTTGTCCATTTACTTAAGTGTATTTAAAAACCAATCCTATAATCAACATTTTTCTGATATTTTCTATGATTTAATATTATACAGACTAAAACTCTTCAATTTAAATATCTCTAAAAAACCTCACAAAATCCAATCTAATTCACAGCTTATTCTAAATTATTCTAATCAAATATTTAATAGCATTAATATTTCATCCATTCTTAATAATAAATCATGCATGTTTCCAATTAAAGACATTCATATTTCTCGTACCTTTAAATATCCGATTACACTTGGTCGCCTGCTTTTTAACTATAATTCTGTCTCTAAGTCTAATTTATCTTCTCATGTGACTTGTAGTTGTACTCATCCCTCTTATGTAAAATATGTTGACAGAGATCATACACATATTATCACTGGTGATCTTAATATTATTAATGACTCTAATTTAAAGAAATTTATGGAATATGGTACTAAATATCGACTCCCTTCAAAAACTAATATTTCACAGATTATACAACAGTTTTCATATGATATTGATTTGTTTATTTATAAACTCTCTATCTCTTATAATAAACCTATTGAATATTTCAACCAATGGAAATTTTTAGTGATTTCAAAACTTAAAGCTGAATTAATTCAACATAGATCAAATCTCACACATTACAATAAATCAAATCTCTTTAAATCTATCAAAGAATTGCAACAAAACTTTGTTATTACTTATGTAGATAAATCTCCTAATAATTATGCTATAATCTGTAAACATTATAATCTTTCTTTACTCAGTTCATCTATATCTAATAGTACTAACTTTCATCCTACCAATAATGATCTTAAAATCAATAACCGCAAAATTCACTGCTTTTATAAATTGCTAAAGCTTCCATTTAATAATTTTAAATATCCTTATATTGTACTTATCCCTAAATTTCACAAAAATCCTATTAAATTTAGAACTGTGACTGTAGGGTGTAATACTTACAACAATAACGCTAACAAAATTCTCCTTGATATTCTCAAACAAATCTATGACTTAATTAGTAAATCAAAAAATTTCTTTTGCCTTAAAAATAGTTATCAACTTAAAGCCAATGTCTTATCTATGAATAATGTGACTGATATCATGACTTATGATTTTGGTGACCTGTTTAATAATATTAATTTAACAGATCTTCATCATATCATCTTTAACCTTTTTGAAAAATTTAAAAGTCAAATCTCTTTACCAAAATGCTTTTCGGCAACATCATTTAAGACACTTTTAAATTTTATTATTCATAACAATTACATTCTACACTGTAATAAGATCTATATTCAAAAGGTCGGTATTCCACAAGGAGGATGTAGCTCAAGTATGTTAGCTGACTTATACCTTTACCATTATGAACAGGGATTATGTATTGAAAATGTCTATTTTTACCGATACATTGATGACATTATAATTTTTTATGTCAATAATTTTTCCCCTAATTTATTTAAATTTGAATATCCATCTCACCTTACCTTAACTCATAATCTTCTCAACAATAACTGTATAAGTTTCTTAGATTTAAAACTTAAACTTGATGGTAGTAAAATTTATACTGATCTGTATGACAAAAGACAAGATTTCAGTTTCAAAGTAAATTTATTTACACACTTTACTTCTTGTCTTCATATCTTTGTTTACAGAAATATCATTCTCAATCACCTCTTTCGTATACATAATCTTTGTTCAGTTAGGTTTAAAAATAAAAATATCTCTCACATAATTAATGTTGCTACAAAAATGGAGTATCCTAAAAAATTTATTTATTCACTTGTTTATCATAAAGGGTCTCTGTCTAACACACACACACACACACACAAAAACTACTAAGGTTTAATAAAAAAAAAATGGTGGATGGGTGCGCAGATGTTTGATTAAGGAGGAAGGATGGTGTTGTTTGGCTGGTTGGTTGGGAGGGTTTGATGCTGAATAAAATTAAAAAAAAAAAAAAAGGTGGGGTGGGGATTACTGTAAGTTACATTCTTATTTTTCTGGTTGATACTATGAATTTTGAAACCTTTTATCATTAAATTTAATTATGTGCATCTGGCTACTTGAGGCTTCCCTTGTTAAGTTTGAACAATCCATCTATTTGCATAACAACAATAAGATCTTATATTATTAAAAAAAAATTCTTATAAATTATAATTTTAATTATTGATGACTGCCTTATAATGCTTATCCTTATATGTGTGCTCTTTGGCATTATTGCTTGTAATTGAGTCTTCTTAAAACTTAACATTTAATACTTTGACATCAAGATTACTTAATTTTGGGTTAAGCATATAAGTTCAATTCTTCTTATTACTTAATCGGTGCTAAAAATTCTTATTATTACTTGATCGGTGCTAAAAATTATCTTAATCTTGCAGTCAATACTTCTAAATTATCTTAATCTTTTAGTCAATACATCTTAATTACACTCCTTATTGCATTGGCTTCTTCTCCTGAAATAATTTAACTGACTTAATGTTTTTATAGCTAACCGAAAGATGGCGCTTGCGCTCTGATGTCTTATGCCTTCATTCTTCAGTCCTTAACTTAAACGATTTAATTATATATGTTTTTGGTACGATTTAATTTAACTCTACTAGTCTTAATTTTAATTAACTTTAAAATCTATTTTAACATTATCATTTAATATTTACTCTGTGTATTTTATCTTTAATGAAAATGCTCTGAAGTATATTCGATTAATCGATATCTGTCGAGCTTTTATTTTACTTCAATTTAGGTTTTGGCATCATCCTTTTCTCCAGTTTGAGTTAACTGTTATACTCGTACATGTGGTTACTCTGCTTCTTTCATGTTATCACTTTGGTTTCCATTAAGTATTTAATTAATCTTTATTTAATCTTTGTTTTAATTTAATATTTCACTTATTTATCATTCTTTATGGTTCTTGCTGTTTCGATCGGGGCGTGAAATGATATAAATTGCTATGATTAGCAATATCGTTTTACGAAATCGTTGCAGCTTTCACAGCTTTATGAAGTATTCGCCCCTTGATAAGTATGCTTCTAATTTTAAGCATTTATATCCAATTAATTCTGTGATTTATTATTTGTTTTCTCTCTCATAAGTTTAATGGTCCTTTTTTATTATCATTCAGGTCGGCGTAAGCATTTTAAGTTACTATCGTAACTCATTGGTTCTTAATCTATATCGCAACTTTTTGTGTCATTCTTTCCTCTATGTTAAATTCAGTTCCATATTTTAGTGTGCTGTTTTTGTTTTAGTTCTATTAATTGCTAAATTTTAAGATTAAATTTTATTACGATATCTATTATATATATATATATATATTTAATTTAATTTTTATTGATTCAAAGATATCTAAATGATTTATTGATTAGTATTCTGTTACAATGACGGATTAAACCAAGGGCGTAATCAAGAGGGATCCAATCCTCTGCAGGTACTTTCAAATTAAATAAAATTTCATTTTTGACCATTGAAACAAATTAGGAATTGAGTCTGAGTCCTCTCCCCCACGCTCTTGCCGACAACCCACTTTAGCCCCCCCTGCAGATAATATCGCTTTTTATGTTTTTGCCATCTAACCAATCCTAAATTTAGATTTTTCAATCCCGAGGGGAATTTCTATGCTTGAAATGTAATCTAATTTAACTGATTTATGAAGAATAATCGATACAGGTTTAAATTAAACTACGTCAGTCCAGAGGTTTGCTGAAAAGTGTACAAGCAGGAAAATAAAAATAATACATATTATTTAATTTAATTTTTATTGATTCAAAGATACCTAATTGATTTGTTTATTAATAACCAGTTACAAAAACGGATCAAACCCAATCTTAATTCACATTTTTAACTGCAAGCGAAATTTCTATGCTTTTGCTGTGAACATTTCGATTTTCTAGAGAAAATTTCCAAACTTCTCCGTTAGTTCAGAAGGAAATTCGTAATCTACACCAAAATTTTTGCTTTCACCAGCGTTGTCATCCAAATGATAATACTTACCAACGTTTTTAATTTTTAAATAAGATTTCGCACCAGTATTTTTTGATAGAAATATTTCATATCAGTTTTTCCAAGATTAAATAAAGTGAAATTTATTAAAGAAAATTTCCGGTATGAAGTCTTCCGCTTAAATCGGAGACATAGCAACTAGATGTACGATAATTATCGTACTGTTACAACAATGGCTTTCATACTGCACCAATGTGTACTTTTCAGAGCCTGATGAAGGGTCATACTTAATTACGTCGACCCGAAACTATTGTTATTTGTTTTTAAAAATTACTGTGTTTCGTTACAAAAAATTTATTTATCAATGGAGGTTTTGTTTACATAATTTTTTATTTATTTTTTCTTATTAAACTATTAAATAATGCTTAAAAAAGCTAATTACATTTAAAATGCAATATAATTTTATCATAGTATTTAATTACTCTAAATCAGTACTTTGCATGTTAAAAAAAATGTTTCATTTCAGATCTTATATAAGAATCTCCCTTTTCTTCGTTTATCGAATACACATTTTTTTGGAATATTAAATTAAAAAAGAAAAGAAGAAGAAACGTAGATTTCGGGAAAAAGAAAAAGAATTTGCTTTGAAAAAATAAATGCAAATTATGAATTTTTTTTTTATATAATGAGTACATCCCATGCATTAAAATGCATTGCATTCTCCTCTAATTTTAGTAATTTCAAATAATATTCCAAATATAAACTTGGAATTTAAGCTTTTATTTTAGACGTTAAAATTATTTTTATCGATAATATATAAACTCGTTTAGACACAAGTCAATAAGAATTAACAACATCTTTTACAGCAAGTGGTTATATAGAAAGTCACAGGGGGCTGGAATTTGCTGTTGCATAATTTAGCTCCGCCCATTTGAAAAATGTCACTTTTCGGTTAACTTTTACTAAATGTTCTCTGTCTCAAGTTTCATAACTGTCACAGGTTTCTTGTGTCATACGTTAATGTAATTCTGTTTCATTATCGTATAATTATTTTGCAATCTGAAATTTGTTCGGAGTTAGGTTTAGACAAATATTTAAAGGCGTTAATTTATTCTCGATTTCAAACGATGGTTAACAAATCTCTCGCATATCATATGAAATAATCTGGTGTGTCACTCACACGACTTTCTCTTACCCTGAAATTTGATACTATAAATACAGGTTGCAGATTAATAGGTAAGATAACGAGTACTGTTATGTAAACCTATGTTAAACAATTCATATTAGGCTTCTGAAGAGTTTTATATGATAATTAGTTCTGTGTGAGGGGGGCGGCGCACCTACATTTATATAGAATTTAATTCGGTTATTAAAAAATATTTCTCTTTTTAAAAAATAATTTATTAAAGTTATTATTTAAAAAAATTATCTTTTATGATAAGGCAGACGATTTCCATATTAGAGAAGTAGTATAACACCAAATATCCAAAAAAGTCCATTTTATTCTCAATATTTAAAAAAAAAAAAAAAAAAAAAGTACGATTTTTTTTCGAAGTTTTTTTTTTTTTTTCGTTAAAAGTAAAACAAATCGATAACTTTGTTTTAAATTATCGCAGATCGATGGTTCAACCATTCGTTTTAAAGGTATTGGAGAGCTCTTTTGAAACATACCAATCATGAAAATTTACTCCCCTCGAGGGGGGACTTCCCCCCAGGGGGGAGGCGAGGCTCCTACATACACAAAATTTTTTTCCCAGTTAACTGTCTCTGTTACAAAAAATATATATTCGTTTCATTTGGTTTAGTGCAGTCTATAGACGTTAAACTCTACTTTCCTGCAATTTCCTCCATAGACGTAATGTATTAGAATTCTCTTGATTGTCCCTGTACACGAACCATTTGCTTGATCTTAACGAAAAGCGTACTGTAGCGTCCCTATATGATACACATTTAGAATACCAAGTTTGAATTTTCTGCCATAATTTGTTCTTGAGATATGCTGATAACAGACAGACACACACACAGACATACAGACACACACACAGACATACAGACACACAGACATACACACAGACCATTTGCTAAAAACATGATTTTCGTATTCAGGGGACCTCAAAACATGTAAATATAACAAAATCTCGCGTTCGAAAATTTGACCCAAAAACAATACTTTCTCTACCTTTTCTCTATGGGTAAGAGAAAGTAAAAAAGTATAATACTGCGAGATATATTTTTATCTATTTTAGTTAATTTCATGATCATTTAACACAATTAAGAAAAAAAAAAGTAATTTGCAGCTATTTAGAGAATGTTTTGACATTAGGTGTTATGTCCTTCAAATAACACACATTCAGTTTTTTTGCATGACTGTTTTTTAATCATTGTATCATATTTCTTCAAATTTGTGCTCCTGTTGCAAATTAGAGACAGGTTTCATTATTGAGTGAAAAAAAATTAATTTAATGAGAATTTCAACGACGCGTAGTAGTTATTTTCTTAATTAGATTTTAGGAAATTCAATAGCGTAATAGTATCTGAGGTTGATTTTTTTTTACTTGTTTACTTTTCAGAATTATCAACATGAATTATTCTTGTGAAGAAGAATTGTGTAAGTTGTTTACACAAATATTAATTTGGTAGACATTAACTTTATTTAATTCTGTTTTATTTAAAAGAAAAATAAAAATCTGGAGTGACTCCACTCGACTTTCCGAATATTAAGTAATTAACGGTTGTATAAAGAAATCATAGTAAGAGAAGTCATTAAATAAACAAAAGAGAAAATATTAATAGGGTGTTTGATTATTTTTCTCTATATAGCATGTTCAGAGCTGCCAACCTAATCCGGCTAATTGTTAGTACCGCCCCTTTTTCTACTCCACTTAATTTTCAAAGTTATTTTCTTCAAATACATTTGCGATGAATTAATAAGAAAAAATCTCTAAGAAATGACTGGTGTAGAAAAAGGGGTGGTACTAACAGTTTCCTGGATTAGGTTGGCAGCTCTGCATGTTCTTTAATTTAACGCTATTGTACTTCAAATAATTTGAGCCCACAGATCATAATGATAAAGAATTTTTCGTTATATCCCTGTAAAAATATACTCGTGCTAGATTCACCAAAATCAATACAGTTAATGCGATAGAGACCTATAAAATGCATATAAATTTTTAACTCTATCGGATAAGGCATTTTGACGCTATCGCACTTTAAATAATTTCAGTCCATGAGCCATAATAATAAAGAATTTTTCTTTCTCTCCCTGTAAAAAAACAATAAGTACTAGATCCACCAAAATCGACACAGTTCATGCGACAGTGACCTACAACATGTTTATAATTTTCAGCTCATTCGAACAAAGCGTTTAGACAGTACTGTATTCACTCACATACATGCACACATACAGTACAAACATACACACACATACATACGTGCGTACATACCTACTCTTAGACCACATTTCATGAAACCATGGTAGCATCTACGCAAATGCTAACTCAACGAGTCCAATGCTAAAATATGGGTGACAGTCATCTGACTCAGAGAAAATAAGCAATAACACAGAGCGTGGAATTACTGGATGTTTTCAAAATTTCAAACTGTCGGTCAAGCTGGCATCCCTCCAACATTTTGGACGCGTCCTCACTGCTAGTTTTAGGATATGTGGCTGCACTGTAGAAATGTCATCGTAAAAATAACAAAAATGAGCTCGGGGGACCTCTAAACATGTAGAAACACCAAAATATCAAAGTCGAATGTTTGACAGGATTATTGTACTTTCCTTACATATGTGTGTTCGGAAAGCAGGGATGGAACACTGGTGCAGAATTCATACCACTATCAATGAAGCAAAATTTTCTAGTTCATAAATGAACGATATTATTGGTAGAGAAGTTTCTTAAACAAAATACCGGTATGAGCAGGGCCCGACTTAGACTACTTGGAGCCCCGGGGCAAGCCTATTCTGGGGGCCCCCTTGCAGTGGCATAAGAGCTCTTTAGGTTGCAGAATTACTGCATATGCCTGTAGAGGGCCCAGGGCATTTGCCCCGTATGCCCTGCCGTTAGTCAGGGCCTGGGTATGAGTTCTGCACCAGTGTTCCATCCCTGGGAAAGTAAAGAGGAATTGCTTTTAATTTTATTTATAATTATTAATACTTATTCAAACCAATATTTGCCAAAACTATTTTTCTAATTTTCTCTGAACCCTTTGAGAGGTAAGGTAAGACGGCACATTTAAAATATACAGCCACTGGAATTTACAAAAAAATATCAAAAGAAAAGAAATAAAAGAATTCTCCGCAATATCTAAAATGCAAAACTTTGTTAAAAATTTCTGGTATGAATTTTTACAATTGGTAATTAAAATTGGATGGTATAAAATATAAAGCGGCGGACAAAAAAAAAACTGCATCACTTAAAAAATAAATAAATAAGTAAAATTTTTTAATGTTATGCATTATTTTGTTTACACAAAATTATCTTAATTGCTGCAAAGCAAGATATGATGCCATTCCATATTCATATTGCATCATGCAATGCTTCTGAAGTATTGCATCATCCGATTTCTATAAATAGCATGCCAAAAGAAGACAATGGTTATTTATCTCATTCTTTAAGTGATGAAAGGAAGTCTCCTTATGTTCAATTGACAAAAGAGAAAAAAATGTGCGGCACTTTTTTTACCTAAAGAAGGATATTTGACACGCGTGATCGCTAAAAAAATTGGCTGCAATCAATCGACAGTCTCGAGAGTGATTAAGTTGAAGCGTGAAACTGGTGATGTTGAAAGGAGGTTAGGATCAGGCCGAAAGAAGGCAACCACAATATCTGACGATCGATATCTCAAGCGTATATCTCTCCGTAATCGTCATGCAAGTGCTTCTGATTTAAAAGTTAGATTTGAGAAAGAATGTGGTGTCAATTTAAGTGCACGAACTGTCCAAAGACGCCTTACGGACTGCAGCCTGCATGCGTATCTGTATCTCCCGAAGAAAAAGCCGTTACTTACAAAAAAAAAAAAAAAAAATCTGGAGTGACTCCACTCGAATTTCCGAACATTGAGTAACTAACAGTTTTGTAGATAAAATAAAGAAAGAGGAGTTGCTAAACAAACAAAAGAGAGAAAACCATAACAGAGTGTTTGAGTATTTTTCTCCATATATCACACGAGGTTTTATTTAACGCTACTGAACTTTGAGCCCTTAGATCATAATGATAAAGAATTTTTCGTTGTGTCCCTGTAAAAATCTATAAATGCTAGATTCACCAAAATGCTTATAGTTAGTGCAACAGTGATTTATAATATTCATACAAATTTTCAACTCAATTGAATAAGGCGTTTAGATGCTATCGCTGGTCTCATAGGCCATAAAGATAAAGAATTTTTCTTTGTGTCCCTGTAAAAAAACTGTAAGATTCACCAAAGTCTATACAGTTGGTTCAAATGAGACCTATAACATGTGTACAAATTCTTTGCTGAGATTAATAAGGCGTTTAGACGCTATCACACTTTTAAAAATTTGGCAAAGAATTTTTCTTTGTGTCCCTGTAAAAAAACTATAAGTGCTAGATTCTCCAAAATCTATACAGATTGAGTATCTGTGACCTATAATATGTGTATAAAGTGTTTGCTCAATTGAATAAGGCGTTTAGATGCTATCGCACTTTTAAGATTTTGGTCCCTTGGCCATAACGATAAAGAATTTTTCTTTGTGTCCCTGTAAAAAAACTATGAGTGCTAGATTCACCAAAATCTATAGGGTTCGTACTATGGTGACTTACAATATACGTACCAACTTTCAGCTTATTCGAACAAAGCGTTTAGACGCTAGCGTGTTCACTCACAGACATACACACATACATACACACATACATACACACATACAACATACATACACACACACATACATACATCATCGTAAAAATAGTGAAAACGGACTCGTTGGACCTCGAAACGTATAGAAACATCAAAATCTCGAATTCGGATTTTTGACATGATTACAATACTTTCCTCACTATAGTGTTCGGAAAGTAAAAAGATACAGAAGAGGTTTTCTTAGGCAAAACAGCATGTTTCACGGACAAAGGCTCAGTGGGACTCAGTAATTTTTTTCAGATGAATTTAAATTCAACCTACATGGGTGACGGTAAGCGGAATTTTCAAAGACGTAAAAATGAAGCTTATCATCCAGATTGCATATCGCCTACTGTTAAATTCCCAGCGATCCAAATGGTCTGGGGATGCATATCCAGCAAAGAGGTTGGACGCCTAAAACTTATTACTGGAACTGTGAACGCATCAGTTTACACCGAGGTCTTGGAGGAGTGTTTAAAGCCAATTATTTAGGATTCTTTTTAAGGTGCTGGAAATTGTATTTTTCAACAGGACTCTGCACCCAGGAATACAGCGAAATCGGTAAGTATGATCTAACTTAATTATGCATGTTTTTTTTTTTTTTTTTTTTTTTTAACCTCATTTACAGGTTTTTATCTTCACAACATAAAGGATATTACAAAAGTAATTTCCTCTTGTTTTCCTCCTTTAGGTGAAGGCCTATCTGACAAAATCTGGAATCAAAGTTTTGGACTGGACTGGGAATAGTCCCGATCTGAATTCCATTTAAAATTGTTGGCACATAATAAGTACGGAAATTGCTGCTAAGAAGACTGCTACTGAATTTGAACTGCAGAAAAGCATTATTAGGGTTTAGTTCCATGATATTGGTCAGGATTACATTCAGAGGTTAATATCTTATATGCCAGACCGCTGCAAGGCCGTCATTGCAGCTCGTGAAGGATCCACTAAATATTGAAGTGATCCTTATGCCTGTATACACATGTAAATAAATGTAATAGGACTGCATTTATGTAGAATTTATATTAACTACAAAATTTGTATATCAATTACTTTGTTGCACGTTGTATCAAATAATACATTTTTCACTCATTTTTATTTTTCTGAGTAATATTAAGTGGAAATAATTCATTAAGTCTAGTAAAACTTGACTAAGATTAATCCTACAACTTCATTTTATCCTAACAGTATGATCTTTACATAAAACATATACGTGAAACACATTATTTGCACCCTTTTCCATTTTTTCGCAGGTGATGCAGTTTTTTTGTCCGCCACTGTATATCATCGACTTTGAAGGGATTAATTAATAAATTTTATACGTTTTAGAAAAAATTTACTGATTAATTTTAAGAATATTAAAGAATTACAATAAATTTCAAACAATTAAGTGTACTACTACATATCGGTCCATTTTCTGGAGAAGTAGATGAGTGCAGTGTCTAAAATATTCTCTAAAGCAATAAAAAGGTATAAAAAAAAAAAAAAAAGGCAATAAAAAAAGTCCCAATAAGGGACAGTAGTAAATAATGGGTTAATACACAGTGTTCCAATAAGTACACAGCGTCATCCTTCCAGATTTTGAAGAGCACTTTGAATCCTAAAACAGGAATAAACTACTACGTCAGAAACGCCAAAGAAAAATTATTGAGGTGCATACAGCTGTTTCGGTAGCCTAAAGCGTACCGTCATCAGTGCAAAAAAAGAAAGACGCTATCACACGTCTTTGATATCACGTGTCACGTGTCATTGACGCTATCACAGTTCTTTTTTTGCACTGATGACGGTACGCTTTAGGCTACCGAAACAGCTGTATGCACTTCAATAATTTTTCTTTGGCGTTTCTGACGTAGTAGTTTATTCCTGTTTTAATATTCCAACGCCAAGTCTCCTGCTATTACTTTGAATCCTATTATGTAGTGTCTCTTTTTTTTACATAATAATCCAAGTACGATAGGTAATGTATATATTAAAACAAAAACAAGCTAAATAGAGTATATAATAAAGTATGGAACATACGTTATAAATTATTAGGTAGACGTTTTGCAAACTTCACCTTAATATGCAATTTATTTAAAATATATACAGAATTCCACACTGACGAAATTATATATAATAAAAAACATTGAAAAATATATACTGGTGTTAAAACTCATAATTATTAATTTTATTCAATACTAGTTTCTCCTATGCAGAACATCTGCGTGATAGTACCATAGCCTCCTAAACTAGATGCCTTCCGCGTGACTTGGAAACTTGGCGGTAGACAGCGCCACCTGGTACAGAATGCGCGACTTTTTTATTCAAGAACCACCAAAATTGTTTAAAAGTGAGATTTGATATACACAGGGCCCGATTAAGCTTTGAAGCTAGGGGAAGCTCAGCATCATTTCGGGGCCCCCTTTCATTTCGGAAAATCTTGTTTTCCTGTTACATATTGTAATATAATATAAAAATGCTATAGATAAAAAATAGTGTGTTTATTATTATTATTATTTTTTTTTTTTCATACATCTGGGTGGTTTCTTTTCTACACAGAACATTAAAATCATACAACTTTTTAATTAAAAACATTCAGATTTTTGAGGTTAAATAATAGATTTTTCCCCGAAATAGTGAATGTTTTGTCTTGTTTTAGGTAACCTTTCTCAGAAAAAATTCAATCTCAGTGTGAAAATATGAAACAAAAAATTCAAGACCATGTTTTTAATCCTTATGGGGCCCCTTCTTAAATTTTAGAGGGGAAGCTTGTGCTTCCTGAGCCTTTTGGATAATCAGGCCATGGATATACATAAAAGGCGAATAGAATCGAAGGAACGTAGATTACATATGTATCATATATCACTTCTTAAAATTATTGGTGAGTTGAATAAAAAAGTCGCGCAATCTGTACCAGGTGGCGCTGTCTACTGATTGAACTGTTGCCAAGTTTCCGAGCCACGCGGAAGGCATCTAGTTTAGGAGGCTATGATAGTACCGCCATATGCAATATGGTTTTCGTTGATAAATAAATAAAAAGAAGTATTGTTCATTCTATTTATGAATTAAAAATAAATAAATAAATATGTAATTTTAGCTTCCAAAAAGTTATTTAGAATAACATCTTAAAATTCTATTTTAATATGATTTCGATTTCTGTCAACAGATGGCATCACCACTGTCCTGCGAAGTAGTCAATTTCAGTTTTTTCCCCCAATATATATATATATATATATATATATATATAATTCCTTCTAGTAAATGATATTTCAATAATTGATATTTGCATTATAATTTCAATTTTAGAAAATAATTTTTTCCACTACTAAATTAAAAATTCTTAAAATTAAATTGCTGTTATTTTAAAAATCAACATGATAGAATTAAATTACCGTATAACCATAAATAAGAGAAATGCCACAATTAACAAATGTATCTACAAAAGAAATAATTAAAAGAAAAAGGAATAACTTTTATTTTATTAAAGAGAAAAAAAAAAAAAAAAATCGATATAATTTTGATTTTCAAACCTTTATTTGGAATTACATTAAAAAATATATACCTTAATATGATAATTTCAATCGTCCTGCCGAATACTCAACGGAAATGCTGGCTGAAAAAACTCCCAATTATACTTTTAAATATGAGATTTTGAGCAGGGAAGCGTGGGATTGGTTATAACAGTTTTTAGATAATTAAATGTATTTTAAAATGTATTTATGTTTTTCTGTTTATAATTACTGTTTTCCATAGCATACATATTCATCTATCATATTCATAAAAAATAACTTTCGTTAATTTTGCTACTTTCAGCACAAAAAATATTTTTTCAAAATCGTTTGACTATTACAATTTGCCCGGATTATGGAGCAAATTGTAACACACGTGGGGCAAATTGTAACACATACGAAGGGAACTAACAATAAAAATAACAATATTTCAAAACGTTTTTTGTTATCAAACATTTATTAATTTAATAAAAAAAGCAATTAATGACTAATATTAAATTATAACCTTTTTGGTTTAGTAACAATGAATTATATTAAATGTATTATAGTAAAATAAAGAGAAAATTAAATATATAATCACATACTTGCCAACCATATCATTATGAACCGTACAATTTTTAGTACCCACCTTTTTTTTCACACCAATAATTTTTTAGAGTAATTTTAGTCTTATTTAACCGTAACAACATTTGAAGAGAATTACTCTAAAAATATAGTGTGAGAAAAGGGGTGTTTTTTCAGGAGACGTTAACATTTGAACGGTTATTAATGAGATGGTTGGCAAGTATGTGATCAACATAGAAGTCAATCTTAATCAGGGTTGAAATTAATTCAAACAAATGATATTTTGTTCCCTCTCATACATTTAACGCTTGGCCACATTATCAAATTAAGCATTATACGCATTCTTCTGCCTCAGAGAGGGTTTGACACAGCTCGAATTCTCCGCCCTTTTTTCCAGGACACAAATTTGTGCTTTTTTTCCTACCACTATTTTTATGCAATATTCTCTAATTCGTGATTAAATAATCACAGCAATGTAATATAAAAACACAGAAAATATTTCTGTATAAATATAGTAGTGGCAAAGAAGCCAGAATTTTTTTGTTTCTGAGAGTTTCCTGAAAATTGGCGGAGACTTCCAGCTCTGGCTGTAGGCATCTCCACAAGCCACTCCTTTAATTGAGAATCTCTATCTGGAGTTAAGCACATTTTATTTATATTTTTATCCTTTCGTTTATCTATGAGTATTTATTTATTTGTTTGTTTCTTCCTATAATCTTTTCCGTTCTCTTTATGTTTCTGTTACTTTTTAATTATCTCTTTAAATTACTTTTTCAAATATTTTTCTTTCGGGTGATGGGTGTCTAATATTTGTACCTTTCTAGAAGATTTCAGCTGTAGCCAAATCGTATATATCTTGACAGTTTGAAGTTCTTTCAGATTTCTTTTTGCAGTTCCTTATGTTAACCCTTTGCGGCGCAGGGTAATTCGGATCATTTAAATTACGCTGCGACTTGAATTTACGAACAAAATTAAAATAAAAGAAATTTTAAATTTTCAGGTTTAATAAAAGAGCCTTTTCTGTTATGATATAAATGGAAATTTCTGCTAAAAAATTTCCGGGATGTGTTTTTGCACTTGAGAATTAAAATTAGGTGTTCCATCAGCGGGAACACTGCAACTGAAAGGGTTAAAAAAAATGCATGCAATAAATAATTCGGTTGTTAACATTTAAAGTAGAATGTCTAATTGCATGAATCAAAACACAAAAGGCAATTGTAACATGTTACATGCTGCACTAAAATTTTGTTTCAACTTGCCCCATCGTATGATTTCGGATATTTTGTTTATTTATATATATATATATATATATATATAACGATTTATACAAAAAATTAAACATGCACATCAACACACAAACTAAATAAATAGCTATAAATACTTCTTTAAAATATAAATTAAGATAACTTACCAAAATTTACGAAATACATTTTTTTCCCACTAACTAGCTAAAATGAAGCACATGTACAGAACCTCTGATTAACCATTTTGCAAAACAGTGATTGTGTTTACCTAATAAAGCGCATCACCAGAATTATGTTTATTGAAATATCTAATCAACAATGTTCCAAAATATTTCGTAAATTGCGTGTAACTTCCTACCACTGTTAGAACTAGCTCCACGCTCCCCTATATGTTTTAACACAGAAAGTTAATTTTTTTTTTTTTTTTAATTTCTTTTAGAAAATGTACAGTTCGAGTTTATTAGATTAAATTTTCGAAGCTGAAATCTCTATCCAGCAGCTGAATTTATGCTTTGATTTTGATCAATATGCAATAAAATAAGTGAAGTATGTGATATATAATAAATGCTAAGTGAAATACTACATAATTATTACGTAATATTAAATAAATTATTACATAAAGATGTTTTGTAAAATTAATTTTTAATACGAAACTTCATTTAAAAAGCATTTTGCAGGATTCCGCACTGACGAAAATGAAAAATTTTAGAAAACTTTCAAAATATTCCATTGTTAAAATTCATAATTATTAATGTTTATGTGTTCCAGCAAGTACACAGCGTGATTCTGCCAGATTTTGATGAGCACTTTGAAATCCATTGTATGTACAATGCCTTTTTCTCTTAGAACAATAGTTTAAAATAACTACTACGTAAACATATTGCGTAAAATTCCATTTTAACACGAAATTTTATTTTAAAGTTACTTTGCAGAATTCCATACTGGCGAAAATTTGATGTTTTAGAAAACTTTAAATATAAACACTTTGTAACCCTTATAATGTAGTGTCTCTTTCTCTTAGCATAATAGTCTAAAGCATACTTGCGAACCATCTCATTAATAACCGTACAATTGCTAACGCCCCCTGAAAAGTGCTCCTTTTTTCACACCACTATATTTCTAGAGTAATTCTCTCCAAATGTTGTTACGATTAAATAAGACTAAAATTACTCTAAAAAATTATTGGTGTGAAAGAAAAGGCGGGGACTAAAAATTATACGGTTCATAATGAGATGGTTGGCAAGTATGGTCTAAAGTATGCAATAAAGTAAGCCAAGTGAAGTATGTGGTAAAGTATATAAAAATGCTAAGCGAAATTTGTATTAAATTATTGCGCAATGTTGTTTTGTAAAATTCGTTATAACACGAAATTTTATTTAAAAGTTATTTTGCAGAATTCTATAATGACGAAAATTAAATATGTTAGAAAACTTTAAAAGTGTTCTGAAAACTAATAATTATCAATGTTTATTTGATGCAGGGTACGCCAGTTTAAATACAGGGTGTTTTATTTAATACAGGGTGTTACACAGCGTGATTCTGCCAAATTCTGTTGAGCACTTTGAAACTCATTATGCAGTGTCTCCTTCCCATTGCATAGCAGTTTAAAATAGTTATTAAGTACAAATATTTTATAAATTTGTTCTGACACGAAATTTTATTTAAAAGATATTTTGTAGAATGGAATTGGAACTGAATAGGTCATTAATGAGTTCAGGGCCCGACTTAGCCTACCTGGAGCCCCGGGGCAAGCCTATTCTGGGGGGTCCCCTTGCAGTGGCATAAGAGCTCTTTAGGTTGCAGAATTTCTGCATATGCCTGTAGAGGGCCCAGGGCATTTGCCTGTAGGGGGCCCCCTTCCAGAAGGGGGGGGGGGCAGGGCATTTGCCCAACACCTCCTGTAATAATGCCTCTGGGCTGAACTCTACGTCATGGAAGATCGGCCGATTTTATCCAATCAACACTTCATATGATACATGTTGGATCGTGGGGATTGGATGAAGTCGGCCGATCTTCCATGACGTAGAGCTCAGCCCGAAGGCATTATTACAGGAGGTGTTGATTTGCCCCGTATGCTCTGCCGTTAGTCAGGGCCTGAGAGTTCCCTACTGCATGGCACTTTACATCAGGTCTGTATTGAGTGTATAACTATTAAACGAATAATGAAGTTTAACTGCAGAATTAATATTCTGCGTGAGGAGTTTAGTATAAGCACAGCCTCCTTAACTAGATGCCTGTCGCGTAGCTCGGGAACTAGACAACAATTGAAACGGTAAACAGCGCCACTTGGTACAGAATGCACGACTTTTTTATTCAACATCCACCAAAAATTTTTTAAAGTGGGATATGATATACATAAAAGGTGAGTAGAATAGATGAAACGTCGATTATATATATCATGTATCACTTCTTTAAATTATTGGTGACAGTTGAATAAAAAAGTCTCATAATTTGTACTAGGTGGCACTATCTACCGCTTCAACTGTTGCCTAGTTTCCGAGCTACGCGACAGGCATCTAGTTAAGGAGACTATGGTATAAGCGAAATAAACAAACAAACAAACAAAAAAAAAAGCTCCATTGACGGAAATTAAATACGTTAGAAACTTTAAAAATGTTATGGTGTTGAAACTGATATTAAAATTTTCGTAACTGTACATTACATATCTGTACTGGTAAGTATAAAGGATTTAAGTCCATATTCTTGATTTTTCAGGAGACGAAAAGTAAAGTTAAACTAACTAAAAACAAACCAGAAGAATCGATTAGGAAAAAGGGATTATGTTGGTTTATACGCTTTATGCCGTTCAGTGATTGTTAATCTTCATTTAATAAAGGGAAAAAATTGAATTGAATATTTATACCAAAGATTAATGCTAAATTTCTGATTTGAATCTTTTTTTGCCAATGGATTTTCTCAAAGATTAAATGACATGGATTAAAATCCTTTATACCAATCGATAGAAAAATTTTTTCAGAGTCTGACTATGTATTTAACTCAAAATCGACATTTTGGACTTAAATCCTTTATACTTATCAGTACAGATATATTGGTCAATTGTAAAATAAATTTCAACATCAGAAATTTCAAAGATGGAACACGGGCGCAGAATTCATACTGGTATTTCTTTAAGAAGTTTCTCTACCTATAATATCGTTGATTTAAGAAGTAGAAAATTTTGTTTCGTTAATACTGGTATGCGTTCTGCGCCCGTGTTCCATCCCTGACAATTATTATAAAGGTTTTTAATGTATTTAGTTTGCTTTAATGTTATATTTTAAATTAAATAATCTAGAAAATTTTAAAAATATCTGGAATTGAAGCTAATGTTACAAACAAGCATTGAAGCTAATATTACAAACAAGAAAGATAAACTTCTTCGAAGAAAAATAATTTATGCTTAATTACATTTATTAGGTGCTTATTAATAGAACTAACCAACCATAACAATCACTTTCATCTTATGAATATTGTGTAGATAAATACGCCATTCTCTAAATAAATATATAAATAAACAGAAAATGACGCTAGCTGAAAAAGATAATATTCATCATTCATAATTGAGGAGTACTATTGTCTAACTATTAATGATGGATATTATTATTCATGTCTTTTGCGTTTTCTCGCGATCCTTATCTATGAACAATCTCAAATAAAGTGATCTCTTTCCTTTGTATTCAGAAAATTCAATTCATTATATGATTAAATTTTTGCATGGAATTCTTATGATAATGGCTTTTTTTTTTTCTTTTTTTTTTCCTTAAACCCTTTCCAGCATGGTGGGTCGAAAATTGTTCCTACTAAATAACATAAATTTTTTTGGCAATTTCTAAAAGCAATATATCAGTTGCTATTTCCGCACTGGTACACCACCGAGTAAATTTATATATATAAAAAAATTTAAAACAAGCATTACAAGAAATATATATTCCCAGAACAGTACACTTTTTTTATTTTGATAGCTAATTTAGGATATGTATATGCTATTTTTTAATATTCAAAGTTATTTTATTAAAACAAAAAAAAAAAAAAAAAAAAAAAAAAACCTTAATTTTATCAAGTGTTTTTTAACATTAATTTTAATATATATTAATATTAATTAATTAACTCCTTAACTGCCCAGGCGTATATATGTGTTCTTTTGTATTGTATTGCCGTCAGTGAAACTACTGACACGGTTTGACAATGGAATAAAATAACATTAAAAGGGATCTTGATCATAGATATAGTAATATATATAGATCTATCATCCCCATGTTATCGAGCAACAAATTTTGATGTCGAAAAAAAGTTCTAAAATCAGCCATTAGAGAGTATTGAAAAAATAATAATAAGAAAAATGAATTTGAAACTGTATTTGGAGTTTTTCATTCACCTTTAGTAAATAAATTATTCATAAATTTTATTTACTGAATTATCCGTGTGTATTCCTGTGTGTGATTTACTCGGAGAAAGGCAGCCATTAGAGTGACTTTTCCCGAAAGAAAAAGGTATCACTTTTTCCTTCTCGCTGATTAATCCATATCTTATTACTATATCTATGATCTTGACAGTGTATTCGAAAGATTTACTCATTTCAGAGTTGAGAGTGAATGGTGGCATTAGGAAACGAATCTCGTAAAATCTCGTCGGCAGGTAAGTGGTTAATATTAACCCGATCAGGTTATCGCTTTTTTCGGCACCTTGTCAGTTTATCATGGGTCGCTGAAGACCCGAACAATATTAGAACACGTAATTTTTAAGGAAAAGTATCTGATAAAATTCACGAACACTCTAGAATGCTACTACATTAAGAGAAAACAATGAATATTGCAAAAAAATTTAAACCAATACATTATTTTTCATCAGAAATACACCCATTTCCATAAAATGCAGCAATTTACTAAAAAATTCATAACTTTTGAACAAATTGAGATACTTGAAAAATTCAAGTTGCATAATAAAATTTAAGAATGGTATTTTTACAGAAACAAATGACACAGTGAATAGGTATTTGTTTTATATGTGAATTCTGAGGGATGAGAAAAAAGAAAAACGGCTCGGGTCTCCAATGACCCACGATAACCTGATCGGGTTAATGTATCATTAATTTTACTGTAATTTTAATATTAATTTAAAAGCGCAGGATTTTCTTAAGACTAAAACACACTTAAATAAGTCCATCTGACTCATTCCATGGCTTTTTTTTTTTTTTTTTTCCATTATCGACAGAGATGAAAGTTTCCGCTTCTTTTAATCAAAACGAAATCTTAAATTCACACCAGAGAAAACTTCTCATTCAAATACACTTATTCAAACACATAGCTGCCAATATTTTAATTTATTCCGGAGCATTTTTAGCTCCGCCTTTAATTCGCACCACTTTATTTTTAGAATATTTTTCTCCAATATATAACTATGATAAAATAGGAAAAATTTACTCTTAAAAAAAAAGTGGTATGGAATAAAGGTGGAGCTAAAAGTACTCTGGAATAAATTAAAATATTGACAGCTATGCAAAGACATTATTTGTGTGTTAGTATAAACACATTTAAATGAGAAATTTATTCCAGTGTGAATGTAGGATTTTGTTTTCGTTAAAAGAAACGGAAACTTTCATGCCTGTATCGATTATAAGTATTTTTAATATACGTGTCGCAAATGGCTAATGGCTAATGCATTTCGGATTTCTGTAGGGGTCGGAAATTCCTGAACTACCGCATAGAAAGCTGCCATCTTCTATAATTTTTTAAAACACCACCAATAACACCACTTTTCAAAATTAGACTTCTTCGTCTCATTTAATCGCACATTTTTCTTTAATATACAAAGTAAAAATATTTATATTTAAATAGTGGTGTTAAAAAATCGGAAGGGTTTGCAGCTATGTGTAGATATAGACAGGGGCTTTTAGAAAATACCTCCAAGGAAGATGTGCTATTCAGGCCTAAGTCTCTTACGTAGATAATCGGCATTGACATCGTTTTTCCTATCACACCTGCGAGGATAAGACTAGCTTAGGTGTCTAGTTTTAGTTTTTGAAGCTTAATTTTGATTTCGATTTTTTTTTAGGGGGGGGGGGATTACTATATGCAGGGTTGCCATGTTTTTAATTTATTCCGGAGCATTTTTAGCCCCGCCTTTATTTCGCACTTCTTTTATTTTAAGAGTAATTTGTTCTTATTTTATTTCATCGTAGTTATAAATTGGAGAAAAATGTTCTATAAATAAAGTGTGGAGAAATAAAGGCGGAGCTAAAAATGCTCTGGAATAAATTAAAATGTTGGCAACCCTGTATACGTATATATATTTAAGATATCATATAGAACCATTTTTTTTTAGTAACCACTAAATATTACATTGAAATATTACATCACATACCCCAAAGTGGACGAGAAGTTCTGATGTCAAAGATGGTATCATAGAGGCAAACTTTTAGCTTTTTTTTTTTTTTTTTTTTTTTTTTTTTTTAATAACAATTATTAATATTTTTCTAATAGTATTTTCCAATACAATTAACAGCAGATAATTACTATAAAATTGTTACTAAAATATTCTGTTGGAAATTAGTCTACTTCATAGTTGCCAAATTTTCCAGGAAATTCAAAAGATCTGATGACACTGTAGAGTAGATGGAAGTCGCAGAGTTCGAACCCATATATATATATATATATTTTTTTTTGGAACAACATTATAAATGCAGGAAAGAGTCAATATCAAGAGTTTAATATCAAGATATATAAATATTGTCAAACTAGTAATATTTTATTATTTTATTGAATCAAGTATAATGCAGTCATTTGATATAATTTTAAAGACACGGTCAGGCGTAGATTATTTTATAAAGGGATCATTTTATGAAATGAAATTTTTAAAAAAGTTTGTGAAGATGCATCTTTATGAAATGGAATAAATTTTGCGAAGGGGCAAGCTAAACGGCCCAAATTTTACCTCTGTGTCACATCACACACAAAGTTTTATTTAAAATTATCTCTCAACCCAAACTGTACCGGATTAAAAAAAATCATTAAATTGCAAGTTATTCCATTACAAAAAAAATGTTTTTTTTTTTTTTTTTTTTTCTTTCTCTTACCTATAAGGCAGAGAAAGTATTGTTTTTGGGTCAAACTTTCGAATTTGAGTTTTTGTTATACTTACATATTTTGAGGTCCCCTGAATCCGAAAATCATATATTTAGCGGTTTGTCTGTGTGTGTGTCTGTCTGTTATAAGCATATCTCAAAAAAAAAAATATATATAGCAGAAATTCCAAACTATGTATTCTAAATGCGTACGATATAGGTATGCTACACTAAACTTTTCGTTGAGATCAAGCAAATGGTTCGTGTACAGGGACATCCAAGAGAATTCAAATACATTACGTCTATGAGGGAAATTGCAGTTAAGTAAAGTTTAATATTTATAGACTGCACTAAACCAAATGAAACGAATATATATATATATATATATATTATATGTAAAAACATGTTTCATGTAGAATATTGCATAGAAATCATTCATTGTTCTTTTACAGGGCTACACAAAAGAACTAGATCATAGTGCGACAATACTTGAAAATTGATCGAAGTGTACTTCAGGCTGTGCCGTGTGTTATTAATGTAGGATTATATTTTAGTGCACCATGTGATGTGTGGATAAGTTTCAGAAGATATACAGGGCTGCTAATATTTGAGCTATAACATTCTTTTTTATTGTTAATGGAAGTGCTTTAGTGTAATATTTTATCATGTCCAGGAAAGCTGCTCAGGAATTGAAATTAATTTTTCTTAGCCTTATGGTAAATAATGTAATTTTTTAAGTTAAGTATCTATCGCTTGGTTTTTTGTATATTTAGACGCTTGGAGGCTTCCTGAATACCGAAGTCAAGTTTTTAATGCTTGATCTTTACATGTGTCTGTTAGAGTAAATTAAAATCAAATAATCTTAGGCGATCCAAATGTTGTATTTTTGAAGTTAATGTGTTTGTTACTAGAAAAGTGTGATCAAGATTGATAAATTTCAAGGAATGTTGGTGGGAAAGTTGTCTGAATATTTTTAAATGAACTTTTGAATTTAATAACAGATTTGAATTTCATATAAATGTAGGTACACTAATGAAACGGGGGGGGGGGGGAGATTTGAGGGAGCTCACACAAAATTACTTGTCAAATAAAGCTGTTTCCGAAGCCTAATTTTAATTGTTTTAACATAGGTTTGTATAACAGTACTCGTTATCTTACCCCTTAATCTCCAATCTGTATTTATAGTATTAAATTTCAGGGTAAGAGAAAGTCGTGTGAGTGGCACACCCGATTATTTTTAATTGCTTTCGAAGTTGATGTTTACATAAGTTGTGTTATATTACTTGAACCAGGCCCATATATTTCATGTGAATACATCTCTAAAGTCGTTTAAAATCAAATCCAAGTCCTATAAAACAATTTTCTGCAGCAAAAATACGCATCTGGTGACGAAATGACTCACGCTCTGACCTTCAATTACTAGGCGCACTATTGGAATTCGAATGCATACAGATTGGTGTAGTGTGGTAGTTAATGCTAATTTATTACTCGAGGATCCTATGCTTGTTGGTGAACTTTTTCTGGAGGTTTATCTCTACGGGAATTCGGGAAAATAGCAGTGGTTCAGGCATGAATGTTCGTTCTGGTTCTGAATCGATTTTAAATTGCAGTTCCTAGTCTAATGTACAGTCAGCCAAAAAAAAAAAAAAAAAAAAAAAAAACGAACATTCAAACATATATATATATATATATATATATATATGTTTGAATGCAGTTTTTAAAAATATATCACAATCTTCGATTTTACCCAGCATAAAATAAATTGAATTTATACTTATTAACTATTATTTGTAGTTATTATTTTTCGAATGGAGCAATATTTAAAGTTTTCTTTATAAGTTTAGGTAGAGCTTCTTAGATTTAAATGATTATCGCCTAAATTTGGGTAGAAACTACCTAGAATTAAAAACAAGCTTAAAAAATGCACTTCAAGCAGTTTCCAACTGTACCCCATAGTGTATCATCTGAATACGGTTACGTGCTCCTGTAAATCCGTGATTATGGTTTGTCATACTAATATTCTTTAGAAAACATATTTAGATACCCATCTGAATGTTATAAACGTTAATTTCGTGTTCTTTCCCTCTTGTACAATGTAAAAGTATTAAAATATAGTTTACGGTCATACAACAGGTGATCCAAAAGTAACAGAAAAAAATAAAAAATCTGGAGTGACTCCACTCGACTTTCCGAAAACTGAGTAATTATCGGTTTTGTAGATAAAGTAAAGTAAGAGGAGTTGTTAAATAAACAAAAGAAAAAATTATAATAGGGTGTTTGGGTATTTTTCTTTATATAGTACTCGATGTTTAATTTAACGCTATTTTACCAAACACGTAGATCATAATGATAAAGAATAATTCATTGTGTCCCTGTAAAAACCTACAAATGCTAGATTCACAAAAATGCTTAGAGTTAGTGCAACAGTGATTTATAATATTTACATAAATTTTCAGCTTCATCGGATAAGGCATTTAGACGCTATCGCACTTTAAAGTCTGAGCCCATATGCCACAATTATAAAGAAATATGCATTTTGTCCCTGTAAAAAGAACCATAAGTGCTAGATTCTCTAAAGTTCCTAAAGTTCGTGTGACGGTGACGTATAACATGTATATAAATTTTCAGTTAATTTGAATAAGGAGTTTAGTCGCTGTCGCACTTTAAATAATTTAAGCCTATAGGTCTTAATGATGAACAATTTTTAATTGTGTCCCTGTAAGATTCGTTAAGTGTCACCAAAATCCATACAGTTTGTGTGATGGTGACCTATAACTCGTATATAAATGTTCGACTCATACGGATAAGGCATTTAGATGCTATCGTACTTTAAATAATTTCACCCCATAGGCCATAATGATACAGAATTATTTGTTGTGTCTGTATAAAACTAGAAGTGCTAGATTCACGAAAACCTATATAGATCGTGAAAATGTGACCTATAATATATGTATAATTTTTTTGTTCAATTGAATAAGGCGTTTAGACGGTATCGCACTTTTTAAAATTTGGTCCCATAGGCCTTAATGATAAAGAATTTTTCTTTGTATCCCTGTAAAAAAACTATAAGAGCTAGATTCACCAAACTCTATGCAGTTCATGCAACTATTACCTATAATATGTGTATAAATTATTTTCTCAGTTTAATAAAGCGTTGTGACACTATCGCACTTTTTAAAATTTGGTTCCATAGGCCATAATGATAAAGAATTTTTCTTTTTGTCCCTGTAAAAAAACTATAAGGGCCAGATTCTCCAAAATCTATACAGATGGAGTAACTGTGACCTATAATATGTGTATAAATTTTTTGCTCAATTGAATAAGGCGTTTAGATGGTATCGCACTTTTAAGATTTTGGTCCCATAGACCATAATGATAAAGAATTTTTCTTTGTGTCCCTGTAAAAAAACGTATAGAAACACCAAATTTTCGAATTCAGATTTTCGACATGATTACAATACTTTCCTTACATATGTATGTTCGGAAAGTAAAAAAATATATTATTAAAAAAAATATTGACCCTAGCTGCCTAGCACTATGTGGTTTTCACTGAAATTTATAGAAAGACATATGGGATATATATATATATATTTAAAGTAACAAAAGATTTATTAGCAAATTAGTTTAAATTTACTTCTTCAGTTGGCGTTGGTAAAATTACTTTTTTTTTTTTTTTTTTTTTTTTAAGAGTTGCACAGTAATTTTAATAATGAAACTAAGACTATAAATGTTAAATGTGACGCTGACATTCATGAGAATGGCCGTCAGACATTGCACATTGGGAATTCTTATAAAAGAAATTTTCAGTATTCTCAATCTGGCGTCGTTTAAAAAGGCGTATCTGATTAAAATGTGAGAGGATACAGCGAATAAAGCGCAAATAATTGTTGATGAAAAATGTAACTAATATTTTTTTTCTCTGAATAATTATATTTATAGCATTTGCAACTAGTGTTGTGTGTTGGGTTAAGGCCAACTGATTGCTCTAGGGTCCTATGCTTGAGGGAGCAGTGTCCTCCATGTGAGGCCTTTCTAAGGGGTCCTAGCCCGTATTTATGCAAGTTTCAAAGTAAACCATAGAAAACTCCGAAGGGCTAGGCTGACGAGTGAGACATGGGTCCATTTGCAGCCAGAAACATACTATAATGATTCCGTACAACATATATTAATTACAGAGCATTCTAAATAGTAAGGAAATGAGGGCGTGAAAAGGAACAGCCAGACAGATGAATCGAATTCAAAAACAAAGTTTTTTTAGCCTCCTAAAAAATTCCTCCTCATTCAAAAATTGTTATTGAATTATTTCATTGTTTCAGTTTTATCTAAGTGCAGAAACAAGGAAATAAACAAAGAAAATTGTTAATTAGCTTTCTCTATTGTTGTCTAATTCCTCTTTCTGCGCTACTAAGCGTCATTATAGAGACATTAACACTTACTTAGATCTGTGAACATTGAATTTATTTGTACAATTAAGGAGTATAAACGACCGTGTCTATCAGGTAAATCTAGGGGAAAAAAACGAATCGTGGAGGGGATATAAAGGGGAAGCGGAAGAAAACTTTATCGTTTGTGGGAAAAAGCATTATTTTTTTCGAGCAAAACTAATCAAACATAGAAGAAAAAAAAAATCTTGAGAAAAATTTCACTATTTTTCCTGCTTTTCCTAAAAACGAATTTATAGATCCAAACCCTTGTTTCTATATAATGGTTAAATTAAGAATATTTGTGTTTTACTTTTTAGCTTAAGATTTTATACACTTTTGGTATGAAAATAGCAAGTATCTACATATATAAGTGTGAAATTTCGTTTGTGAGCTAAACAATTCCCCACCCTTTGACGGATTCGGAAGAAAATAACCCTGCTTGTGCTTATTCTTTATGCTATTAAATGTCGCTTTCTTCTTCTAAAAGAGAGGAACAAGTTGAGATATTGTGGAATTTGGGTTCACTATGCAATGAAAAAGTTGCCCAAAGCCCTTAAGGGGGGTGAAAAAAAAAAAAAAAAAATCTGGAGTGACTCCACTCGACTTTCCGAACATTGAGTAACTAACAGTTTTGTAGATAAAATAAAGAAAGAGTAATTGCTAAACAAACAAAAGAGAGAAAACCATAATAGAGTGTTTGAATATTTTTCTCCATATATCACACGAGATTTTATTTAACGCTACTGAACTTTGAGCCCTTAGATCATAATGATAAAGAATTTTTCGTTGTGTCCCTGTAAAAATCTATAAATGCTAGATTCACTAAATGCTTATAGTTAGTGCAACAGTCATTTATATTATTCATACAAATTTTCAGCTCAATTGAATAAGGCGTTTAGATGCTATGGCACTTTTAAAAATTTGGTCTCATAGGCCATAATGATAAAGAATTTTTCTTTGTGTCCCTGTAAAAAAACTGTAAGTGCTAGATTCACCAAAATCTATACAGTTGGTGCAAATGTGCATGACCTATAACATGTGTACAAATGTTTTGCTCAGATTAATAAGGCGTTTAGACGCTATCACACTTTTAAAAATTTGGCCCCATAGGCCATAATGATAAAGAATTTTTCTTTGTGTCCCTGTAAAAAAACTATAAGTGCTAGATTCACCAAAATCTATAGAGTTCGTACTATGGTGACTTACAATATACATACCAACTTTCAGCTTGTTCGAACAAAGCGTTTAGACGCTAGCGTGTTCACTCACAGACATACACACATACATACACACATACACACATACACACACACATACATACATCATCTCAAAAATAGTGGAAACGGACTCAGGGGACCTCGAAACGTATAGAAACATCAAAATCTCCAATTCGGATTTTTGACATGATTACAATACTTTCCTCACTATAGTGTTCGGAAAGTAAAAAAAGAGTTTATTGTATAATTTGGAAACCTCTTTAACAAGAAAATTGATAATTAATATTAAAATAATTTATTGAAATTCATATATACCATGTCATTAAAAAGTGGCTTAACCCTTTCAAATGGGGTGTAATGGGTTAAAAAAAAAAGGGGGTGGTGGTTTGGAAACCGTTTGAGTTACAAACTTGATATTTGGTATGAAAATTCTTAAATCAATTTTAAATTCACTACAGCTACAGCATTAAAAAGTTGTTCAACCCTGGAAAAAAAAAAAAAAAAAAAGAGGGGGGGGGTGAAATGGTGTAAAAAGAGGGTTTCTGTTGTGTAATCTGAAAACCGCTTGAGTTGAAACTGCGTAATGAAGAATTTGCACGTTTTCTGATTTTATTCTTATATAATATGTAGAAAATGAAAAGGCAAGAAAATAAATACATACATTTTCTTCATTTGAAATCTAATGACTGATTTATAACAATTTTAACATCGCATTATTTACTCTATCAAGAAAACACCGTATAATACATCGTGACGTCGATCTTTATAACAACAAACAGGAGTAGTCGTTGTTTACATTCGATTTCGTGAATCAGTGAAATATGTTTTGCATTTTATAATAATGACGGATATTAAAAAATCGTAGTATAAATATTGTATTGTACCACTCTGCACTAATACAGCGGCTAATGCTTCTCAAAAGCTTCTTTAGTGTTCCACAAAATCCTATTAAACGAAAACATTGGACAACCGCCATGAAAAGAAAACAATTGAAAGTAATGATAATGGAAAATGGTGATAATATTAAATGATTATAATATGAAAAAGAAATGCTCAGAAATCACATAAACGATTAATAATTACGAAAGTTAAAAGGAATTGCTGCTTGCTAACTAGGCTAACAAAATGTAAACATTGAAGCATCATAAAGTGTGACGCCAGGCAGCGTTTTGAAGTCCCGTAATTTTTAGTTAATTTTAAAGTTTTATTTAAGTTAATTTTAATTTAAAATTTACTTTTAAAATTAATGAGAACTTTTTTTGCATTTTTAATAAACCATTTTGGAATTTATGAGCCTAAAACTCAGAGCCTGATTAAGGGGGAACAGTGTTGCCAGATTTGGGGACTTTTTTATTCAACCCCCGCCGCTAAATTTTAATTGTAACAGTTGCCTAAGCACTTCGAAAGATAAACGTCTATTATGTATAGCAAATATCACTTCTTAAAATTATTGGTGAGAGTTGAATAAAAAAGTCCCCAAATCTGGCAACACTGAGGGGGAAGCTCACATTATCTCCGCTCTCACCGGAATATTTTTACAATTATTTTTTACTTCATGTCATAGAAATTCCACGCTTTGATGAGGAAATATTTTTTATAAAAAATGAACGGTGTAAAACAATCCAATTTACTCACCGTTATTAGACACCAGAATTCTTTTAAAATAATTTTTAATGAGAATTTTCTGTTTCTTATAGGAGGAAAGTATTTGTTAAAAAATAACTGTGTAAGTATAAATAATGTGTGCTTCCCCCTTAATCAGGCTCTGCTAAAACTACCAGAAAAATAGGATTTTGTTCAGATCCCTCATGTGTGCAAATTCCTCATTGGTGTGAACATTCTTCACTCAAGTACACTGATAGCGTGCCCTCATTGTGTCTTGGCAATGCAGAGTGCCAGAGATAGTGTTTTATAACATAATACGAAATTTTCTATTCCTTTTCTTACATAGCTATTTTTATGTATAAGACAAAACTAGTAAAATAATAAATATATCCAAATACTAAGGAAGTGATTTAGATATCTAAAACCACCGGGAGCTCTCATAGCTATGACGTATTAAAGGTTTTACAGTGACCAAAGAATAATATGTAAAACTAAATAATATTAAACTTCTTAATAAATTTCAAATTTTTAGGCCTAATCGTTTATGATTTATCGTTGATATAGGATATAATAAAACAATGGGTCATATGATGACCTAAAACTTTTAGTTATCATGGATATTTCTAACATTGAAGGTCCAGTAGTGGAAAAAAAGTTTGAGTATTGTGGGTATTTCTAAAACGGGAGGTCATGAAGTGGTAAAATTTTTTGAATTACTTTGGGTATCTCTAAAATGGAAGGTCATGTAGTGAACTACATGGATATTGTGTTATCGTAGGTATTTCTAGAACGGAAAGCCATGAAGGGAGCAAAATTTTGAGTATCGTGCGTAGCTCTAATAAGGAAGGTCATGTAGTGGAAAAAATTTCGAGGCATCTTGGGTACCTCTAAAACGAAGAGGACACAAATTTTTGAATTATGTTGTTTATCTTTAATACGGGAGGTCATGTAGTGTCTAAATATCTTATGTTATAGAAGGTGTTTCTAAAACGGAAAGTTATGTAATGGCGTTGAATTATCTTGGGTATCTCTAAAACGGAAAGTTATGTAATGACCAAAAATTTTGATAATCGTGGATATTTTTAGAACGGAAGTTCATGTAAGGACCAAAATTTTTGAGTTATCGTGGGTATCTGTAAAGCAGGAGGTTATGTAGAGAAAAAAAATTTCGTGTTGCCATAGATATCTCTAAAACGGAAAGTCATGTAGTGGCTAAATTTTTTTTTTATTGTAGGTACTTCTAAAATGGAAAACCATTTAGTGACTAAAAAGTTAGGAGAATAACTAGATATTATGATAGCCCTAAATACAAATTTCAATGTTCTACAGCAAAACTGCTTTTGATAAGAAATCCTGTAGAGGCCGCGCTAAGATGTTATAACCATTCCATATACAAAAATTTTTAACATTATAAGTATGAGAGTTTTTAGAGTTAGTTATGTGAGAGTTATTTTAAGATATATGAGATACATTTATACATCTTGCTTTAAGCGATTATAATAGTATTTTTATTGTATACATGATAATAAAAATAAAATATCACCTCTGTCTGAAGTTTTGTCTGTCATCTTCAGGCGTATGAGCTTCATTTTCTAATTCTGTTCTTTTTTGTGACTCTTTATCATTGCCTGTATATGATAAATGTTGAATGTCATCGTTTCTAGGACTAAACGATGCTGCTGAACTAGATGAAGTTGGGGCACTAGATGCAGGCGTAGGATCCTGAGGGGTGCCTGATGCAGGCGTGAACACAATAACTGTACCATCAACTGTCGTTCTAAAGTTCAAAAAACCACGCACTGTGACTGTGGGAAGTGTAGCATCTGAATCTATGTCCTCTGCTGCTGTCAGAGGCTCAGCCCGCGGAGCACTTGGGACATATACTGGAGCTGCAGCATTTGCTAGCAACTGTAAAACTGAAAAATAAAAAACCACAATTACTGAAAATGAAAAATAAACTTACAGCAGTTAAATCAAAAGAGATTCATGAGATAGAAACACTTAATTCTAAATTAGAATTTTTAATTGTTAATTTGACTAACTTTACAAAGCTTCAAGTGTCGAAGAAACTGCGTTAAAAAAGCCGTTTAACTTCAACTTTTTTATTCGGTAAATGTTTTACAGACGCTTGTTCTGATTTTTTTTCTTCTTTTTTGTGAATCCTATTTCTAAATTAATGCAGAATTTACAAAGAGAGAAGATTAAGAATTCTAAATTATATAATCTTTAAATAATATCCACAATGTATCATTGGTTTTCAATGGGTGGTAGAGAGGAAATAAAATACTCTCCGCGGACCAACAGGCAGAAGTCCAATCTCTTCTGAGGCTCTGGCAACCCTTTTTCATGGATAGACATTTTGATTTCTGGCACAATTGCAGCAAATAAGTGGCAATCCGTGGGCGGACTTACATGAAGAAAATTGCCTTCAAATCGCAGATGCTGTACATAGAACCTTTGGTCCCATTTAAAATTATTTTCTATCCATGACACGACACCAACCAACCAACAATGCACAATATATGTAGTAACAATGCATAATAAACAAAGAATAGTATATGTACTATTTATATAAATGAATAACGCAGGTCTATATCTAAAATTTTGATTTGATAATTTTGTCTGATACTTATGCATTTTGGTGTGCTGAAACCGAAACTGAATCCATATTTTCTCCTACACGTAGCGATTTTTTGTCAATACAGGGTGTCTACCGACACAATTTACTCCAGGACTCTTTCACCAATATCAATGGTAACTTTTAGAGTATGTTTCCATGATTAATTAATTAATCATGAAAACATACTAGAAACTACCGAAAATGAAGAAAATGTGTCGGTAGGCACTCTGTATAAAAGTCTATACGTGATAGAAAAAAACTGGCTTCTATTTCAGTTTCAGCACACCAAAAAACGTATGATGATCTAGAATTATCAAATCAAATTTTGAAAACATTATTTTTGTAGAATTGTGTAATATATATATATATATATATATATATATATATATATATATATATATGACATGAAAGTGAAATGTAACAAACAACAAGAAAACTTATTCAACAATGTTAATAAACAAGAAAATTAGTTAAAGTTAAACTCTATTTAAGCTAGAAAATTAAATTATGCTGTGCCAATCTCCTCAGCAGGTGGGAACACAGCTATTAATAACTATGTAGTACTAGCAGGTTTCAAAAGATATGCAGGCTAGCATACCCCAAATATATTTCAAACTGAATTGTAATGAAAAACTTAAAATTGTCAAACAGTATTTTTATTTCTTGAAAATTAAATATTGAAATTTAAAAATCATAAAATTGTAAAAACGTATAATTGTAAAAAAATGTAAAAACGTATTAATGTAGAGTTTAACTTTAACTAATTTTCTTGTTTATTAACATTGTTGAATAAGTTTTCTTGTTGTTTGTTACATTTCACTTTCATGTCATCACTTATCATTATTTAAATATAATATTGTTTTTGTATACAATTTTCTGCTGCTTTAAGCGCCTTTTTTATACAAATTAATTTTTGTCATTTATATTGAATTTAATATATATATATATTATTTATTTATTTTTTTATTTAAATAATGAGGTAAAAAAGGAATCATTAGCTTAGAGTGCTAAATATTATACAAATGGAAAATAAAATAATCAGAATAACTAAAATAAAAAATAAATTTACAGAAGTAAAAAAAAAAATTAAATCTCAAAGTTATGTTCTGAAATGACTTTTTAAATCTTGAGGGGAAAAAAAAAAAAAAAAAAAAACCTTCCCATACTGCTGCAGAGTTTACAGTAGCAGAAAAATAATCTTAATATGTATATTTATTACAGTGGTCGATATCAAAATCCTCTCTGCAAAAGTAATGGTTTTTTGTAACAAATTAAAAAATATTAAGCCCATTTATAACAATTAAATTGTTTAATCACGTAGCAATTTATAAGGGGTGGAGGGTATGTGAGTAGACATTTCTTAAAAGAAAAAATAATTTTCTGTTATTGAAGCTTTATCGCTATATTCCTTATTTCTTTATTTTATTTCAACTAATTTTACTTCTACTTTTTATCGAAAACGTTTAATTTTGGAAGTTTTATTTTATATATATTGTGTCTCTGAAAAATGGTACGTGATGAAACATATTCGGTGACACCTTTATAATCAAGAATGTCAAACTCATATTTTCTCCATTTTTTTTTTACAGGGATGTTGTTGTGGTTGTGTAGCTTAAGGTCCATTGACTACAATCGGGCCCTAGGCCTCTAGGTGGAATGCCCTCATGAGAGTCCTTTTTACAGGGAGGGAAAATTTATTTTATTTTATTTTTATTTATTTTAACAGATCAGTGTTACTTGTTTATTTATTTATTTTTTGAAGTATGAAAAAAATGGCATGCCATAGTCAGTAAACTGGTTCTAAAATAGATATTGGGCGTCCCGCCACCAGATTCCGAAACGTCTGGGTAGGGAAAAGGTAGGGTACACCATGATGAATCAGGATAACATAGGGAAGCAAAGATGCAAATAAAATGGGTAGGCAGTAATGTACGCAGAAAGCATTACGAAATGAAACACATCAAGTCAGTACTCAATTTGTATTAATAATTATTGTATCGAAATAATTTACACAAGGAACAGAAAAATGATTTAACGACAAATATGTTCGAAGTATGTATTCAAATTTCTTTCACGAATTCTGATACTTTTCTTACACTTTTGTCGTATGGTAAAAATGTCCTGGTAAAAGCAGTTAGTCGTTAGTGCGATGGATGTTTTCGATACTATTAATATAGATATCATATAGAAAGATTCATATAGTCCGAGAACAAATACAATGTATACAGATCGATGTCTCTAACATCAACAGTCGATTAAAAAAGTTTATTAGCGATACGTCGTCGGTATTAGGCAAAATTAGTTACCGAATTCTTAAGTTTTGGACAAGAACTTTTATTCTTCGTTTACAACGCATGTGCTCTTGCGTGTGACAACTACAGTCAAAGTAGTCTGAACGTGATCTTTTAAACAGTATTTCACGTGAGAAACATTGTGCATAAGCACAGATATATATTTTGAGGTTCCGATCCCCATGCAGTACACGAAGAAGAAAAATAAAACAGTCCAAATAATCAATGAATGATGTGTTTTTTTCGTATGATACAGCCACAACAGTTTTTTACAATATGCTTTTAGCTACACCCATAGATGCTGACATTTTAATCTATTCCGGAGTTTTTTTAGTCCCGCCTTCATTTCGCACCACTTTATTTATAGAAATATTTTCTTCAATATATAACTTTGATTGAACAGGGGTGTTTGCATTCCGGATTTTTTATTTTATTTCCCACCAGTAATTACGAATTGTATTTTTGGCAATATTTGATTGCTAAACATTACAAGAAAACTACTAATGGTATCACTATTAAAAAATTACTGGAGGGAAATAAAATAAAAAAATCCGGAACGCAAACACCCCTGATTGAATAAGAAAAAATTTCTCTTAAAAAATAAGTGGTATGAAATAAAGGCGGGGTGAAAAATACTCCGAAATAAATTAACCCTTTGCGCTCGGCATATTTTCCGTAAGACACGCCTCTTGGCGTTCCTTTAAAACGTCACACGTATAGTTTCCAACTTACTACCTTTTGGCTACCGAAAAAATGTAATAATTTGATTTATTTTACTTCATCATTAAATAAAATAAATCTTTCTGTTAAAATTTTCCGGTAGCCGAAAGGTAGCCTATAGTTACACGTTTTAGAAAAATAACATTTCATTTGCAGAGGAACACCTTAAGGCGCGGCTCGATTTTTTAATGTCCCCTGAGAAGGGACATACGAGCGATAAGGGTTAAAATGTTGGCATCTATTCACAGCCCCATCAGTGGCCAAGACATTCAGCTGTCTAAGCTACTGAAAGCTGGTACACAGGTGGCGCTGAGATTCGTTGGTCTAGTCATTAGTAGTTTTTTGTGTTTTTCCCCAAAATTCAAGTGAAAATGAGTTAAAACCTCTTAGAAGATAAATCACAAAGGAGATTACACTCAGACCTGGGATCTTCGTATAGTCAATCAGCCTAAATTTTTGCACTAAAAGCAACAAAGAACCCAGATGTTCTCTTAACCCTTTCAGTCGCAGTGTTCCCGCTGATGGAACACCTAATTTTAATTCTCAAGTGCAAAATCTCATCCCGGAAATTTTTTAGCAAAAATTTGCATTTATAACATAGCAGAAATGGCCCTTTTTTTAACGTGAAAATTTAAAACTTCTTCTATTTTAATTATGTTCGTAAATTCCGGTGGCAGTGTAATTTAAATAATCCGAATTACCTTGCGCCGCAAAAGGTTAAAATACTCCGAAATAAATTGAAATGTTGGGATCTATGCAACTTTTACGAGTTTTTGTTGTCGATAATGTTTACTTATAAATTGATTTATTTATTAAATTAAATATAATTTGAATTCAATAAGGTTTACTTACAGATGTTTCAAACCGAAAATTTCTCGAAAAGGAGCAATGCTAATTTTTTATTTTTTAAATATTTATGATCAGCTATGTGTCTAAAAGCCATTTTTAAAATTAGTTTAGTAATTTTTAAAATAAATTAAGTAGTGAACGTTAAAGGGTTAATTATTTCGAACCAAAACGCAATATAACAGCTAACTATTACGAGTGTCACTTTTCCAACACTTTCTTAAGCTTAACCGCTTCCTTTTTGAATGTCAAGAGGGCAAGGTTTAGGTTACTTATTTATTGCTTTCAGCATTTTGTATTGACAAATACACGACACATAATTAGTGCAGATTAAACATGCATCCTGTCATTGTAAACGAATACAGACAAGTGGCATTTCTTGTGTTCGACGTAGTGATAGTTAATTAATATTATACGAACAACCGGTTTCATTAATGGATGCTTAAAGGTCACAACTCACAAAATGTTACACTCCGTTTTTTAAAGTAATAATTCAGTATGACAGTTTCACTAAGTATTAATTTGACTTTTATTAGCCTAAAGTTTAAATTAAATTACTTAATATCTATTCTTTATCATATTATGATCGAAATTAGTATTTTGTCTATCAAAAGTGTTCTGATGAGGTGCGAATCTTTTTAATGTACTTTTGAAGTCATTTTTTAATTAAATAATATGGTGCGTCCCTCACACAACTTTTTCTTACCTTGCCATACTTGCCAACCATCTCATTATGAACCGTACAATTTATAGTACCCGCCTTTTTTTTCACATCAATAATTTTTTAGAGTAATTTTAGTCTTATTTAATCGTAACAACATTTGGAGAGAATAATTCTAAAAATATAGTGGTGTGAGAAAAGGGGCGTTTTTTCAGGGGGCGTTAACAATTGTACGGTTATTAATGAGATGGTTGGCAAGTATGCCTTGCATTTTAATTTTATATAAACAAATTGCAGCTAAGGGATTAGATAACAATTGATTAGATAACATAAGAATCCTTTTTAAAAACAGTCTAAATTAGTTTTAGGAATAGTTTTATTTGGCGTATAATTCTGTACCACCATTTAATTATTATACCTACATTTATATATTAAAAAGAAATCAAGGCTGTTATTAAATTTAGAAGTTTATTCCTAACTAGCAAACTCGTGCGAATTTTTCGCACTTTATTTCGTTTCTTATTTACCTTTAAAATTTGAAACTCATAAATGTTATACCAATTTCACCACCTAATTAAAATTTTAATTTACCAGAAGCCAAATTATTATTAAGACCAAATTTATATTGTACAATAGTGAAACCAAAATCATTCAAAGAAAGGTTTCCAAATAAAATTCATGGTCACGACCCAATTTTCATACTTCCACAGGCAGTACAGTTTTAATATAGGACTCCAACGACGCCTTTCAAAATTTTGTCGTCATGCTGCCGATGACTTTTTATTAATTTTGGGATTTTTTTTGTTTAATAAAATAAAATAAAATAAAATAATTTCTATTTTAATTATATTTTTTGTGATTGTGTTTTTTAGTCAATTATGTCACAAAAGTTCATATTCTGTATATATCTTTAAAATATTGCTAGGTTTAAAATGACATTTGCAAATATTCTGAAGAAGCAACTGTTAAAAATACATTTTCTCGTAAAATAATCTCATCAGACAAACGTCCTCATTTTCTCTTATTAGTTCATTGAGCTAAGTCCACGAGCTTAAATATTGCCCATGTGTAAATATAATTTTTTATCCTCGCGTATTTTATAAATTACACTAATATCGTATCGTTTCGACAAAAAATAATTGAAACTGGTCCACGTTTGAGAAACATTATATAGATTATTCAGACAACTTACATCCACAGCACAAACTGAACACAATCTTGAAAAAACTTTTCAAGTGGCAACCCTGTATGAACTTCAAAATACCACATTTGAATTTACCGCAATTATTTATTTTTAAGTTAACCTGATAACAGATAAACGTACAGATCAAAGGCTAAAAATTTGATTTTTGTATTCAGGAGACATAAAAACGACATACTGTACAAAAAATAAAGCTAAAAATTTAACTTTAAAAATACTTTGTTTAGAGTATGGGTATGAAAAATTAATTTTCTTTACTGAGTAGTTTTTGGTGACATATTAAAATGTAGCAAAGCGCTTTCAACAATTATATTCAATAAAAATAAAATACTTTGATTATCTTTAGATAGCCTTGTACATATTGTCTATAAACTATATACACACCGCAATATTAACTTAAATTTAGTCGTATATGAAAAACATATAAGACAACCTGATATACGCACTTCCGGCAATTTCCCTGTATAGTCCGAATATCTCGAAACTCTTTTGGGTAGCCTTGTAAACGAATAATGAATGATTTCTATACCACAGTCTACGTTAAATATGCCTTTACACATATAAAAAGTATGTAAAATTTCTCCTTTTTTTTTTTTTTTTTTTTTTTTTCAGCCTATAATAGATATTACACTGTACCGACCGGAAATTTGGCTCATAGACGTAGTGTATTTAAATTCTCTTCAATGGCCCGGAACACGAACCATTTGCTTGATCTCAACGAAAACAGGGATGGAACACGGGCGCAGAATTCATACCACTATCAATGTAAGAAAATTTTCTACTTCTTAAATCGACGATATTATAGGTAGAGAAATTTCTTTAACGGATTCCGGTATGAATTCTGCGCCGGTGTTCCATCCCTGCGAAAAGTTTAGTGTAGCATCATTTTGTGATACAGATTTCAGGGATGGAACACGGGCGCAGAATTCATACCGGAATCTGTTTAAGGAATTTCCATACCTATAATATCGTTGATTTAAGAAGTAGAAAATTTTCTTACATTCATAGTGGTATGAATTCTGCGCCCGTGTTCCATCCCTGAGATTTAGAATACCAAATTTGGACTTCCTGCTACTGTTTGTTCTTGAAATATGTTGACAACAGACACACAGACCAACCGATAAAAACCTGTTTTTAGGGTTCAGGGGACCTCAAAATGTGTAAATATAACAAAAACTCAATTTGGAAAATAAGACTCCAGAACAATACTTTCTCTACCATATATATGGGTAACAGAAAGCACAAAGAGAGAGTGAGAGAGAGAACTGCGTTAAGTTTCTATCTTTTCTAAAGTAATAATTCTGCGTCATATTTTAACTAAATACAGTCGAACATCGTTAACGTGAATTTCAAGGGGGATAAAAAAATGGTTCATGTCATCAGTAGTTCATGCTATTAGTAACTAATCTTCATATAACTAAACTAATCTTCATTTTAACGGGGATTGAAGAAACAGTTCATGTTAAAAGTAATTCATGTTAACAGCGTTCGCGTTAACGAGGTTCGACTGTATTACTGTGGCTTATTTTTGTCTAAACTTTAAATAAAATTTTTTTGCACATTTAAGATCTGTATTAGAGCTCTTCATTAAGGTTTCTCAGTTGAAAAAAAAGTCCATTTTTAATGCGAAATTTTCTGGTGAACTTTTGAAGATACTTTTAAACAAAATTGTATGCAATTTGCTGTCATCAAATATTATTTTCCATTTTCTAAAATAATAATCCAGTGCTCATCTAGCAATTTAATAGTTAGCACGCCAGCTTTCAGTTAACAAGTTCTCGGTTCAAGTCCCGATTCTGACATGGATTCTTGTAGTGGTTCGGAATCTATTTTAGCAATAGATATCAGTTTAACACATTGCTTGTAGCGATTGTGAAGGAATTTAATCGATCTAATCACAAATAAATGTTGTTAAATAATATAACGTCTTAGGGTTTATTTCTCAAAATATAAAAACGCACTGGCAACAATGTGTTAAATAGCTGTAACGTGCAAAAAATGAGCATAGTGACAAACTAAATTCAACCTGACAATTCAACCCCTTAATTATCAGTAATCCTTCTTAGAATAAAGTTTAAAGGAAAGAACTTGTTATCACCACTATCAATTTGACTGAAATTAAAAGTTTATTATTACTATTATTATCACGTTTATTATTATTATTACCGCCTGTAAAGAGATACTCTTTACAGGCGTTTCTGTTGTATAAAATAGCGTAAGGTTTTACATTGTAAACAGTATTTCCTTTATTGGTTACTGTTAATTTACTGGTGAAAATAATGTAAATATTTCCTCTTTTTTTTTTTTTTTAATTTTTTTAACAAAATATTACATAAATTTTAGCCTAGTTTAAATATCAGCGAATAAAATAAAATAAATAAGTTATTTTTACATTTAAAAGAAATGAAATGAAACGTAAGAATATTTAATATTAATTTCTTTTCGTCAAAGTTTCTAAAACGTCCGAAATTTTCGGTTTAAAATTTATAATTCTTTTCCAAAATTACCCGTTTTTTTGCTCTCTCTTTTTTAAATTTAATTTTACGTTCAAAATTTTAGGGGGTAGAAAGATGCAATTAACGTTATTAGAATCGATCGGGACTAGCCGCATGTTCATGATTTGCGGCAAAATTTTTCAGGGATAGATTTTCTTTCTTTTTCTTTTCTTTTCTTTCTTTTTTTTATGATTGTACATGCGATGTTATTATTGTCCCACTTTGATGTGTTTTCCACGTCCTCGGGATTAAACTGTGCTGTATAGGTCTGTCTTATGAACCAATGAACAATATTTAATAAAATTTGGTATTTAGTTGGACTTCGACCTAAATTGGTGCTTATAACGTTCAGGTATCAATCGTTGAACAGCTGGCACTGTGATCTCATTTTATCATAATTTTTAATATGGCAGTATAGGGCACAATTTCGTATAAATGTGTAAAATGATCAGTGTCGCCAAATTTAGGGACTTTATCATTCAATTCAATATCTACCACTAAATTTTAATTGTAACTTTTGCTTAATCACTTCGATGGTTATACGTCATATATATCAAATGTCACTCCGCAAAATTATTCGTGATTATTAAATGAAAGCGTCCCTAAATTTGGCAACACTGATAATGAGAGTTCTTTTTAAAATTTCAAACAATAGTAACCATAGACCTATTATAAGAGTTGACGGGACAATAGCAACCCTTTTCAGTGGCAAAGATCACTTATAAAAAAGTCACGTGACTGCTTGAACAACAGGAAGCCAAACTGGTAAACATTGAAATTTTCTCGCCAAGCTCTAAACTCAGCTTTCTCTTGACGCAGATGATATCTTTCCTTTTTTTCTTAAAGTTCTGTTTAAAATGTTTATTTCCCTTTAAAAGTTAGATTGTTTTGAATCTAAAAGAAATTTTATCGCAAGCAATAGTGATTAGATATTCTCTACTCTAAAAAGCCTTAAAAGTTATGTAAAATGTGGATTATATTTCACAGGTAAGACTTTTTATATTGTATTATTTCGTACTTTTTAAGTAATTATTTTGTAAAATGCTTATGACTTTCAAATTTAGTTCTTTAAATTAAATTAGTTAATATATTATACCATACATTAATTTCAAGAAATTCCATGATTATTTATGGAAGTTAAAGCGGGTATAGACAGGCAGACAAACTGAACTCATAAACGTTTTTGAACTTTGTTGGAAAGCGCTAATAACAAGGTAAAAATAAATTTCGGCAGCTGTAATACACAAGTTACACAAGTTTTGCTTGCTGTATCTTTCAATAATAATAAAAATAAAAAATATTTATAGTCGAAATAAAATATCGCCAATAACGCGATAAATGCCGAAAAAGGTAACTTTTTTTCAGCAATCAGGTGTTTCATCTTTGCCATCTTTACTTATTTTTTTACTTTAATAATGAAATGCTCCGTCCACTCTTATAATAGGTCTATGATAGTAACAGTCAATCAGATTATTATTAGTACTATTATTATTTTGTGTATGTAGAGGGATTTCTTGCTTTCCCGGGTGCAGTGAACCTGTCAACCTTTGAAACGAATGGTTAAACCATACATCTGTGATAATTTGTAACAAAGTTATCGATTATCTAAAATTAAAAAAAAAAAAAAAAAAATCATTTCCAAAGCTATCTTCTGAAAAACTTAAACTGATTTTCTTTCGACATTTAGCGTAACACTGCTCAATGATGAAAATCGTCTGCATTCACCATGGAAAATAATTTTGATAAATCATTATTTTAATAACTGTATGATTTTATATAGAAAATATAGAAGAAAGTTTCGTGGTGGCCACAACATACAAATGTTTTGAATTCATTTAAATATAGTGCGAGGCGGGTAAAGACTACTAGTTTAACTTATTCAAGGAAACTAAATGTATAACATTAAAAATGCACTGTCACAGCTTTCCACAGATTAACCTTTTGAAATTTACTTTCTTTCATGTCATACCATTCAGAATAAAATTTCTTTTATTTCAGGAAATTAGTTAATATCTATTATTGTTGAAATGAACATAACGGATGTATTAGTTACAGGCACCGTTTTACAATTATGTAATTATTTGACAATGTCATTTCAATTCAAGGACGTCTGATGTGATTGTTATTTTTGAAATAAATGACGTTCATTTAATTTCTTAGTCAATTGTATTCAAATTTCAATTTGAACTTATGGTAAAGATATAGAAGGATTTTTAAACGAAAATACTTATTAAGTTAAAACTTCTGTTGAAAATTCGATCAGAAATTAAAGAAATATACAGGATGTATCCGGAAACCTTCAAGAAACTTAAAATATATGTGATTTTACTCTTCCTAAAACACCAAAAAGTGAAAAAATTATTGACTGAAATGAATTACAGCTACCATAAAAAATTATCAAAATTAAGCATATTTGGCGATTTCACATTGTTAGGCGATTGATTTTGAGTACTCGGCGGAGAAACAAAACACGGTTCTGTTCGTACACGGCAATCTCGGTGCTAGCGAAATGAACGCCTAAAATAGCGAAATATGCTTAATTTTGATAATTTTTTGTGGTAATTTTGTGCTGTAATTCATTTCAGCCGATAATTTTTCACTTCCTGGTGTTTTATGAAGAGTAGAATCACATATATTTTATTCAATATTTTTTGAAGACGACACCTTTTTCCTTGTTAGAAGGATGATAGCACTCATCAAGACGGACAAATATAAATATATGTACAAACACGTGTGTGTGTGTGTGTATACATGGGTTTTTGATTTTGCTAGTTATTATTTTTATTGTGCATTATTTAATTCCATTAAGTGTACCAGGAACATTAAATTATCAACTAGTATAAGAATTTTAGAACTTCACAAAGTTATTTGGTCATAGGTCAGAAAGTTAATTAAGTCAATAGAAACTATAAGTCAGTTTTAGCATATATTTTTTCTCTACACATCAGAAATATAATTTAGACGGCTGTTATTTTTTGACTGCTTCAGTTACAAATGATAAATATTATCCAAAAAATCAATAGGAACTTTGTAAATAAAAATTATACATTTAAAAAACAAGCAGTAATTATTTCAGGTTGAAATAATTAATAAGACGATTCATCAAGTGGAAAAAAGTAGCCAAGAGTGCAATGGTCGTTTTGGTTTATTTCAATCTGTCTAATTCATTACATAAAGTTTCTATTTATCATTATATGCACAAGTATTTCGATTCGTTTCATTACGATATCGACCGGGTGTCCATAAGTCTGTAAATAATTTAAAAATTCATAAAAATTGCATGAATTGGTAGAATTGAAAGAGGCATGCGAAAAAGTCATTTTGGGGATAGGGAATTTCTTTCTTTTCTTTTTTTTTTTTTTTTTTTTTTTTTTGTGGGGGGGGGGGGGGGAGGGGAGAATAAAATATAATTCAAATTTTCGTCGAAAGAGGACGCTGTACAGTCGCGTAAAAAGGGATATGCAAACTAGAGTCTTATAAATTGCAAAGTTTTACAGTTAACATCTTTTTCGATTCCTACTATTAGTTCACACTCTCCCTATATATATATCTTGTTGAAATCTTGCAATCTATTTTTAATTAACTTCCCTACTATCTAGACATTTGAAATTTTTACAATAGCTCACAACTCGATAACAACACAATACTTCGAAGTCCGATTTTCGAATTTTTGATTAATTTTCTTATAATTAATTAAAATATGAAAATAATAACATCCTAATAGCGTTAAAAATAGCCATTAAAAAATTAGCTATAATTTAATTGTTGCCAAAAAAAAAAAAAAAAAGTTCATTTTCTTTCGACATAAAAATAAGTACATTTAGTTAAACGTGAACATTAAAAAATTATAAAAAGTTAAATTATGCATTTCAGAAAAATTGACGTCATCATCAATTTAAAAAAATTATGCACATTGATAAGAGCTCTGTGATTCATCAGAAAATTCAAAACATGGTATATAAAAAGTTTTTTTTTTTTTTTAATCTTATAATTATTCAATTCCTACTATTAGTTCACACTCTCCCTATCAGTGGCGTCGCCAGAAAAAATTTCAGGGGGGGGGGGGGGGGCAATTGAAAAATTGCAAATATTTACCGTATTTTATTTTATTTAAATTTTATATAGTTCGTTCCTTGGTTAAGATTATTAAGTAACCTGCATAAAAGGCATGTGCTACAACAAACTTTTATACGTGAAATTTAAGGGAGGTGTCGTATCGTCACCTCCGTCTGATGATCTTGTCGTCATCAACAAAAATTTCATAAGGAAATTTGTTATTAAGATTTCCTCATTAATGTGCTTTATTATTATTATTACTCCATTTTCACGTTCAGAAATTTCAAAACTATTAAATTCGTTTTTATTAAATATATATATGTAATATCCAACTTGTGTGGGCCTTCAAAAAACAAACTACTAATTCAATTAATTAATTTTTAAGAAAGATAATTTTTTACGCAATATTTTAACGAAAGCAAAACGAATTATTGGAAAATAATTTAAATAATAGACTGTTGCCTAATTTTTAATAAACTTTATCCTTTTTTAATTATAAATATCGTCTGCTTGCTTATCCGCGTTTGTAATGATCGATAGATGGCTCTTTCTCAACTGCAGTTGTTAGTAAATATAATAGCCACGTGTATTGTTCTTTCTTGTTTCAACGTGAAAGCTATCAGTGGTATGATAATTTCACCTTAGCCCACCAGAGGGCGAGCATTTCATTACAATCGCGGATAATAATAAATTTATTTTCAGTTAAAAATCGTCTGTTGAAATTCAGAAATAAAGCAAACGATAATAAAATATTTTATTGTTTTTTATTTTTATTTTTTTATTTTATAAATGCACTTTATCTTTAATTAAGGTAAAAATAAATAAATAAAATGTGTGGCAATTTAATAACAAAAAATAAGCGATAACGTATTTGACAGCTGCGGAAATACTTTAAAAACAATTTAAAATTGTTTTAGAAACAATTTTATTAGATGTACATTTTTGTGAATGGAGGGAGGGGGGGAGATCTACTCGTTTACTAAATCCTTCAAAACCCTCTGTTTGAAACCACCTATGATTTTAAAATGCCTAAGAATGTTAATAATTTCAAATACCTTTCTAAGAGTTCTGAGAACTTTCACCCACTATAAAAATTGAAAACAGAATCCGCTCTGCGTAGATCCAAATTTAGATCTAAATTTGGACTTCTTGCTGTTGTCTGATTTTGAATGATAGAAAATAATCGGAAAGTTTAGCCAGCTAAATTATGCTAGTTTGCTAAAATTACAGCAAAGATTTTATTTCGACTCACAATATTCTCTCTCTCTCTCTGTCTTATATATATATATATATATAATGGGTAAGAGAAAGTAATTATCATCCCTAAACGTATTTCCTACACGTGGTAATACAAATATATTATAAATCTAACCACTTTTTCATAGAATATTTTATACAAAAATTATTTTGTGTCTATAAAATATGTTAATATCATTATATTTCGTGCATTTAAAACATATTAAAATGTACCATCAAGAAATTCCGCCCATACACAATAACGTATTTTATTTTTTTGTATGTCCCAATACGCGGATCATTCGTCTTATCTCAGTAAAAGAATCAAGTAATATCTTATGATAATAAGAGAATATCATTTTCGGACTTCCTTCCTGGAGTAAATTTTCATAAGCTGTATGTCAACTTTAATATTGCAGAAGCATTACTTTAACGTTTTTTTTTTTTTTTTTTTTAATGACAGCAATGAATAGTTTATACTACAAATAAATCAGCTGTGTAAAACCGAGGATTTCGTCCCATTAACTTAGTTTTTGTGTTTAATACACTTATTTTAACATTTTAAGAAATTAAAAAATTGATTATTTCACGTCTTTGGAACTTTACAGCCATTTCAAAGTAATATCGGAGAAAGCTGCACATGTCCCACTACTGTTACAAAAATGACGTGCTTCATTCAGATAATAACAGACTAATTAATAACTACTTTTAAACCTAAAATTTTTATTATATTCAGTGGCACTGTGTGAGAGGCTTGAGAAACAATTGCTTCTGACGGGAAAATACTAGGGACACCAAAAAATTGTGACATGAGCCCTGCATGGTTGGTTGATAGTAGGACTTTAAGGCCGATTGACTCCGTAAGTGTACTAGGCCTATAGGGGGAATGCTCTCCATGGGGGTCTTTCTAGGGGGTCCTTGCCCGTATTCACGCGCATTTCAGAGGAAACCATGGAAAACTTCAAACGGCTAGGTCGATGAGCGCGACCTGGGATCGAACCCGGCACCATCCATCTACCAGCTTTGAGCGCAGAACCGCTCGGCCGCTGGTGGGCCCGAGCCCTGCATGAAAAACATAAAAATCTAACTTGAGCCTGACAATTCAAGCTATTTCATTGCATTGACTTAAAATGAAGTTAACGCAAAACTTAACTAAACATTTATTTTAAGAACATTCAGATAGCATAGTTTTAAAATTAAGGGTAAAAAATGTTTATTAGAATTTTCCAGGGGGAGGCAAGTGCCCCCCCTTGCCCCTATGTGCCGACGCCCATGCTCCCTATATATATTTATATATCTTGTTCAATTTTTCAATAATTAATAAAATACTTTTTATTCATCTACTCAAGTTCAAATACATTTTTTAAAAACTTGTAGTAGATAACATTTGATGTTAATACAGTTTTTTTTTCAAATTTTTGTTATTATTTAATAAAAAACAACTAAAATAAAAATGTTCTTTGTTGGCCTAAGTAGGAATGGACTCTTCCCAGTTTCGTCTGCTCAATCATGTGATAGGGAAAAACAAAGAATCGAATTCAATTAAATATTGTTCTTAAGAACAAAAGTGTTAATATTTAATATAAAATAAAATAAAAGTAATATTGTGCATTGGTAAACAGTAGAATAATTGTATTTGTAAATTTAATAATTTTTAAAAAACACTTTATGTGTTATTTATTTTTACCTGTAAGAATCGATTTTTGTATGTTCTAGTGTAACTGTTATATTAACTGATCTAGCAATAAATAATAGCTTGTTCTTGTGGAATGTTTATGGATTATAATTTGAAATTTTAAAATGTTTTCATTTAATTTAATTGTATAAAGGTGTTACAACAAGTTAATTAACTTAGTTACTGGTCTAAATGTATTTACGCAATACGATATTGCACTGTCACTGATTTAAGTACCAAAAATCAGAGTATTTAACACGTTCTTCATGGACATCAATAACAAATATAAAGTAAATGATGATTGTAAATGTATACAGCAAACAAAAGGTGATGAATAATGATATAAAATGGATTAAAAATGATGAGGTATAAAAGAATAACACAGATTAAATACGATTGATCAAAAATAAGAATAGAAAAAAAGTTATTTCTGTAATCGCTACAGATATACAAGAGTTCGTCTGCTATTTGTTTTTCATCTATCATGTGACCTCTGACGTCAGGTTGGAAGAGCCCATTGACTTTAATATATATATATATTTTTTGTTAAATATATATATTACTTGTTTTCTGATTGTTCGTCCTTCTTGTCCATACATGATGTTTTAATTGCAATCTGACGCTAGTGGATAAAGCGTTATTGTTGAGATTGTTTCACCTCAGCCAAGAATGGCCAACTGTAGCTGTAGTTAATGGGGTTGTATCTCGAAAAATTTTAACTATTATTATTATTATTATTATTAAAAAAATGCTTCACGAGATTAATTTCTTCAATATTTATGCATTTTGAAAATGTTTACAGACTTATGGGACACTCGGTAAATAGTTTATATCATACATTTTCCGTAACTGTAACTGTTACAATTTATTGATCAAAATTTAGCTTATTGAAATATAGTTTTTTCTTTCATAAACTATAACAATTTAGCGAAATACATAAAAAAAAAAAAATTGGGGCGAGATAGCTAGAACTTCCATTAGAAAAGCTGATTACCTTCACATTTTAATTATATACCCAAAACCAGCTTTTGTATATCAATTCTCTGATAACACCTATGTGAGCTAGACATAAATGGCTAAAAGACAGTTCGATTACAATATATACACTTTGAAGTAGTTTTTATTATTTAACGAGCTTTATCAGTTTTAATTAGTATGACTAACATTTCCGTCTAAAGATATGTAATAAGATTTCAAAGTCATTGGAAAAACCAGTCAATCTAATTCATTCGCCAGCAATAGATAAAGTTAAAATGCCTACACACTTTCAACATATGGTAGTTTGAAAGTAAATAAAGAAATAGAGAGAGAGAGAAAAAAACTTGACATTGAATGATACTTTTAGTTAGTTTGTCTAATTAACATACATAAATGATAAATTATACTAAATTCAATTGTCGTATTATTCATAAGACATATTCGAAATAATATAAAGGGTTACTTTATCTATTCTACTAAACATATTAGATAAGGTGATTTACAATGCATCACACATAAAAGTATAATAATAGAATATATAAAGAAAAGAAATATTTGTCAATTGAGGTATATTCTCAAACTTCTGTTATTGATTATCAGTAATGTAAGAACAGTCTAGTAATCAAGAGCCGATTCAGAAAATTATGGATTAGAGGCAAAATCATGTTCTGAACTTGTGAGGAATTCCAGTCTGCCATGATCTCAAATCCTCAATCTTAATCTTAAAGATTAACTTAATCACTTAATTAGATAATAAGATGAGCTCAAGACCAAGTTAAATATAAAATAACAAAGTTTATTTAACATTCAATATCAAGGCGGGTGTTGGGCTAATTCAATTTTAACTCAAATGACCTCAAGTAATAACTTTAACAAAGCATAAAATAAAAGGTAGCTTATCTCACTAATACTGATCTTGTCGACGGCTGCTCTCTGTTGACCACTAACTCTTCTCACACCAGAATCGTCGGCTGGATTCCCGAGGCGCGACAGATTCTTCTCTTACTCTACGCTACAACACTACACCTCTCTACCATCACTTAACATACGCATAAAACTATGACCACCAACATTACTCTTTACTCCACCTCCTCTCACACTAAGCAGCTACCAATTCACTACCACTACCAACTATCAATTCACTATTTTTAACTACCAAAACAATCTCCATCTTATACTACATTCTACAACTTCCTTTCTCTTCATTTCAATCAAAACCTTTTAAAATCACTTCTAATTCATCTACCTCTCACTGCCTAATTCTTTCATTGCAGCACCATGTTGACATAAAACTCATCCGACCAAGACTTTCGCCGAGTCACTGGCGACGAAGTCATTTAACCGTCCCAACTTTGGTGATGGTCTATAGTCTCGACCTCACAAACCTCTCAAAACGAGTAAATCCATCAAAAATCAGAAGTGGAAAATTACTTTCTTCTATTGAATATAGAAAGCAGTAAAAACACATTATAGATAAAAATGACAATTCTTTGAGAAAGAACATTGTTAACCCACTAATATTCACTACATATTTTATTTTGAAAGTTATTAAACTAATTTAAAAATAGCTATTAGACATACAACCCCTGGCAAAAAGTATCCGATCACCGAAAACAGTGCTTATGATACGTTAAAACATAAGGTTATTTTTTCACAAATTCAAACTTTTTTCAAACCTATGAGTATGCTTTTGTGAAATATGACTAATTTTGTCAAATTCTATTAAATAGTAATAGAAATTACAATATCAGTTAAGAGTTTACACGAGAAAATACGTTGAATCACAAAGGAAAAATATTTCCGATCATCATTGTGTGGAGAAAAAAGTATTTGATCGCAAACAAAAGCAACACAGTTAAATGATATATGCAAATTTTTTTTACTCGGCGCATGCGTTCAAGTTCGAAGAAGGCGGTATAAAAGGTCAAATTGTAGTTTGAAAGTTACAAGTTAGTTTCGCATCTGCTGAAGTATGGCTCGAAAGAGAGAATTATCTAATGATGTAAAACTTTTGATTGTTAAACGCTTAAAAAGCGGAATTTCCCAAAGAAAGGTTGCTAAGACATTTGGATGTGCTCAAAGTACTGTTTGCGAAATTTGGAAGAAATATCGCTTAAGAAATGATGTAAGAAATCTGCCTCGAAGCGGTCGACCACGAGTAACATCAAGTAGACAAGACAGGAAATTAGTTGATCTTGCCAAATCTATGCGAAGGTGTACGTCTAAACAACTGAATGCCGAGTGGTCAAAGTATGGAGTAAAGGTATGTGCACGTACAGTGCAAAATCGTTTAAATAATAAAGGATATCACTTCTGCAAAGCCAAAACCAAGCCATATATGACTAAGAAACACAAGAAAAATCGTCTTCAATGGTGCAAGAAATACAAATGCTGGTCTTCTGATGATTGGAAGAAGGTTATTTTCAGTGACGAATCTCGTGTTTGTCTAGGAACTGGGGATAACCCTGGAATGTTTGTGTGGAGGAGAGCTGATGAAAAGTTCAAAGAAGATTGCCTAAAAACTAAAGCTAAATATCAGCCTTCATTTATGGTGTGGAGTTGCATGACATCTCAAGGAGTTGGTAAATTGTGTATAGTGTTGCAAACAATCAATTCAGAAGTATATGTTAACATTTTAGAGCATTATTTGATACCTAGCATCGAGGAAGCGTTTGGTGACTCCTCCGATTTCCTATTTCAAGATGATAATGCGTCCTGCCATAGAGGTAAACGGGTCAAGGATTTCTTAAATAAAAACGGAAATTCTCCAATAAAGACTCTGAACTGGCCTGCAAATAGTCCTGATCTTAATCCGATCGAAAATATTTGGAATGTTTGGAAAAATAATATAGAAAAGAGAAGACCGACCAATATGAATGCACTTCGTCTAGCCATCAAGGAAAGCTGGAAGGAAATTCCATCACATTTATGTGAAAAGGTTGTTGAATCCATGCCCCGCCGTTTAAAGGCAGTTATTAGAGCAAAAGGAGGACCAACCAAGTTTTAAATTGAAATTTATCGAATATTTTTTTCCCGGTTATGTGATGATCGGACATTTTTTTCTTTGAATACTTTATATTAATTTTCCTCTGTATTGTAAAAATTAATTGCAATTTATGGTATTATTTTTTATCATGTCACAAAGTAAGATACTTTTGTAATAAAAAACTTTATTTTAAAAAATGTAATAAATTTTTAGAAAAATAGCCTTTTATAGTAACGTATCTTAGACACATCTTTCAGTGATCGGATACTTTTTGCCAGGGGTTGTATTACTGATTCTAAACATGCAAAAGAGAAAAAAATGGCAATTAATATATTTTTTGAGACATTTTTGATTTGAAACATGGATATGTTAAAACTAGGAAAATCTTCAACGTCTTGAATGCTAAAGTGAAAAACTGAAATACAGACAGCTATTTCAGTAGCATTTAGCGTACCGTCTTCAGTTCAGAAAGAAATGAGAGAGAAATGTTCATACATATAGTAAAGAAATCGGATTCTGATCAACCAATAGAATTACGCGGAATGTGGGGTGATTGGCCAATAGGAAATTGAGAAACTGTAGTTGTGAAAACTGTAGAAATTAAGAAAATGTGGACTGAGTGTAAAATTTCCAACAATTAGAACAAATAGTGTACAGCGAAATCACAATTACCCCTATTTTAAAGATTTTTATAGATGTAAAAGGCTTCAAAGAAATCAAATTCACGAGTAGATTTCGACCTGCAAATTATTTTAGCTGAATCCAATTTAAAATCATGATTATTCGCCCAGTAATGCTTAGAAATTGCCAATTTATTAGTTCCTTGTTTGTGGATGTCACTAATATGTTCTTTTAGACGGATCGGATCGTTTGAATATACGCGTTAATATCTTTTACAATAACCAAACATCAAAATACAAATTTCATTGAGAATAATCCATACTTTTTTTTCGAAAGACAAAAAAAAAAAAAAAAAAACATTGTTTATGAAAATAATAGTACGATATTTGCTTATCATATCAATAGTAACACTTTTACTAATGCTGTAATTTTTTATAGATCATAAATTTCGATCGCCTAAATATAAAGAAGAAAACTCCTTACGTACCAAGTATATTTGCATAATAAATTTTATCAAAGTTACATCATGTTAAATATGCATGTTGATATTTTATAATAATTAAACAAGTAAAAATTTCAAAAGATGGCAGGTTTAATTCATTCATCTGTAAAGTGCATCGGAATCTTCTGTCGTTTTGAATCAATATAATGGCACATATTAAAACCCGAAAAACTACTGCGTCAGAAACGCCAAAGAAAAATATTGGAAATGCATACAGCTGTTTCGGCAGCCTTAAGCGTGCCGTCTTCAGTGCAAAAAGGATGATCCTTTTTGCACTGAAGACGGCACGCTTAAGACTGCCGAAACAGCTGTATGCATTTCCAATATTTTTCTTTGGCGTTTCTGACGTAGTAGTTTTTTCGGGTTTTAATATTCAAACGCCAAGTCTCCTGCTATTATTATAATGGCACATATTTTATTTTTTAAACCTATGCTTATATGATACTTTACCAAATACATTCTTAAATCATAGGGTCCTAAACTAGATGCCTTCCGCGTGGCTCGGAAACTTGGCAACAGTTCAAGCGGTAGATACCGCCACCTGGAACAGATTACGCGACTTTTTTATTCAACTGTCACCAATAATTTTAAGAAGGGACATATTATATATGTAATCGACGTTTCTTACAAACTATTAGGATGCTGGCAGGTGTGGTCAGCGTGTCTGTAAGTTGTGACCACCAAGCTTGAAGTCTCCGCCCTTTTCTCAAGACGCCCTCAAAGATAAGAAATTTTCTCTTTTTTTGTTACCACTACTGTTATACAATAATCTCTATCCTATTTAATCGCGACACATTAATATAAAAATGCGGCAGAGATTTCAGCATTAAAATAGAGGTAGCAGAAAAGGTGAAAATTTCCTAGATTGTACTTAAAAAAGAAAAAAAAAAAAAAGGGCGGAGACTTCAAGTTCTGTGATCTAAATATAAACCAGGAAACGTTAAATGCGCCAAAAATATTTAAATCATAAATTTTATTATTTCTTTCAACATAATTCATATGGATGTTAGTATATTATACAGTAATCAAACAATCAAGATTTTTTAAAATTACATAAACATTGTCTAATCCTGAAGATTGCATCGTCTTATTCATTCATCTGTTTGTGACAAAAATTTTATAGGAAAAAATATCTTTTTAAGACCAAAAAAAAAAAAAAAAAGTCATGGAAAGACTAGAATATCTTTTTTTTTTTTTTTTTTATCACAGTCATAAACACTTTTAAATATACGAGAATTTTTTATAAATGGCAACTAGAGACCATCATCATATAAACGTGAAGCAAACCAAAAACTTTCTAGAAAATGTTCTTTTTGAAAATTACAGTGAAAGTATAATAAAATGATCGTAAAAATATAGGAACGCTGCGACCCCTGTAATTACGTATGTTAATATATTTTACAATGATTAAACTATGAAAAATTTCATAACATTGCACGTCTAATTCCTTTAACTATTTGTGAGAAAATTGTATTTTTATTTCAGAAGACAAAAGAGTACGCTGTTCATGCAAACACTAAAATACAGGGTGTACACTAAAATACAGTCTTTACAACTTTAAACTTTAATAGCTTCTGAAATAAAAAAAAGATATTTGCATTCTGTTTTCTGCAGTTATTAGTGCAACTAATAAAGTTTTTAACTGTTTAGTCTAGCCAGCTGTAAGTGAGTATTTGAACCTCTCAGGAGAAAGCATAATGTGTGGCATGGTTCATAGAGAGCAAATCGGACACACAGGTTCAACGGGACTTCCGGACTAAATTTCAAAAGGACCGACCATCCAGACCGACCATTCAGACCTACCATCCGTGCATAGCACACCAGCTTCATGACCACAGGCTCTGTGTTGCATAAGAAAGGAGCAGGACGACCCAGAACAAGTGATGAAAATGTTGAGCAGATACGTGAAGCATTCCCGCGCAATCCGAAAATTTTGTTCGTTCGGCTGCTAGATAACAGCAAATCCCAGGTCCACAGTCCACATGATTTTCCACAAACGGTTGCGTCTTATTCATACAAGGTATAGCTGCTATAGACATTGTTACCAACAAACAAACCAAAACGTGCAGAGTTTGCCATTGAGATGTTATACACCGTATTGATGAAGATGAAGGGTTCTTTAAAAAGGTGTGCCTTTGTGAGGAGGCAGCATTTCATGTGTTTGGCCAGTTGAACTGTCACAACGTACGAATTTGGGATTTAGAAATCCCATGTGAAGATGCAGAGATTGAAAGAGGCAGCCCAAAGCTTAATGTGTGGTGTGGTCCGATGCACCGAATGATGACCCATAAACGAATCATTGGGTCTTTTTTTTTTCGCTGAAAAAACAATTAATGGTACTTGGACATGCTTCAACTCTTTGCTCTCCCTCAGTTGGAGGATTTGAAGCACGATGTTTGGTTCCAGCAAGATGGTACTCCACCCACCACACTGATAAAGGGCAGTCCGTCAGTCCGTCATCACCTAGGCGCTATTTCCCCCAACAGATGGATTGGACGGGGTGGCTCAATTCCATGGCCATCAAGGTCTCAAGACATCACACCCCTTGACTTCTTTCTGTGGGGTTATTTGAAGGATGCTGTTTACCTGAAACAGGTTACTGACATTTCTGACTTAAAATGTCGCATTACAGATGCTTTACCACTGTCACAGACGAGATGTTACAGCATACGAGAAAGTCGTGCGAGTGACACACCAGATTATTTACTTTCTCTTACCCATAGGGTATTGTTTATAATGTATTGTTTTAGGGTCAAATTTTCGAACGTGATTTTTTGTTATATTTACATGTTCTGAGGTCCCCTGAATACGAAAGTCATGTGTTTAGCGAATGGTCTGTGTGTCTGTCTGTCTGTGTGTCTGTTATCAGCATATCTCAAGAACAAATAGTAGCAGAAAGTCCAAACTCGGTATTCTAAATCTGTATCATCTATGGATGCAGCACGAAACTTTCCGTTGAAATCAAGTAACAACAGTGCTCACACCGGTCCTATATTTTCACGTTTGTTTTATCATTTTAATACAGTAGAACTTCGATAATTCGAAGTTGAAAGGACCAGAGAAAAATTCGAAATATCCAAAAAATCGAATTACATATACTATTTTGTCAAAAAAATAGTGATAAATTAAAAAATTAAAACTCTACGATCAAAGATTTAACAAAGATTGCTACATTACCCCTTTACCCCCCCCCCCCCCATTCCCATTAAATCAATATTTTTTACGAGCTTAATTATTCAATACTCTTTAAAAAATAGTCAAATATTTTTTATTTCTTTTTAAGTAAAATCTTTGTGTGATAGCATATGACCTGATACAAAAATAAAATCTTCTACATTACACATGACTTTCAATTCATGAAAACCTCGAAGTTCATATTTATGCACCATATCTTCTGGTGCACTAGTTAGAGGCTTCTTTTGTATTTCCTTATCCTTCTTTTGAAAGACTGTTAAAATATATAATATACTTCAGATGAGAAAAATCTTGGGAACAAATTTTACTGTAATAATTTTAAGGTAATCCTATGAAAAATTCGAATTATCCAAAATAGAATTCGAATTATCCACGATTTTATAACATTATTTTAATACAAAATTCAAGGGACCGTGTAAAATATTCGAATTATCCAGAGTTTCGAATTAAACAAGTTCGAATTATTCAAGTTTCACTATACCACTATTTTAATGCATTTTCTTATCAAGATTTTAAAGCTAATGTTATGTGTAAAAGTATACTGATGGATTAAAGTGGTGGCAAACTAATAAAATGCGAGTAAATGTATAGGGCTGCTGCGGGCACTGTGTACAAGACCATTCAAGAAAATTCAAATACTTAACTCTATAAAGAAATTTTTGGTATGTATAGTTTAATATTTATAGGCTGAGCTAAAAAAAAAAAAGAATGAAATAAATGTATACATTTTTATGTGTAAATTTTATGTATACATTATATACGTAAAAGCATATTTTACGTAGATGGTGGAATAGAAGGCTATCATCATGCATTTACCCAAATCTACCCAATTATTTGGCTATACTTAGAAATTACGGGACGTATACATAGCTGCCAATATTTTAATTTATTCCGGATTACTTTTAGCCACGCCTTTATTTCGCACCATTTTATTTATCGAACATTTTTCTCCAATGTATAACTTCGATAAAATAAGATAAAATTACTTTAAAAAAAAATAAGTGGTACGAAAAAAAGGCGGAGCTAAAAATGCTTCGGAATAAATTAAAATATTGGCAGCTATGAGTGTAGTCTATTTTGTGTTATGTGATTTTCATAAAGGAATAAGTTTAAGAACACAATGCGATGTGTATAAACAGTTTATAGATAATATACAAGGCTACCCAAAATTAAACTAAACAGTCTTTTCTGTTGAATTTAATTGATGGAAGTGCTTTACTACATTGTACAGTGTGTCCTAAAAAATCCAGTACTCCAACTTAAAGAACTCATTGTGTCCCTGATTTTTTTTTAAATATTAATTTTATCGTCTGCTTATTATTGCATCAATTCTTTAATTTTTATCGTTTGTTCCTTTTATCCCTCAAGTTATGTGAGAATAAAGTTTTATGTTATTTTGTTCTTCATAGTGAAATGAGTTTATCACGCATTCAGAGAATTACGCTGTATGAAGCTTATTTTGAATGTAAATCGTATGAAAGATGCAAAGATGTTTGGCGATATAAATATCCAGATGATGTAATACCGAGTAAAAATATGCTATATCAGCTCATTCGACAATTTCGTAATACAGTTTCTGTGCAGGTGTGTACAGGTTTCTCAACAAGAAATCACTCCCAGCATGTTAAAACGCGTTTCTAAACACATGCGCCAACGAGTTCCGCTTTGCCTCCTAGAAAAGGGCGGGTATTTTGAACATTTATTATAAATGTAAGTTCTGTATTTTAAATGTGCCTTCTATCATTAGCATAAAAATAATCGTTTTAAGGTTTGTTGTTTTGTAAATAAAAAATACATCAGCGTCAGTACTGGAACTTTTAGGACACTCTGTACTTTGTCGATGAACACTGTTCAGGAAGGCAAATTAATTTCTTATACTTATATGGTAAACAAAGTATTTTTTGAAGTTCAATTTTTACACACTGGTATTTTGTGTAATATCACTTTTGAGGTCTTCTGAATACGAAAGTCAAATTTTTTAGCGATTTATTTGTATTGTATGTATAAATATTAAGGCATTTCAAATTTGGTATTTTGAAGTTCGTATGAGGTTGCCACTTGAAAAGTTTGATCAAGATTGGTAAGTTTCAAACCAAATTAATAACAGCCTTGAATTTTATTTTTTTAATAAACATAGGCATTGCTATAGCTGCCAATATTTTAATTTATTCCGGAGTATTTTTAGCCTCGCCTTTATTTCGTACCACTTATTTTTTTAAAAGTAATTTCTTCTTATTTTATTGAAGTTATATATTGGAGAAATTTTTTCTATAAATAAAGTGGTGCGAAATAAAGGTGGGGCTAAAAGTATTCCGGAATAAATTAAAGTATTGGCAGCTATGGGCATTACATACTTGCCAACCATCTCATTATGAACCGTACAATTTTTAGTACCCGCCTTTTTTTTTTCACACCAATAATTTTTTAGAATCATTTTAGTCTTACTTAATCGTAACATTATTTGGAGAGAATAACTCAAAAAATATAGTGGTGTGAGAAAAGGGGTGTTTTTTATAGAGGGCGTTAACAATTGTACGGTTATTAATGAGATGGTTGACAAGTATGGCATTATAATTGAACGGTAAGGTTGAAGGAGGCGGTAGCCCTCCCTCCCTTCCCATAGAATTATATGTCAAATAAAACTGTTCCTAAACCTATTTTAGATTATTTCAAAAATAGTTTGAACTTATTATCTTACTTTATCTTGAATCTTAATCTGCAATTTGTCTCTATATTATTGAAATGCAGGGTAAAAGAAAGTTGTGTGAATGACACACTAGATTATTTTTTGAATAGTAATCTTCGTTAAGGGCCCGCTTCACTCACAGCCGCCGGAAGCCCAAGCTAATGTTACTCTATGGGAAATTTTTCTTTACAAATAACTTATTAACTAATACATATTTTAAAATTCTGTTTTCACATTCTGAAAATTCCCAGCCGTTAAATTGACGGACCTTTTTTAAAAAAATATTTTTTAAATATTTTTATATTTTATTTTGAAGCTGCAAAATACGAATTTTCAATATGTGATTTTTTTTCATTTTTCATTTTGCAATTTCAAAAAAAAAAAAAAAAAAAAAATACATTTTTAAAAAAGGTCCGTCAATTTAACAGTTGTGAATTTTATGGATGTGAAAACAGAATTTAAAAATATGTATTAGTTAATAAGTTATTTGTAAAGAAAATTTCCCCATAGAATAACATTGGCTCGAACTTCCGGCGACAGTAAGTGAAGAGGGCCGTTAAGCATTTGTTGTACATAACTTCGGAAGAATAATCCCAAGATTACTTTATATAGAATGTGGTATTCAATATAGTGACCGCAGAGAACCCTGAGTGGGTGGATTCTCAAGAATAATTTCATATAATTATAAAAGCCACCTTTAAAAAAATGTGGTAAATTTTTATAGATTACAAATTGTGATTTAATTATAAATAATAATAAAAAAATCTTTTAGATATATTTATGCAATGAATTTTATCATTTTATTTTCAATATGTTAAATATGGATATAAAAAGCACTACAGAACTAGTGTTTAAAAGTATTAAGTTCAAAACTTTGAATGAACATTCTAAAATGCTAGAACTTGCAATAATTGTTTCGGGTCGAAAGCAGACCCGACCATATCAGGCAAAAAAAGTAGGCACAAGTGCTGCAATCAAAGCGGCAACGTACTTTACTTTTAAAATAATCAGACAAGAATTTTTTTTTTCAAAAGACTACCCGCTTAATTTATTTAAATATTTGTGGCAAAAATTTTTAGGAAAAAAACTTTTTTTTTTTTTTTGATTTGGTATTCGAAGACAAAAGAATACATTGTTAACAAACACACTAAATTATTATCCTACTATAAAAACTGCACTTTTAAATATACCGGAAATTTTCATAGATCACAACTTGTGATCGCCGAAATACAACGAAACTGGATCAACATCAACAGGTATGATAGAAAATGCAATGTCTTAAATTACCCTACAACTTTTGTGGAATACAAAACAAGCTATATTCATTGTTTTTGCCCAGGAAAAAAAGAATAACCTAAAGTCATCATGCAGCACGCATGTAAAATGTTCGTCTACACGACAAACAATTTCGAAACTTTTCGAATATTTATTCAATTGTTTTGAGATTTTTTTTTTCGCACGTGAAATCTGTTCTTTCGATATGAACATAGCGTATTTTCAAACAATGACGCGAGTTGTCAGTATGTAAGATAATAAGGAAAAAGAGAAAGTTTTTTGAAACCCTAATACCTTAATTATTGGATGACCGGTCGTTGGCTACTGTGTTTTCAAGAGACCGATTGTCTTGAAAGAAAGAAAGAAAGAAAGAAAAAAAAGTAGAAGGTTCGTGAAAGGAAAACGAAAAAAGGAGAAATGAAAAATAAACTTTCTTTTACAATCGGAATATACAGATGAGAGATTAATTTAGATTCAATATCGCTGTTATGTAATGTAGTGTTAAAAACATCATCGTTGATGATTGACTAATTATACTGCAAAATACATATTTCGCTTTTAAATATACTGTCAAAGATATAATTATGATTTTTATTTATAATTTGGACAGCTGCATGACTATCGTACTTTCTATGACTGATTGTTTTGAAAGGAAAAAATAAATAAAATAAATATGTAAAAGTAGAAGGTTCTTAAAAGGAAAAGAAAAAAAAAATCTATTACAATCGGAATAGACAGATGAGAGACTAATTTCGATTCAATATCACAATTATTCAATGTAGAGTTGAACATATTGCTGATGAGAAACTAATTATACCACAAAATATATATTTCGCTTTTAAATATACTGTTAAATATATAATAATGATTTTTAAATATAATTTTGACTGTTGCATGGCTATCATCCTTTCTAGAGACCGATTGTCTTGAAAGGAAAAAGAGAAAAAAAAAAAAAAAAAAAAATGTTTGTAATAGGCAAAGAAAAAAGAGATAAATATGAAATAAACTTTCTTTTACAATCATTATAGACAGACTAGAGATTAATTTGGATTCAGTATCAAAATTATTTAAAGTAGAGTTAAATATCATCGTTCATGAGAGACTAATTACATCGCAAAATATATATTTCGCTTTTAAATATACTGTAAAGGTATATATTTTGATTTTAAAATATAATTTTGACTGTTGACTATTGAGCTTTCTAGAGACTGGTTGATTTGAAAGAAAAACGATAAAAGAAAAGAAAAGACGAATGTTCGTAAAAGAAAAAAAGAAAAAAGAGAAACTACGAAATAAACTTTCTTTTACAATCGGAATAGACAGTAAAGACATTAATGTAGATTCAATATCACAATTTTTTAATGCAAAGTTGAACAAAATTGTTGATGATTGACTAATTATACTACAAAATATATATTTACCTTTCAAATATACTGTTAATATATAATTATGATTTTTAAATATAACTTTGACAGCTGCATAGCTATTGTACTTGAAAGGAAAAAAAAAAGTATACTGCCAAAGATATAATTATGATTTTATTTAATAAATAAATAAATAAAAGTAGAAGGTTCGTATAAGGTAAAAGAAAAAAAAAGGGGGGGGGAGGAAGAAAAGAAAAATAAACTTTCTTTTACAATCGAAATAGACGGTTAAGAGATTAATTTGAATTCAATATCACAATTTTTTAATGCAGCGTTAAACACCATTGTTCATGATTAACTAATTATACTGCAAAATATATCTTTTCGTTTTTAAATATACTGCTAAACATATATATATATACATGTATTGTACTTTTTAAATATAATTTTGATTATTGCCTATTATGTGTTCTAGAGACTGATTGTCTTGAAAGAAAGAAAGAAGAAAAAAAAAAAAAATGTTCTTAAAACGAAAAGTCAAACGAGAGAAATATGATTTTTTTTTTCTTTTTAACAATTGATATAGACAGATGATAGATTAATTCGGATTCAATATGACAGTTATTTAATATTAAGTTAAACATTATTGTTGGTGCGTGGCTAATTTATTAACAGAAAATAATTATTTTGCTTAGTTATTGGTATACTTCTGTGTCATCTATAAATTATGTACACACCACATTGTATACTTAAATATAGTCCTATAACACACGCACAATCAGAAACATATTTCCAGCAATTTCTAAGCATAGTCAATTATATTCTCGTTCTTTTGGCTAGCCCTGTAAATGAATTGTGAATGGTTTTCATACCATATTCCAGACGAAACACGCTTTTATCATATATAAATTATATATGTTAATTTCATTTGATTTAGTGCAATCTATAGGTGTTAACCCCTTAACGCGCGGCGTCCTCGCTGCGAGGACGCAAAATTTAAGATCCAGCTGCAAAAATTCATCCCGGAAATTTTTTAGCAAAAATTTACGCTTATAACATATCAGAAAAGGCCGGTTTTTTTAACTTTAAAATTTAAAATTTCTTTTAGTTTAATTTAGTTCATGAATTCCGGTGGCAGTATAATTTAAATGATCCGAATTGTGTTGCACGGCAAAGGGTTAAACTGTACCTACCAAAAATTTCGTTCATAGACGTAATGTATTTGAACTCTCCCTGTATACGAACCATTAACCCTTTGGGTACATTTGACGAGTGAGACTCGTCATCTGCTTACTTGGACGAAGATAAGGTGGACGAGTCTGACTCGTCATCTGAATTTAAGAAGTAGGCGTTAATGTTTGCGGCACCCCCGCCTGTGGACAATGATCGCAAACACTTTCCTGGCGTTTTTTATGATATCTTACAACCATACTTATATCATCAATACAAGTATATTCCAAATAAAATGTATTACTTTTACACATTAACACTTTCGCGACCGCTCACGTAGATTCACACCATTTGAAAATCTGTAACTCCACCAGTGGGCGTTTCTTTTGCAATTTGTATGCTATTTTTTTCTTAAATATATAATTAATATTCACAATTTTACAATTAAATATATTATGGATACAAATACTTTGATTAGAAAGAATAAAATTATAATGTATATCCGTTTGTAATATAAATGTGAATACAGAAAATTTTGTTCTGAAATATTGTAACATGGGAGAATAACGCCCACAGGCAGAACTTACTGTTAAAAATTCAAATTCATTGCATATAGGGACAAGTTAAATCCGTCCCATGGGCATAAAAATCTTCAAATAATTGAGTACTCAAAGGGTTAAGCTAAATTTTAACAAAAAGTTTAGGTAACATCCCTGTAGGATACAGAGTAGAATATCGAGTTTGGAATTCCTGCTGTATTTTGTTCTTGAGATATACTGATAACAAACACACACAACACACAGACACGCAGACACACACAGACCAACTGCTAAAAGCCTGATTTTCGGGTTTAGGGGATCTCAAAACGTGTAAACATGACAAAAAATCAGTTTCGAAAATTTGACACAAAAACAATACTTCCCCTACCGTATATATGGATAAGAGAAAGTAAAAATCGAGCAATAGCCAAAGTTGGAAAGCTCAGAAAGCTGACAGCCGTTGCTCGCAGGGTCACGGTAGTTGCATTTTGGTTACCATTCAACCTACAGGAGTATTCTATCTGTATGGTAATCTATGAGCTCAGCTCAGTCAGTTACTCCACTCAATTACATAAGGAATCGAAAGCAATGCCGCTCATGTCGAGAACTGATAAATAGCTGAATTACAGGATTCATTATTTTTAAAAACTACAAATAATACAACCCTAGAAAGAATTTGATTAAAACTGTAAAATGACTTTTTATCAATGACAAAATGTGTTAAGTTCTAATTATTTTCTTGTTTTAAAACAAATTTTCATTAGAAGTAAAAAAATCTATCATTTACTATATAGCAATGTGCACAATATGTAGCGTTAACAAATTAAAAAAGTTTCTTTGTATTTGCTTATATTAACAAAAATATTTTATTTAACTTTACAATAATTTTTGTATATTTGTATATAAAAACAAATTTTGTAAGAAAAACTATATACTGTTGTTAGAATTGCAAAAAAGAAAGCTACTTTGTTTATCTAATGCAATTTTCTATTGGAAAATATTTAAGCACAAATTTTTGTTATATCCACTAATTTTTATTGATTGAACAAAACTTTTCTTTTAGTGTAAATTCAATGATTTCATACTGCGTTAAGAGAGATACATAAAGCCAAATAAGTGTAATTAATTTATTTTTGCATTTTTATATCTTTGTTTCTCTCACAGCTATTTCTTTAGAATTGTTTTTCTAGCAGAATAACTTTGTGCTTTTAATTAATTTATAGCAATGTAAAAATGAATAGTATTAAATTTGTTCCAAGAAATACAAGTCCACTAAGGGAGGGGGTGATTAAATCATAATCTAAAATTTACAATAATATTTTCCCAAATATAATAAAGAATAATTATAACAATTTCATACATAAATCTCATTTTGTCGTAGGTACCGATATAATGAGCCCCAATGGGTAAAAAATGTAGCGACTCTCTGAACCCTGCTTATCCAGAGGTCCCCACTGTTCCTATATTTTTACGATCATTTTATTATACTCCCACCATAATTTTCAAAAAGAAAATTTTTATGAAGCTTTACATGACCAAAAATAGCATCAAAAGCTACAAGAAAATTTTCTTTTTGTAAATTGTAGTGAGAGTATAATAAAATGATCGTAAAAATATAGGAACGTTGGGACCCCTGATTTAAAACATATATCAACACCAGTTGCACAGCAATATTGGCCCAATACTGCACAATATCTCCCGAAAAAAGCGTCCATCGGTAAAAATCGACATTTTAAAAATTGTTATCCAGTATTGCCCAACATTGGCCAGTGTTGGACATGCTATCTTGATTTTTTTTTAGCTCGACATTTGGTATTTAACCAAGGATGAAATAGTTCCGCTTTTTCTGCCACCAGCATTTCTATACTGAAATTTTTACTGCTATTTTTGTGATATTTCAGGTTAAAACTTTTTATAGAAAAGTACTGATGGTAAAAAAAAAAAAAAAAAATGCGGAAATCTTTCATGTCTGTATTTAACTTACATTTAATTTTGTTTTCCGAAAATCAGAAGAGAGAAATAAATTTTATCAACATTATTTATAGTGTAAACCGGTATACATTGTACATCACACGGTCCAACGTATTCGGATGTTTGCCGGTCGATTAACTGACAATATTGGCTTGCTGTGCAACGGGGGAATCTTCAGTTAATGTACAATTTGCTACATACAAATAGAAAACTGCATAATTACGTCAGAAGTTGACATATAAGACTTTGTAAAATTTAATTATATACGAAATTTAGCTAAATTTCGTTAAATTATTAGTATCTATTTAATTTTTGAAGTTATCTTTCTGAAACTATGACATTTACAAAATTTTAGCAGACAAATAATAAAATAAGTGAAGAAAGTGAAAGGTAAATTTTAAATCAAATGAAAAAAAAAAAAAAAAAAAAAAAAAAAAACTTGACAAATGAATATTTACTAAATATAAACTGAAATAATATTAACTTTTGTAAACATCATGCACAGCCAATTGAAAGGCAAAATAAACAAAACGGAATTTTTCGAAGCACACAATGGATGTGACGTGTCTAAGTGACGTCACGCGCAGGCATCTGCGCAGTAGGCCAAGGACAGGGTTTGCTGTGGTTTCCGGTTAAGTAAGTACAAGCAAGAATAAATGATAGAAAACTGAAAGAACGGAGAATCAATATAATACAAGGCGAGAAATATTTGGTTAATGATGACCTCAAAAAATTATTTTGAAATATTCTTGATTTTTTCTTACGGATTCTATAAATGTATTTCAATGCGAAAATAATAATAATAACAATAATAATAATAAAATCTTGAATGTTGATTGTTTGGCAAATTTATTTCTCGGTCCATTGGGCAAAGAAATGATAACAATTTTAAATATGACTTAGAAGAAAAATGAATTAATACGGCGGAAATCACTTTCAAAATAATTTTAATCTCAAAATAAACAGAATAAAATATTGCAATTCCACAGGTTTGCGTAACTTAACTTCAGTTTGATTGAAATGAAACGAAGGGAATATATTTTAGAATCGGCAGATATGTAATTATTTGTATTTTTCTTCCGTATCTAATTCATATAAGTGATATAATTTCATTTTAGAAAGTTCATACATGTGAAAAATAAGTTACTAAAAAAATAATATCATTAAATATTATTATTATTATTTAGTTAACCAGTGTAAATGAAAGTATATTTTAAAAAACTTATTAATCCTGCAATAAAATACACCGAAATACCTTGATGTGTAATTTTTTTAAGCAAACATTATACATTACAAAGATACACAGCAGTGGATGACATTACCTACCAGTGGCAACGATCGACAAATGCTACGCATCTTGTGGTATTATTACTCTAAAAATAAAGTGGTGTGGAAAAAGGGGTGTTTTTTTAAGGGGCGTTAACAATTTTACGCTTATTAATGAGATGATTGAAAAGTATGTGTTATGTGTCTTCCCTCCTCCTCCTCCTACAATCTGGAATCTTTGTTTAATCATTACATTAGGGGGCGTGGTTTATCTTCTTTTTGCGGTTGAAAATTCTTTCTGGAGAACTATCATGTAAATAAGAAAGTATTATACAGATAAATCAAAACTTTATACTGAATAAAATTTCTTATACAGAATATATATATATATATATATATATATTTATTTTTTCAAATTTTGTTATATTTAGTTTATTTAGGTTTAATTAACCTTAAAAAATATAATTTTCCTCAAATTTTGAGCAAAATAAATAAATTGGGATAAAATGGGTTAAACGTTTGTTCATTATATAATAAAAACATTTTTAAGTAAAATGAAATATTTTATTTCATACTACTTTTTTTTAAAGAGTAATTTTTCGATATTTTATCGTAGTTATAAATTGGAGAAGATTTTCGAAGACATACTGGCCAGCCTAATCCGGAAGATTGTTAGTCCCTTCCCTTTCCGTCTATTTGTTCACACCAGTCTTTTTTTAGAGTACTTTTGTTCATATTTAATCATAAATATATTTGAAGAGAAAGCGTCAACAGGCGTTATGCTATTTCGGCAATTTCCCGTCACCTCAAAATTTTAGTTAACTGGTTTTATAAATGGAGAATAGCATTTAATACTACTAAAACAGAAACTATTCTTTTTTCATGTGGAAGAAATGCTATGACAGCTGATAAACGAGATAAATTCCAAATTAGCCTCGGCACCACCCCCCTACCATGGTCAAATCACTGTAAATACCTTGGTGTTATTCTAGACCAATCTCTCACTTTTCAACAACACATTCCCACCACGCGTAATAAATTCCGAGCAGCTAAAGTTCAATTACTTCCCCTCTTAGCTCGGAATAGTACATTAAACTTTAAGAACAAATTTCTCTTGTACACTTCCTACTTAAGACCCACTTTAACTTATGCTTCTATGGTATGGTCATATGCTGCCAACTATAGTATAGTCATTTTAGTGTATTTTTCTTCTTGTTTCTGCATAAATACAGGATTCTTATAAAAACTAACTAGAGTAGAAAAAGGAGCGGGTAGTAAGAATACCCCGGATTAGGTTGGGAGCTATGTATTACGTAATACTGCTTGTACTCACCCCTTTTTCTGCAGCACTTAATTATTAGAATAATACTATTCAAACGTAATTACGATTAAGTAGGAAGAAAAATAGTTTAAAAAAACCGTTGTTGAAAAAAAAAAAAAAAAAAAGGTTGAATATATAAATATAAATATATATATATATATATATATTCCTCATTTATTAGAAAACTTTCAAATTTGATATGGTCTAGAATTTCTAAAATAAATCAAAACAACTGCTGTCCTTAATGTAAACGTATGAAACTAAGGAAAATAATCCATTTACTACTAGTTTAAACACACAGTGTTTTCCAACATCACAATGTTTCGGACAAGGTCTTCTTGAATAAATATATAGTCACTAATTAGCCTTCACCTAAGCGTTTAAATTAGTTTTCATTCTCATTAATTAGCAAAATTTCAAATTTGAAACTCTCTCGATTTTCTAAAATATATTAAAACATCTGCTGTCTTTAATTTATATATACTTGCCAACATCCTAATTAATATTCCGTAGTGTTGCTTGTCCCGCCCATTTTTTCACTCCAGTAAAGAAGAAAATTACTCTAAAAAGGTGCTGGTGTGAAAAAAAAAAGGCGGGGCTAACAATACTACGGAATATTAATTAGTATGTTGGCAAGTATGATTTTTACACATGACACTAAATAAAAATAATTTATTTAGCACTAGTCTGAACCAGGGGGGCTAGCAGAGTTCCCAATTTTTATAATTTATTCACGAGCATTTTTAGCCCAGCCTCCTTTTTGCACGAGAAATTTTGTAGATTACTTTTTTTTTTTTGATGTATGACAACGATTAAATGAGAAGAAAATCATTTTATAAAATTTCCGGTGTGAAAAAGAGGCGGGGCTGAAAATGATCGTGAATAAATTATAAAAGTTGGGAACTCTGAGTGCAAGTGTGAGTATCAAATTAAAAGACTCCCACATTACCGCACAAATATGATACAAATTATTGATAAAAATGTGCTGGTGTAAGTTTTCCGTCTTAAGACGGAAACTCTTGCACCCCTAGTCTGAACGTGAACACGACTTTTTTTTTAAAAAAAAACAATGCAATGTTACGGACAGAAGATCGTTTTTATAAAAAAAAAAAAAAAAAAAAAGAAAGAAAGAATCCAAATACCCTTTAATCAATCTGCCCCTAAATGTTTGAAGTAGTTTTTTTTAAATTCTTAATTAGAAAACTCTGAAAATATCTTTCTAAAATCAGTCAAAACAATTGCTGTTTGTAAATCACACATATCAAACTAAATAAAAGTGATTCTTTTACCAATAATCTGAACAACCGTCCAAAACATCACAATTTCACGGGCAAAAGGTAGTTTTGACAAAATAAATCCAAAGACTTATTAACAGCCATTTTAAGTATTTAGTTTTTTTTCTCATTAATTAGAAACTTTCAAATTTGTAATGGTCTCGAATTTCTAAAATAAATCAGAACAGCCGCTGTCCTTAATTTACACATATGAAACAAGTAAAAGTAATCCATTTACCACTAGTTTGAATTTGAATACACGACATTTTTTAACATCACAATGTTGCGGACAAGGTCTTCTTGAATGAATAAATCCACAATTGCTAATTAGCCTTCACCTAAGTATTTAAAGTAAGTTTTTGTTCTCATAACTTAGGAAACATTCAAATTTGAAACTATCTCGAATTTCTGAAATAAATTAAAACAAAAACTGTCTTTACTTTACACATATGAAACTAAGTAAATGTGATTCATTTAGCACTAGTCCGAACACGACTTTTTTTTCTTTTTCTTTCTTCCTTTCTTTTTTTTTTTTTTTAAACATTGCAATGTTTTTGACAGAAGTTGTTTTTATAAAAATAAATCCAAATAATCGTTAATCAGCCTTCACCTAAGTATTTTAAGTAGTTTTTTGTTCTTAAGTAGAAAACTCTCAAATTTGAAAATATCTCGAATTCGTAAAAAAACAAAATCAATATAACTGTTCCATTATGTTACACGTATCAAACTAAAGTCCAGTTTCCACTACGGCTCTTTCGACGGCTTCTATTCAGAATCCTTTGATGTGGTCAGCCGGGCTCAAAACCCTCGAACGGCGTTGGAAGTCCTGGTTCTAACCCCCAGCTTAGATAATTGAGGGACCAGAGGCAAATATCTTTGTCAATTTTGCATGCTTTCCTTTGAAGAAACTGCGCAATCTGATAAAAAAAGGTTACAACTGATGACAAGACATTTGGCTCTTTGTGTGCGGAGCGTGATTAACGGTTTTTTGGACCTGGAAGCTCCAACTCATGTGGAAATCGACCTTAAGCAAAAGTAATCCTTTTAGTAATAATATGAAACACAGATTACCATGCAGATAGGACAGTGAAGCTAAAACGAGAACCGGGACGATAGTAGCAACACTAGGGTCAACAGAGGGGAACTAAGAACTTCTACGTGTGGAAGGTCCACATGAAGAGCATCATTGATCAAAACTTGTTTTACAATTTCGTAAATAGTTAGTAGCAGGTTTGTATGTAAAATTCTTTTTCTTACCTTTCTATTATTTTTAAATTCATAAAATCCTACTCAAATATTCAGAGCTATTCTTCAAAGAAGTAAAATAAATTTTTATAATGTTTAAAAATAAACTTTGCCGAACACTTTCATATCCAAGTGCAAATTAATATCACAAACTGTAATTCTGAAATAGCAGTATGAAATTGTTAAATATTTAACATTGCTTGGTTTAAATAATACAAAATGCTTTGAAAGGAAAAAAAAAAAAAAAAAAAAAAAAAAATGGTTCATCCATATTTGCAATACTTATTATATTTATTACTTTCTTTTTATAGTGCAATCCTGTAACAACAACAACAACAAAAAAGGTCTCTGGCAATTTTCGCACAGATGGTGTAAAAAAAAAAAAAAAAAAAATCAGTCTTATATTCCAAACTACTTAAAATGAATTTTCACGATTGATGAGTTTATCAATAAAAATTCTAAATATTTTAAGATAGTCTAAGAAATTAAATGGTAAAATTGGATATTGGCTGGTATCCTGGCATACTAAAAGTGCGACAATGCGAAATTGCTGTCTGATAGAAATAGTCGTGTCGTACTAATGAAACAAAACGTTTAGATAAATATTTAAAAGATTAAAAAAAAAAAAAAATGAAAGAAGTTTCTTTATTTTTACTTTATTTTATAGTTAAAACAAAGCTAAAGTTTATTTTTTAAGTTAAAGAAAATTATCAATATTACAAATAGAAAAATATAAAACCAACATGTATTTCTTTTTCTAAATAATATATATATATATATATATATATATATATATATATATATATATAATTATTATTATTATTATTATTATTATTATTAATTGAAATTTTGAATTTAATTATAAAATAAAGTAAAAATGAAATGAAATAAAATGTCCAGTGGAATATATATATTAACGAAAAAAAAGTCCATTGGTAGCATCGAACCTGCGACGTCCGGGTTTGCAGTAGCTTTTCCTACCAAGTGCGCCACAGGAGTGTCGGATCGTTTTCGAAATAACGTGTAGTTAAAAATTACTGAAATTTTAAGGGCTTTTTTCTCAAAATTGTGTGGCTAGTGCGTGCTACTGGTTTAATATTTAATTACCTTCATAGTACAAATCTGTACATTACACAAATCTGCGCAAGTTCGTCCCGATCTGAATTTTCTGTGTCGTGACCTCTCTTTGTAAGAGTAAAAAATAATTCATTTAGCACTCTGAATACCCGTTTTTTTTAAACATCGTAATGTCACAGACAAAAATTCGTTTTGACAAAATAAATCCATAGATTCGTTAATTAGCCTTCACCCGAAAGTAATTTTTTTTTTCGTAATTAGAAAACGTTCAAATTTGAAAATATCTCGAATTTCTGAAAAAAAGTTCAACAACCACTACCATTAATTTGCGCATATACCTTACATTTTTTATTCCATTATCTTGTTTTTCCTTTTCAGTCTGTTAAATGTCTGACCGTGAGAGAGTGTGGATTACAAATAAAAAAGACAACCAGTCAGAATCAATGTCGCCCTTGATGACATGTGATTTCACTTGCCCAATTTCTAAAGCGACAGGTTATTCTAAGCATGCATGATATTGAAAAAAGATGTTCAATATGAACGATTAAAAGAAAAAATAACATTATAATTGAATATTATACATTGCGAAAAATAAATAAATAAATAATTCGTAATTATTATTATTATTATTATTATTATTATTATTATTATTTTTTTTTTTTTTGAAGCAATTTCTAAATACTTTTGGTAAAGGAAACGGAAGCAAAAATACTTCATAAAATGATCGATGAAGATAAATTGATTACTTAAAAGAAAAGAAAACGAGTTTTTAAAAATATTTATGTGATTCTGAATTAAATAAGATTAAAAAAAAAAAAAAAAAAGAGTAAGATAAGTAAAATAAAACTACTTAAATAAGAATAAACAAACAACAACAACAAAAAAAATAAATAAAATAAAATAAAATAAATAAACAAAATTAATTACTAATAAAATAAAATATAAAGTTGAATAAAATACGATAAACCAGATTAAACCAATTAACATAGTTGCCAACTTTCCGATTTGCCCGTAAGCTGTACCACCAGAAATTTTTAAAAAAAATTTTCAATAACAGTTTTCTAATAATATTCTACGATTAATTGTTTTGGTAAATACTATCAAAAAATAACAATTTAAAAAGAAAATCATTGGCAACTATGAATTAATAATAATGAGAAAAAAAAAAAAAAAAGGTACGTAAATTCCAGGCAGCAGATATGAAAGCCAAGAATAAAGATCATCAACAAGATTTTGGGTTGAGGTTGAGTGGGTTTAAAGCATACCTGCCAACCATCTCATTATGAACCATCTTATTACGGACATCGGGAACCGAAAATTTGACCAAAGTCCATATCTTAAAAACGGCTCAAACGATTTTCTTCAAATTTGCTACGTAAATAATCTGTTAGATGTCCTTTCATATGAAATAGTTGGTTTGTTCAGGAAAATCGATAGGCGCCTTGTATAAACAGCTCAATTTCAAGTCTCGCAAGTGCGTTCCTTTAATAACAGCTGCATGGATTTTTTTCAAACTCGCCATATTTAACCTCCCTTTAGATATCATTTTGTATGTAATTGTTGTTTTCTGGTCAACAACTGAGCATGGCAAGTTTTGGTAAAAGTCGGTACCTCAAAAACTGCTCTAACGATTTCCTTGAAATTTGTTGTATAAACCCCATTTTAGATATACTTTCTTATGTATTATGTAGTTATTACAGGAAATTTAACAGTCATCTTGATTAGGTAGGATGGATGGATGGTTGGGTTTTACGTCGCACTAGTGCTGCGCAAATGGGCAATTGCCGACGGTCAGGGACACACCCCTAGAGGTTGTCCGGAGACATGCCATCACAATTTTGATCCTCCACGGAAGGGATGGCTCTCCCACTTCGGTGACCCCAGAGGTATAATTTTTGATGGGAACATGGAGGACATTCCGGCCACGACAGATTTTACGTGCACCAGCCACCATTAGTGTACACAACAGTCTTTGGGCGGCTCGAGTACCGAACCTGCAATCTTCCAATTACGAGGCCGGCGCTCTACCAACTGGGCTAACGCGGCCCTTTGATTAAGTAGGTAAGTTTCAGATTTGAGAAATTGATGTTGCAAGATGTGGATCTACCGATTTTTTTTCTTATTTTTTAACTTGCAATTTAAATTTTGTTTTACATGTCTTTACACCTGTATTAGTTTTCTCTTACTGGAAAATTTTTAGGTGTCTACTTTGTTAAGCTAATTTTATGTGTTCCGATCACATTATCACCAAAACGTAAGTACATATAATATTGTGTAATTGTAAGTAATGGAAGTCGTGTGGTTGTCTCACTCCAGAATTTTTACAGATTTTACTATGATAAAATTGTTTAAAATTAGTATTGGGATGTGAATGTTTTTTACAGTTGAGTAAAGATTTATAAGCATACTTCGAGCCAAGCGTACAAATCTGATGGTTATATTAACAATAAATAAACAAACAAGTAATATTTATTACAATCTGCGATAAAAGTGACGTCATCTTTTCAACGGACTACCTGGATTAAATTAGGATAAAACATTATCCCATATCAAATGATATAGTTAAAACTCGTGGAAAATTAAAATGAAGATTTTAGTTCCAAACAGTACGTTGTGATATATATTTACACAGGTACAGTCGGTAACAAAAGTCTCCGAACACTAGCAAGAATTCCTGTAAAAAAAGTACACTTAATACAGTTTTGTTTTATAAATCCTTGTCGAATCCTGTTTTTAGACTGACTAAGAACATGATTCGACAAGGATTTATTTAACAAAACTGTATTAAGTGCACTTTTTTATATAGGAATTTTTGCTAGTGTTCGGAGACTTTTGTTACCGACTGCAGAGGTTGATTATAAAATTGCGATTTCAAAATGCTATAATTTTAAAACTACCAATCAGAATGACTTGATATTTTACCAGAATAATAGTGAGGCAACGGAATATTGTTTGGTGGAGGAAAAAAGTAGTTCCAAAATATTTCTATAGATGGCGTTGTCAGTGTAATGTCGAAGGAAATGTCTAAATATAGATTTATTACACGCAAGAATGTTGTTAACAATACAATTGAATAGCAGGAAACAATACATGTTCCAAGGGTTTAGATAATTTTTTTTAGCAAAAAGACAAGAATGCGTGTTTATAGCGGAAACAGTGATGGTGGCAAGAGAAGATGAGGAGCTTCATGAAACAAACAACTCACAGATGATTAACAACACATTCTGGAACTATTTTTTTTTATTTGCTAAACAAAATTCCACTGCCTCACGATTGTTCTGATGAAATATCAAGTCGTTCTGACCGGTAGTTTTTAAATTATAGCGTTTTGGTGTAAATCAATTCCATATATCATAGTAAAAACATTCATTCATAAATTAAAAATCACCTTTCCTATATTTGCAGGAAAACAGATTGTCATTATGTGTAAGACTGCTAAAGTCCCTAAAAGACAAGTTTGTATTTTTGTTTTAACCCTTACAGGACCATAAGATGTCCAAGACTAAATATGCCAATACAACACAATATTTTAGCTATTGTGGGTGTAAAGTAAGAGAATATCACCAGAAAAACATAGCAGGGTGTATAGGTTTCCTATAATTTCATGGGAAATATTTTTCTCTGTGGACCATAAAAGTAAATAAACGAAGAGTTAGGTTTATTATATCGGTATTTTATTTATTGCTTTGTAATACAAATGTATTGCTTTGTAATATAAAAATTATCAGAAAAGTAAAATAAATAGTTAGTTATGGTATTCTACGAAACAATTTCGTTTACTTGTGAAGCACAAGTGGACATTGCACATAACACATTTATTATGTGTCCTATTTTCTATACTTTTTTTTTTATTCGTTCAGAAACACATTTGCTGCCTCGGACATGCGTTTTATTTTGACATTCAGTAAAAAAAATATCGATTCAATAATAATTGAACAATCGATAACGATTTTTGTAGAAGGGAAAAATATTTCCCTTGAGCGTGAAAGGGTAAAACAATTTTAACTTTTTTCTTCAGTTAATTTCAAGGTCAGTTCCGTTTATTAGCTGTCATTTTACATAATTTCCGCTTAGTTCAAAGAAGATTATTTCTGCATCTTTCATTAACAACATTGACAAATCCGACTCAAATACCTCGTCATTCTGTTACCAACCCAAAACATGGAGTTCCTTTTCACTAATGAATCATTAAGTACAATGATGCATCTTAACGAAACACTCCCGAATAAACTCGTTCCGGAGTTTTCTTTTTGGTAAAAAATAGCAGATTTCTCTTTTGTCGCCTCCTCGCTCATTCAGGTTAATCACGGATTGGAATGAAAGATTTAAGACGGAAAATAGAATTCTCACGATAAATGTGCATTTGTAGATTTTTTTTGTTTTAAAGAAAAAATCACAATATTTATCTCAAATGTAAATGTAAATAAGTAAATGTAATAATTGTGTGACAGAAATAAGTAATTGGAAAATTGTAACTGATAACGGATTATGCACTTGTGCATTTTAGTTACGTTATTTATTTACGATTCACGTGAGAACTTGTTTGAATTTCGGAATAATATATTTTTTTATTATCGTCAACATATTATTGTAGATCTAATTATTTCAAAATTTGGTTGACGCGTAGGTGCAGGTGACATAGAACAGGCCTGAAAGACGCTACCGCCAGCAGTGGAATCAGCATTCAACGAGCGGGAAAGTCGCTACTGAAGGCAGCGGAAGACCAAAGCGAGGTTTTGACTGATTTCAATGAAATTTTTTAAATCTTTTTAAATTTTCTGAGATTTATAAATTAATAGGTGATAAGCAATTTTAAGTATTCATTTAAAGAAAGTGGGTAGTGCCTGCTAGAGGCCACAGCAACGCGTAAAGGGGTACAGCTAGTAAATAATAAATAAAATAAACATATGTTCGAGTTTCTTTACCTTTAAACGATGTATAGAACTGAAACTTTTGCTGTAATACAAAAATTATTTCGGATAATACTTTTATTTCAGGTAGTATGCAAACTAGAAATTAACCCGTTTAATACGACACATCGGCTTGGAAACGTTACAAGCAAGAATTTGCATGATCAAATTTTTTAACGGAGTGTGGACAGGCTAGTGGTGTCTTTCAAAGTGAGAGAGTGCCACAAACATACGCAAGCAGAAGTTCGCCACACCCAAGGTTTACACAAGGCATGAATAATCTATTAATATTTTCTACTGTCAGAAATAATCAAAAAAGGATCATGTCGGGTTGAAGGCGACGCAGGTGCCACAGAGAAGGATCTGCTACGTCCAGAATTTTCAGTGATCGGGAACAAGCTGGTCGCTGAAGGTGGATAGTTGTAAATATATTCGTAAAAGCACCAAACTGGTCCTTTTACGAATATATTTTGGAAATCACAGAAAAATCATTTTAGATTTCATATTGGAAATTCGTTTTGGAAATCATTTTAGAATTCATATTTTGGATTCAAATAGAGATAACCTTTTTTTTTTTTTTTTTTTTTTTTTTTTATGTGATATGTAAAACAATTGTATAATCATTAAACATTTTTTAAATAAACACCATAAATTTAAAATACACGCAACTGCTTTCATAATGCACTCGTGTTTATTTATGTATTTATTTATTTTTTCATCTGATAAACAACTGTGCTTAATAATTTCGATCGAAACAATTGTTCGGTGTGTTTACAATTTAAGGTGTCAGTTTACAAAGTTTTCATTCATCGTATTTAAAATAGTTATGTCAAAGTATTGATATTATATCTTATAAATCAAGGAAATTCGAATCAAAATGTAAATTAAAGGAAAAATACAGAAAGTTATTAATCTGGATAAATCCAAGTTTTTAGGTCATTCTTTTATCTAGACACAAAGTGTCTATTAAAAATGTAGACTGCCATAAACAAAAAGCGCTAAGCAGGTTTATTCTGCAACTTTTAGAACCGATATTATAATTAGTGTTCGAACTGTAAGCCTGCCAGACTTATGCTGGAAATCCATCAAAAATATCAACCCTTATTTACATGCAACCTTAACTGTAATTGAAAAGGAACATTCAACTGCACAATCTAGAATAGAAGTCTCGGTATCTTCGTTCTTAACCTACTTACAGGTTACACGTGATGTTCCAAAGAAGGACAACCCCTTTCTTCTGTACAAATGCAACACCATGTTGCGGTTTGTTTTCTTAAAAGTTTAACTTCTTTAGTAAGGGAGAGCATCAAAAGAAAACAGCATTTATATAAATGAAATGTTTCCCGCAGTATCTATGTTTGAGGAATATAGAGAAAATCTGTATTAACTAGAACAGATGCGGATGGAAATGAATAGAATAGTAACTTCGACCATGTATATAAGTTTTACAGGGCATTGCGTGAATTCCTTGGAGAACTCTGATCCGAGACAATAAAATCCGCCATCGGCTTAACTGTAAGTAAAATCTGATGGTCTACTGAACCGATACTTTTTTACTTTCTCTCCACTCAACTCAACATGAAACGAGCACTTCTACAGCCTCCTAAACTAGATGCCTGTCGCGTGGCTCGTAAACTTGGCAACAGTTCCAGCAGTAGACAGCGCCACCTGGTACACATTGCGCGACTTTTATATTCAACTGTCACCAATAATTTTAAGAAGTGATATATGATATATATAATCGACTTTTTTTCGATTCTATTCGCCATATATCTATATCAAATACCGCTTTAAAAATTTTTGGTGGTTGTTGAATAAAAAAGTCGCGCAATCTGTACCAGGTGGCGTTGTCTACCACCAGGTTTCCGAGCCACGCGGAAGGCATCTAGTTTAGGAGGCTATGACAAATGGCACTTCTCTCTCACTTCTTTATGTGCTGAAGACAGTACACTAAATGCTACCGAAACAGCTGTCTCCTTTTCAATTTTTTTTCTCTTTGGTGTTAAAGACGTTAAATTCTTCTTGAATTTAATAATCAAGTTCCCTTTTAATATTCTGTTTATCGTACCGCCATAAACAGTCCTTTTTAGGTAACCCCATAGCCAGAAGTCACAGAGGGTTGTAGTCTGGTGATCGGGTGACTAAAAAAAGGGGGAGCTTCAACCTGTAATCAGCATGCTTGACAACCTAACCGGAAGATTGTTAGATCCGCCCTTTTCCGCCTATTATTTCGCACCAGTCTTTTTTTAGAGTACTTTTCCTATTAACCCGTTAGTAGTCGCTAGTTGGTCGATTTGCCGCCCATCCTTCAGTTTTGCCAGATTTTTTTATTCAATAGCCACCAAAAATTTTTAGAAGTGGCATTTGATATACATAAAACGCGAATAAAATCGAAGAAACGTTGATCACATCTCTTTTTAAAATTATTGGTGCGAGTTAAATAAAAAGTGCGCAATCTGTAATAGGTGGCGCTGCTTATAGCGACTACAAACGGGTTATTTAATCGTAAATATATTTGAAGAGAATTACTCTAAAAATTAAGTGGTGTACAAAAAAGGGCGGGAACTAACAATCTTCCGGGTTAGGTTGGCAAGTATGAATCCGGTTATTGGTGAAATGTTGCTCAGGTAATAATGTGACACATGTAACAATCTGTGGTAGAGCCCTATCCGTTATAAAAATTATGCTGCCTAAAATTTTACGTTGCTGGAGTTCAGGTATCGCAATTGTCTTAACATTTACTCAAAGCAATTAGCAGACAGAGTGCATGTCACAGGTCTAGCTGTTGATTGTTCTTTAAAGAAAAATGGACCCATTCTGAAACTACAGGGGTCGCATTCTCCGCCTTTTTTTAGGGCACTCTGATGGAAGAAAAATTTTCGATATTTTTATTATCACTATTTATATAAAGAAATTTTAGATGTATTTTCTAAGTAATGTATCGTGATTAAACAAGATAAAGGTTGTTCGATAAAAATAGTGGCAGTAAAAGAGGCAGAAATTTCTCATTCCCAAAAGTGCCCTAAAAAAAGGAGGAGAATGCGACCCCTGATACTAGCTCTGAGCAGAACTCAAAGCCTCCACCCTTTCTTCAGGACACTTTCATTGACGTGAAATTTCCGCCTTTTTTGCTACCACTATTTTTATAGAATAATCTCTATCCTAATTAATTACTACACATTAATATAAAAATTCAGTAAGTATTTATATATAAATATAGTGGTGGCAAAAGCGTCAAAAATGTTTATTTCTGAAAGTGTCCTGAAAAAAGGGCGGAGACTTCGAGCTCTACTAGCTTTCCACTTTAGGAGAATGCAATTGAGCTAAGTGAATAGCACGAGAGGTTATTTTAACCAAAATCTTGCAGTTATATGCGTTGAAATTACCATTTAGGTAAAAAGCGGCCTCATCCATCCACAAAATATTCTATGACTAACGTTCGCCTACTTTCATCCGTACAAGGAATTACATATCGAGAGATTCTCTTACAACAGGATCGTTCGTTACTTGCAAGTTCTAGGACTTGTTTAATTTTGCATTCATAGAACTGCAGAAATTTACGGACAATTTTGCACACCGTACAGAATGATACGTCCCTTCGACGTGCGATAACATGTTCGGTTTCACGTCCATGTGTACTTTTTCTCTGCTGCTAACGAACAATCTTCTTGGTTTCCACAAAAACGGGTTTCCTTTAAGGTCCAGGTGCAACAGATTTCCAACTTTGTCATTCATTTTCTCAAACCTTTCGATGTCTTTGGCCCTTGACGGATTCGACTTACGATACATACCTTTGCGAAGCATACCGTACATTGCTATCGCCTTCATGATTCGTTGGTTGGAGGGTTTAAAGCCGATTGACTACTCGAGGGTCCTAGGCCTACAGGTGGAATGCTCTCCATGGGGATCTTTCTACGAGGTCCTAGCCCATATTTACGCGAGTTTCGGAGAAAACCACGGAAAATTCTGAACGGCTAGCTCGATGAGCGCGACCTGGGATCGAACTCGGCTCTTCTCAACTATCAGCTTTGAGCACAGAACCACTCGGCCGCTGGTGGGCACTATCGCATTCATAATAACCCTTAACAAAAAAAGTACAGTTGTTGAATGGTTAAAGACTAAAGAGCAAGTTCGAATCTGGCACTTACTTCTTTAACAATATTGTACACAAGGAAATTTTCCCCTGGTGGTGAGTTTTTGAACTTTTATTTTACTTTTGCGGAAAATAAAATACCATGATCTACTCTAAAATATTACAAAGCTTGATAACCCATGGCCCAGTAGTTTTCCCTATATGACCATTTCAAAGTGGAATTTTAATTAAAACAACTTTGCATTTAAAAAGTTATTTTAGTAACTTCTTTTTATAACCTTTTTTGTAGTTTTTGTAACTATGTACTTCAAAACGTGTAAAAAGTCAAAGATCTAAGGTCGAAAGTCTCACAACTGTAGCATAAAAGAGAAGTAATATAGACAATGTGTCTGAAGGAAATTTACGCAACATTTTTGGAAGTCTCAAACACGACAAACAGCTATAAAAAGATTATAGCAAAAACGTGCAAGTACTTATTTAAGAAATCGTTTATTAACTAATTTGAATTGAACAAAAATAATATATTTCCCAACTATTTTAGCGTCTCTTATGCATGTTTCAGAAATATCTGATGTTTAAAAATAAAATTAAAAATAAATTACTAGCTTCGCTCTTTTACAACTGAATAAACTTATAAATATTTTTTAATAATTCAGAATCAAATAACATCACGTTATTGAAATTAATGTAATATCTCTGAACAGTTTTATATAATTTTTCGTTAAAATCTCGTAACTTGCAGGACCTTTTTTGGCAGAGATCACACAATATTTAAACTTAAAAACTTCTTCACACACCGTAAAATAAAAAACAACACAACCGGTTTCGAAAGGACGAGGCCTTTCTTCATCAGGTGCAAAAAAATACGTGCTACTGCCTCCTAGGCAGTAGCACGTATTTTTAGCATTGTGGTTAGCACGGCAGTAGTACGGCAAAAGCAGTCTTGCTTTTGGTGCGTGAAGAAGTTTTTAAGTTTAAATATTGTGTATACGCCAGATTTTTATTTAGTTTTGTGTTTTTGAGAGATCACACGATTTAGAGGAAATAAATCAAATGTTTTTTTTGTGTTTAAGCATTCGATTTTTACTATGTAAGATGTATCAAATGACTTTTGATGATAGTTAAAAAAGCATTTAAATAGAAACGTAAATTATTAATACAGGAGGTTCCGAAATTCGACTGACAAATTCAGAGGAGCGATAGAGGACATTAACCCATTACCTGCCGACAAAAAATTAGGAGATTCGCTTCCCAGTGCCACCATTTTTCACACAGACGCGTGTAGTTATGCGTTTATTGTTCCAGAAACATTCTTTTTCCCATTCCTCCCACTCCCCATTGTCTCTGAAATAAGTAAATTCTTCGAAAACACTGTCATGGTCATTAATTGCATTACACAGAAGTGTTTGCGTTTCGGGTTTTTTATTTTATTTCCCACCAGTAATTAAGAATTGTATTTCTGGTCATATTTAATTGTCATATTTTTCTAGAAAACTACCAATATTACCACTATTAAAAAATTCTTGTAGGTAATTCCGGGGACACAAACATCCCTAACTACAAAGCTGTGGGAATAGCAGTGTAACACAAAGAATCGTACTTCGGTAAGAGGAGTATACACGCCCGGGCCAGTTAACGCATCGGCATAGCGAGACGAACATATACGACAGGGGCAGTTAAAGGGTTAAGAGGATGAAAACTTTCCATAGAACATGGGCCGCAAACCACGTTCAGAGGGTGAAAATCGCGAAAAACTAAGAAGATGGATTGGACGCACGGGATCTGTTACATGGCTCCTGCGTTCGCCAGATTTTAATCCATATTACATTTTCCTATGGGATCACCTTAAATCTGTTGTTTATGCGATACTTATAAACGCACCGGAGGACCTCATAGCGCAGATTGTCGTCGCTGCGGCCAAACATCAAAAGCGCACCTGGCCTCTTCGATCACTTCCGGGAATTGTTTTTACATTGTTGGAGACTGAGAAGTGATGTCAGCAGGCGTCACATCCAACAGCTCTTGTAATAATTAACCAAATAAATCTTTTTGTAGTTAGTATTGTCTATTTGTCGTTACAGCGTGATGTCAAGACCTCCATGCGTTTTTTACGATTTTCACATTTCAACGTGGTTTGCGAACCCATGTTCAGTAGTAAGTTTTCATTCTCTGGATGCCTTCTATCCATAGATATAATAGGAATTTATATAGATCTATCATTCCTATATTATCAGGCAAAGATTTTTTATGCCGAAAAATTTTTTTGGCATCAGCTATTAACTGGTATTAAAACTCGGCAATTGTAATAGCTATTTAGTTATTTAAACTCAGCAATTGTAATAGAATAGAATGTTGATGAATTTTCAAAATGTCGAAATATTGCGTCTTTTAATTCTTCTAATAAATTTATGAAAAGAAATGGGATAAGTTATCATAAAAGTAAATTATATTTGATTAAATTATGAAAAATATAATTTTTATAGGCAGTTGCTTTTCTATTATTATGAAATAAAAAATCTTTTGATTTTCAATGGAATACTTTTTTAAAATTTGATATTTTTTAAGATTTTACATTAATAAGTAATATAGAATTTTCAAAATTCTTTTAAATATAGTTAGCAGCGGCGCAGGTGAATAACGTTAGTTTTAGCATATAAAAAAGAGTTTAACTTTAAATATTAACTAAATTAATAAATATAGTAACAAAAAGAAAAAAGAAAATTGAATTCGAAATTGTATCTGCAGTTTTTCATTCACCTTTAGTACAAAAATTATTCATAAATTTTATTTGCTAAATTATCATTGTGTATTCACTCGGAGAAAGGCGGCCATTAACTGGTCAAAATGGCCGTCTTTCTCGGAGTTAAAAGGAATTACTTTTTCTCCCTCCATGATTAGTCTATGTCTTATTACTATAGCTATGCTTCTATCACGTTTCTCAAGCCGTCGGTCGAATTTCGGAATACCCTGTAAATGGTACTTTATTGGCTTTATAAATTTATGTTATTTTCTGTGAAAAATTACTTTTCTGGTCTACTGTCGCTGCCATTCCCCTGCCTCTGCGTGTAATTTCCCTCCTTTCCAGGAATTTAAAATTTTTTATCGTAAAATATGTTTTGCTCACAATATTTTGTTGCTTAGAAAGACTATATAAATACAATACAACCACCAAAAAGGCCGATAAAAATATTTGTTTAAATTGTTCTGCTTAGAAAAAATGACCATTAATGAAGGTAAAAGGACAACGAAGCTAGAAGTACATTTTTTAATTTATTTTATGAAAACACAAATCGTAGTATTCTTCATTTATTAATTTTTGAGATTTATGTGAAAATTTATATTATTTCAAATCCTATTTATGATACATAAGGTGATTAAAAATTAGAGGGTCAAACTTCTAAGAGGGGTAGGAACAGTGTTTCCAACTTTATAATAATTACCCTACATATAGTTGTCAAGTCTCGGATTAACCACAAGAAACTTCATACCAGAAAATTTCCTTAATAAATTTCACTTCATTTAATCGTGTAAATTAATGCGAAATATTTCTATCGAAAAATACTGGTGCAACACCTGTTTTAAAAATTAGAAATGTTCTCAAGTATTATACGGTTGGCAATGCTGGGTAGGATGTACCTAGATGATTCGGAATTACATAGCAATGCAGGGTCGGAAATGTAATCCTACGAGATAGGGGTTGTTAGAAACTCAATTATAAGGAAACACATAGCTTATTTTAAGCTTTTGGCCTTTGAATGTCTTTTTCAATGTATATGTAATAATGTATGTAATTTAATATATGTACGTGTACTTTATAATCATGTTTTATAGTTTTCATCCCAACGCCTCTGAAGAGTGGCTGTTAACAGTTTTCTTGTGATACGTGAAACCATACTTGCCAACATCCTAATTAATATTCCGTAGTGTTGTTAGTCCAGCCCTTTTTCTCACACCGGTAAATTTTTAGAGTAGTATTCTCCAAATGCAATTACGATTAAAAAAGAAGAAAAATATTCTAAAAATACACTGGTGTGAAAAAGAAGGCGGAGTTAACAATACTACGGAATATTAATTGGTATGTTGGCAAACATGCGTGAAACCCACAGAATTCGACCACACCTCCCGTTTTTTGTTTTCTTGATATTTTAGAGAACTAGAAAGAATCACATCAAAAATCGAGACAATATACATTAAAAAATATATAATTTAAAAAATTAAACACACACAACATAAATTTAAACGTTTCCAGCCTTTTACAGGCTTCTCATCCAGAGTTCCCAACTTTTATAATTTACTCACGAGCATTTTTAGCTCCGCCTCTTTTTCATACCGGAAATTTTCAAAAATTATTTTCTTCTTATTTAATCGTTGTCACATATTAAAGAGAAATAATCTACAAAATTTCTGGTGCGAAAAGAAGGCGGGGCTAAAAATGCTCATGCATAAATTATAAAATTGGGAACTCTGTTCTCATCAGTGAAAACATCAAAAAGTAAAAGCTGAGAAGAACAACAAACCTCCTTTAAGAGAGTACAGCGTATTCAGTGGGGAATACGTTGTACTCTCTTAAAGGAGGTCGGTTGTTCTTCTCAGCATTCATTTTTTGATGTTTTTACTGATGAGGAGCCTGTAAAAGGCTCAAAACGTTTAAATTTATGTGTGTGTTTAATGTTTTAAATTATATATTTTTTAATGTATATTGTCTCGAATTTTGATGTGATTGAAATTTAATACAACTGTACGAGACGTAATGCTTTTTAAATATTTTAAATAGAAAGAATCAGTCAGCACCATCCTATGCAAAATGTATTAAATAATATGAAATGAATGAAAATGTCTATCATTTATATGCTTACACAGAATACAAGTATCAGAATACAAGTATGCTTAGACAGAATACAAGTTTTTATAGAATACAAGTATCTTGAATTCTATAAAAATTGGTACATTTTATGTGTGTATTTAAGAAATTATACCACAGTTAAGGAGCTAAAAATTCCTTTATCTCGTTAGGATTGTATTTCCAACCTGTATTGTCATTCCGATTCGTCTAAGTGTATCCTACCACTCCTTCAAGTTTTTCTCTCTAATTTTGAATCACCCTATATATATCATTTTCACTTCCATTATGCGACTACTGTAAGTAATAGAAGTATTGTATTCGGTCAAACATTTCGATATCAATTTTTCATTTTATTTACAAGTTTTAAAGCCTACTCAGTACAAAAAATACGGTTTTCGGTTGTTGGTCAGTGTGTGTATGCATAAGTGTACATGCATGCGGGGAACCTTCTGACTATAATATCTCTAAAACAAATAAAGATCGGACAACGAAACTTTTTATATGCGACATGTTCAGTGTACAGTTGAGTTTACCAATTTTTCCTTCTAAAAATACTAAGGAATATTAATTAGAATGTTAGCAGGTATGGCATTCTATCTAAAAAATGTTCATAATATGTGTAGTACTGGGAAATGAAAGTCTCTTGTTGTTACAAACCAGATTTTTCTATGTTCTAGCAGTACAGAGATATTTAGATAGATTTTAAAGAATACCTCTTACAAACTGTTATTTATTAATTTTTTTTATTCGCTGTATAAAAACTAACAAGGTATTGGAATGCTGCTCCACGGTCATTTTTTCCACGTTAGACCAGGACCAACTGTTTAAAGTAGAAATACAATTTTTATTAAAATCACACAATCAACTGTGGAAGAAAATCATATTTATTGAAATTTTATTTTTCCGACTGAGTGAAAATAATGCCTGGACCGGGAGTCGAACCCCGGATCTTTGACTTACAAGGTCAAGGCTCTACCAACTGAGCTATCCACGCCGACAAACCGGTCAGCATTACTCACCCAGACAACCTTTAGGCAGAATCCCATTGTTTAATGGTGTTTTCCATTTCCTGCGGCTTATTTCTGTTGAGCTATCTACATGATAGACCAGATATGTTTCTGCCTAAAGGTTGTCTGGGTGAGTAATGCTGACCGGTTTGTCGGCCTGAATAGCTCAGTTGGTAGAGCCTTGACCTTGTAAGTCAAAGATCCGGGGTTCGACTCCCGGTCCAGGCATTATTTTCACTCAGTCGGAAAAATAAAATTTCAATAAATATGGTTTAAAGTAGATTCCGAATCACTACGGTCACCTATGCCTGAGTCGGAATTCGAACTCGGTACTCGTAAACTGTAGCCCATAGTGTTAAAGGTTCGTCCATCATTTGATCCTAAACTACACTGAGAAAAATTTCTGTGACTGAAATCTAGAAACTAAATTGTGGGGCTAGTGAACATAGTTACATGTCATCCTTACAAATTGTAGTCCCCCTGAAAGCGAGTTCTAGAAACCCCCATTCTAGAGCCTTTTCCTGTATTTTTGGAGTCAAACTTATTTAAAAATCTCTGCAAATAAATGCAAGCACATGAGGCGAGTTTTTAGCAACTGTAATTCGAGTTTATGACCCAATTCTAGGCAATAAAACGAAAATTTCTCGCAATAAAAAGGATTCGTAATATTTATAACATTGTTTCAGCATCTAGAAATGTATAGACTATAATATTTCGATCATTTCGTCTATCCAGGTTATTTGTTCACCTTGTACGCTTAACTCAGAAATCTACATTTCTAGTTTAGGGATTCAGAAAATGACTACTTATGACTATATAAATGACTACTGACTTTTTTTTTGCACCTGATGAAGAAAGGCTATGTCCTTTCGAAACCGGTTGTGCTGGCTTAAAATTTATGGCGTGTAAAGAAGTTTTAAAATCTATATATTGATTGTACACCAGTTTTGAATTTAGTTTTGGTACTTATTCGTTCTAGATGAAGGCGGTATATATTTTTTCTCAGTGTAGTAAAAACTTTTATACTATGTTCGTTTGGTTAAAGTTGAGTTATGGTTTAACGTCACACTAAATATTTTGAATTTTACATGAAAAAATAACTGTTATTTTTATTTTTAATTGTTCTTCTTCTTTTTTTTTTTTTTTTTTTTTTTTTTTAAACTGGCGACAGATATTTGTATCGTTCCGTGACTTATCATCTGTAATAAAAATGCTAACAAATAAAAATATTTTGAAACAAATGTTTCAAAACTATGTGATAACCAGGTTAATGATATGTAAGACTCCCAAATTAGGTCTCACGAAGTAAATAAATGTGAAATATGCTTCGAGTGAATTAAGAAATTTTTTTTTTTGAAATATTTGACCCTAAACCATAAACAATTGCATGTATAACTATTTAACATTCTATCTTTAACACTTTCCAACATAGTATTAATGTGGTTATAATATTGTTTGTCTGTTTTGCAAGAATTTTTCAAACACCTAAAAGTCATACTCTTGACTGAAAATATAAGCAACTAATGTAAAGTTAAATTAACCAGCCTTCCCCCCGAAACTGAAATTCATTAGAAATTTTGATATTATTTTCTACATAATCTGTAATTTTCAATTGTCAGAACGTTAGTCCATAAATTATAAAATGCCAGCAATACATTGTAAAAAAAAAAAAAAAAAAAAAAAAAAAACTGTTAAAAGTACAGGAAAAATCTGGCAGCTGGGGTGCCAGTATTTCTCCATCAAGTATACAGGACAAACTATACTTTTAACAAAAAACCTGTTTGATTTACAGGATTCCTGTGTAAAATATATGTCAGTGATACAATTTTACGGTTTTAAACTGTATATAATGACGGAGAAAAACTGGCACCCCAGCTGCCAGATTTTTCCTGTACTTTTAACAGATTTTTTTTGCAGTGTATAAAAATGTTAATAGTTGGTTTTAAATTTAATTAAATATATTTTGTATAATATCTCTAGCCCACCTTCCCTGAAATTGAATTTCATTAGAAACTTAGACATTATTTTTCTAAATAATCTGAAATTTTGAATTGTCAGAACGCTAGCTCACAAATTATAAAATGTCAACAATATTAAAATGTTAATGGTTGACCTTGAATTAATTAAATATATTTCTACAAGATCTCAAATTTGTGACCGAGTTTAGGGATTTTTGGACTATGAATTCACAATCAGTATTTATAGCCAATTTTTATTTTTTTATCAAAACATTTTGCCTGTTTGTTTGCCCGCGCTCTTATTATCTCATCCGTAAATATTTTTAGAATGCCTCAAACGTGATATGTATTATTCATATATAGCATATTTATATAGAAAATAGTATAAATAATGCTAGTAGTTTGGATAAAAAATAATTCGAGTACATTACGGCCTATGAGAGTTATTTCTTTAAAAACATACTTCGATATCTTTATGCAACAAAAAACATAATGAAATTAACATATATTATTCAGGTACACAGTAAGAAGTCTCCTATAAAATATATTAAGATTGGAATTAATGATTAGTTTACAGTACCGCACAAAAATATTCAGATGCATTATGTGATATAAGTAAAAAGTACTTGAAGTTTATTTTCAATTGGGCTGTGCGCTTTTATTATATTTCAACAAAGTTGAACAAGTAAAGTAATGTAAAAATAAATAAAAAAATCTGAAGTGACTCCACTCGACTTTCCGAACATTGAGTAATTAACAGTTTTGTAGATAAAGTAAAGAAAGAGTAGTTGTTAAACAAACAAAAGAGAGAAAACCATAATAGAGTGTTTGAGTATTTTTCTCCATCTATTACACGTTGTTTTATTTAACGCTACTGAACTTTGAGCCCATAGATCATAATGATAAAGAAATTTTTGTTGTGTCCCTGCAGGGCCCGACTTAGACTACCTGGAGCCCCGGGGCAAGCCTATTCTGGGGGGCCCCTTGCAGTGGCATAAGAGCTCTTTAGGTAGCAAAATTTCTGCATACGCCTGTAGGGGGGCCCCTTCCAGAAGGGGGGCCCAGGGCATTTGCCCCGTATGCCCTGCCGTTAGTCAGGGCCTGTGTCCCTGTACAAACCTATAAATGCTAGATACACCAAAATGCTTATAGTTAGTGCAACAGTGATTTATAATACTCATATAAATTTTCAGCTGAATTCAATAAGGCGTTTAGATGCTATCGTACTTTTAAAAATTTAGTCCCATAGGCCATAATGATAAAGAATTTTTCTTTGTGTCCCTGTAAAAAAACTGTAAGTGCTAGATTCACCAAAATCTATACAGTTAGTTCAACTGTGATCTATAACATGTGTACAAATTTTTTGCTCGGATTAATAAGGCGTTTAGACGCTATCACATTTTTAAAAATTTGGCTCCATAGGCATAATGATAAAGAATTTTTCTTTGTGTCCCTGTAAAAAACCTATAAGTGCTAGATTCTCCAAAATCTATACAGATTGAGTATTTGTGATCTATAATATGTGTATAAAATTTTTGCTCAATTGAATAAGGCGTTTAGATGCTATCGCACTTTTAAGATTTTGCTCCCATAGGCCATAATGATAAAGAATTTTTCTTTGTGTCCCTGTAAAAAAACTATAAGTGCTAGATTCACCAAAATCTATAGGGTTCGTACTATGGTGACTTACAATATGCGTACCAACTTTCAGGTTAATCGAACAAAGCGTTTAGACGCTAGCGTGTTCACTCACAGACATACACACATACACACACACATACATACATCATCGTAAAAATGGTGAAAACGGACTCAGGGGACCTCAAAACGTATAGAAACATCAAAATCTCGAATTCGGATTTTTGACATGATTACAATACTTTCCTCACTATAGTGTTCGGAAAGTAAAAATTAACGGATAAGCACTATTAAAGAATGTTTCATAATCTATGAAAACCTCATGGCTTTTCTTTCTTGTTATGTTTTCTACTAGCTTACTATTTAATTCTGTATGACTTAAATATATGAGCAAAATCTCTATGATTTAAATCATTATGGCTAAAATCTGTATGATTAAAATCATGTCTAAAATTTGACACACACAAATCAATAAAATGAAATTTCAACGAAATATTTACTTTTATTATAATCTTATTTCTTTTCTTTAAGTTATCTTTTCCCATTATTTCATCCGTTTAAACCATGGATAAAGTTTATTTTCTTTTTACCAATACATTGTTGTATTTCTTTTCTTTCTTTCTTTTTAAATTATTATTTTATTTGTTTAAAACCATAGATAATTTTTTTTAGTTCTTTATTTCATTATATTGCCTCAGCTACGAGGTTTGTTTCAAGCGTGATCTCCGAAAAATTTAACATTTAATTTCGCGAGAAAGTGGACAAAAATACGTTTTATTTTTCAACTAATTCAATCATTTTTAATTTTTCTTGATAGAAAGCATATCAAACGTATCAAACAATATAATACATTTATGTATAAAAATATTTTGTATATCATTAATTAAAAAAGAAAATTTAAATTAAAAATTAAATAAACAAAACATAATTCTCAATTTTGACGCAAGTCATGGCTGGCACGCTATTAAATAAAATTTTTTTTCTATTTATTTGTTTAAATTTTAGAACATTTTTAGAATTTACACGTTAGATGAAAGTCCTTTTTCCATAAATTAAAATCTCTAAACTTCAAATGTGTTTTAATTTAGAGAAATTGAGTGACAAAGATGAATTATTTACGTTTGATTTTTGTCATGTCTGTCACATTAAATTATTACTATTAAGTGTAATTTCCCCCAAATTCTTATGTACTTAGTGACATTCACTACGGTATGTTTGTGAATCTCAACATAATTTAATTGTTGCCAATTTTTTTTTCTACAGAAAAAAACAAAAACAAAACGTACATTTATTTAAAATGAGGAAAATAAATTAGGAAAAATAGAAAACAAATTAGAAATATCAGTCGTATCGTTACAAATAAGGTACCAAATGAAAGGGAAAACTTTTTTGAATCCGATGGATTAAACAGCTTATCGATCGGACAATTAGATTTTTTTAAATTAACTAAAGTATGAATTTTAGGTGGTAACAGCAGAAGATTGCATGGAAACTGTTAGGAGAAATAAAAAAAATCTGTTTCACATTAAATCACATGTTTTTGAAGTGGGATTAAAAATTGCAGTTTTCAATTTTTTTTTTTTTTTTTTTTTTAATTTTCCCTCACGAACAAAAAAATATAATATACAGCCCACAAGACCAACTTGCATTTCAAATTTCATCATTTTTTTTTGGTTAATAAACAAAAAGTTACTTTTTTTTTTTCAAATTAAATTTTATTCTAACTTCGAAAAGATTTATGTGAAACGATACATTAAGAATTTGAGTTTTAAAAGTTTTTTTAAATAGATTATTTTTTCTTAAATTGAAGTTTTTGTATTATTTATAAGCAAGACACACAGACATATCGGTACACCAAAATTCATTAAGATAAACTAATATTTACTATTTAAAATTGGACAAGAAAGCTGACTCTAGACCCTCACCAATTAAATTAACCAAACTTTATTATTAGGAAATTTCTGTAATGTTCAAAAAATACACGAACCATTTAAAAATCACGTTGGTTTAATAACAGCACTTTCTTTTCTTTTAACAAAAATCTGTTTTCTCTTACGAAATAACATATTAAAAATAACAGAAAGAGTTATGTTAAGCTACTAAAAATTAAGTTCACGTTATGTAGATTACTTTACGATGAGAATAACAAAACATGTGTTACATCTGAATCTAGCAAGTCTAAATTTACGACCTTAACTTTCTAGACTCCTAAATAACTACTAGATGTAATATTTGTAACATTTCTCCAGATTCTCATCTGTGATAAAATTAGCGATAGTAAACTCTTTGCAGGTAAAAAAGATTCCACAATCACGGTAAACAGGTGAATATAGTGAAGGTCATAAAAATTAGGACTCGCGAAGAAGTTAAATATAAAAATATGTTCTCGTTCAGTCGTCATAAAGAACGTCGAATTTAGGCTTAGACCTGCAAGGCCCGGGCTTATTACGACAAAACTGTTAAGGGCTATTGCAATTTGAAGAAACATTTTAATTTTTAACTTGAATCAAAATTTAAAAAGCAACTAACATTCGAAACAGGTTAAGTTTTCTCCATTGACTATACAAACAAATTATGATATTAAAAACTTCATATTATAGTTTTAAAATAAAAAATCATTTTAAAAAGTCTTGTATAAATTTTGAATAGAAATAATGTTATTACCTGAAAAAACAACCTTAAAACCTTAAAAAATGTTCAGGACATCTTATTAATCAGGGCGAAATCTAACTACTGCCATATTTTTATTTATTTATTTATTTATTATTATTATTATTTTTTTTTTACTTTCCGAACACTATAGTGAGGAAAGTATTGTAATCATGTCAAAAATCCGAATTTAGGATTTTGATGTTTCTGTACGTTTCGAGGTCCCCCGAGTCCGTTTACACTATTTTTACGATGATATATGTATGTGTGTGTGTATGTATGTGTGTATGTATGTGAGTGAACAAGCTAGCGTCTAAACGCTTTGTTCGAATAAGCTGAAAGCTGGTACGTATGTTGTAAGTCACCATAGTATGAACCCTATAGATTTTGGTGAATCTAGCACTTATAGTTTTTTTACAGGGACACCAGGAAAAATTCTTTAACATTATGGCCTATGGGGTCAAATTTTTAAAAGTACGATAGCGTCTAAACGCTTATTAATCTGAGTAAAAAAATTTTACATATTATAGGTCACAGTTGCATGAACTGTATAGATTTTGGTGAATTTAGCACTTACAGTTTTTTTACAGGGGCACAAAGAAACATTCTTTATCATTATGGCCTATGGGGTCAAATTTTTAAAAGTGTGATAGCGTCTAAACGCCTTATTAATCTGAGCAAATAATTTGTAGCATCTAAACGCTTTATTCAATTGAGCTGAAAATTTATATGAATATTATAAATCACTGTTGCACTAACTATAAGCATTTTGGGGAATCTAGCATTTATAGGTTTTTACAGGGACACACACAACGAAAAATTCTTTATCATTATGATCTTATGGGTTCAAAGTTTAGTAGCGTAAAAAAAAAAAAAAAAAAAAAAAAAAAAACATCGTGTAATATATGGAGAAAAATACTCAAACACTCTATTATGGTTTTATCTCTTTTGTTTGTTTAACAACTCCTCTTTCTTTACTTTATCTACAAAACTGTTAATTACTCAAAGTTCGGAAAGTCGAGTGGAGTCACTCCAGATTTTTTTAAACTTCAATTGGATAATTGATTCAAAAGTTATTAAATAAAAATCCCATTTTTGCTTTAAAATTCTAGAAAAACTAATTCACGAAAAAAAATCTTTTTTTTTTTTTTTTTTAAACCGCGAAAAGTTGTAAAGAGTTGTTCTGTCCTAAAGAAAATTTCAGTTTTCTAAAATTGCAAAAAATGAATATAAAATTGCATCTCAATCACTCAGAAGTCCTTTTATTTTTCTATAACCGGATAAAATTTGTATGAATGATTACAGATTTCATCTGGCGGGTATGTATTTTATCCGTTTCGCATACAGAAAATTTGGTTTCAAAGCGGTATTGGGATATGTTAACTAATCAGCGCCCGCAGCGGTCCTATATTTTTACGTTTGTTTTATTATTTTAATACCACTATTTTTTTTTACATATTTTTTGTCAAGATTTTAAAGCTAAAACAATATGTAATAGCATACTGATTGATTAAAGTGGTGACAAAGTAATAAAATGCATGTAAAAATATAGGACTACTGCGGGCACTGACTAATGGTGTGAAATGTTATTTTGCGTTTGTGAGGTAAATCTTTGCCTATTACGCTGTGAGCTATGACTCGAACTTGGGTGACAGAACAGGATAATTTTAGTTAATGGGAGTTTTTTACAAGGTGGCCTTGGGAAAAAATCTTTTGTCTAGGAGAATTTTTGTATTTTTGAGAATTTTTCTGAAAATTTCTGAGAATACTTTTTTTCGAAAATCCAGAGAAAAGATTTTAAAACTACAATGTAGGTTATTAGTAGGACCAAACTAATGTTTTCAGACATCGAGCTTAGTGTTGTGGAAATTTGCGATAGCACACTTTGAATTAAGCATATATATATAATATATGAAGTTATAACTTGCTATACAAAGGTACATCGTTAAACCGATCGCTACGAAAATTGGTGCACTTATTAATCAGGGCAAAATCTAGCTAACGCCGTTTATTTATTTATTTATTTATTTATTGTTCAGTTGGATAATTGATTCAAAACATATTAAATAGAAAATTCCATTTTCCCTCTAAAATTATTATCAAGAAAAACAAGTTGACAGAAAAAAAAAAGTTCATTTTTTTTTCCTTTTTTCTTTTTTTTCGGTTATTAATTGAAATGAAAGGAAATATATTTATTTTTATATAGAAAAAAAAAAGAATATGTAACAATTTTCTTTTATTTAAATTGAAGGACAAAACATTTTATTATTATTATTATTATAATTATTGTTGTACAATTAAATCAATAAAAAAATGCTTTTCCAGTTCTCCCTTTCGCATCAAGTTAAAAAATATTTAAACTAAAATTGGGAAACATCGTGCTAAATAAGTGGAACAGTTTTAGTTTAGGACCCCTCAACGAAATTTTAAATTTGGCATCGAAGTAACTCGGACGTTCTTTGCCAAGATCTTTACTTACGCAACTGATTACTGTCGTTTTTCTGATCCCGCCTTTTTCATACACCTACGGATAATCCACAACGTGGACGATCCGTTCGTAGATAATCGGGAGTTTTTTGTACCTGACTTTTATGGCGCAGATATATTTATGTGTTTTCCGTTAGAAATGGAACATTTGTACAATTGCACGCATTTGTCTTTAGTGATTCCACAGGCGTCCACTAACACACATAAACAAAGATAGATTGATATTTTTTAAAAAATTGTCAAATATTGTTCAGGACATCTGAAAGCGTATAGATTCATAGAAAACCGGAGGTTTTTCGGTAAATTTCCTGCACCGTTAAAAAAAAAAAAAAAAAAAAAAAAAAAAAATCATTGATAATATTTTTAGAGTTTATAAAAACGTAAGAAGGTTCACGGAAATCTATCATCTTATTTTAAATAACTTATAACACTTTAATAATAATACAGATAATATAATAACAGTACCGACAACAACAACAACAACAATAATAATAATAATAGCAAAAAATATATTGCATTAAATAAAATTCTAAAAGTATAAGAGTGGATTGTGTAAATTTTCGCTATATATAATCTATTCTTTACATTTAGGGTTGCTGTGTACCCACCATCTTGAATATTCATGGTTCCATGTTAACCTATGGGGAAATTTTGTCCTTTAATAAGTAATACAAAAAAACTTAAAAGTGAATAAAAGTGGTATGACACCAAAGAAAACAAATTTGTATATCTCGGTAAAGTTTTTCTTTTTAGATTTTGTTCACTGAAATAAAGTTATCCATGCTTAAAGTAAAACATATGCAAACTCTTTCAGAATAAATTTAATTTATATGTATTAGCAATCATTTCTTCAAAAAAATAAAATAAAATAAAACTGTAGAAAGGTGTGAAAGTTCTCCTCTACAACACTGACAAATATTTTGCAAAACTATTGATTTTTGTTTTTATTATTAAAGGACAAAATTTCCCCATAGGTTAACATGGAACCTTGAATATTCAAGATGGCGGGTACACAGCAACCTTAACGGGTCTTATAACTTTTGTTTTTATTAAAATTTCATTAATTCATAAAACTATATTTAATTTCTCCGTTGTATTCAATTTAAAGGATTGAACGATTTACTGCATGTATTTTAAACATTAACTATTTAATGTAAGTAAAATTTATACACACCGCGCCAAAAAGATAGGTACAAAGGGTTTTTTCTTTGATTTTTCATAAAATAACATTATCTAAATTGTGCTTATCATTTATTATTATCATAAAATAACACTATTACCGGACTAATTTTTGTTTTAAGACTAATTTAGAAAAATTTTAAGACTAAAATTTTTCTAATTTAAGACTACACACCGCGACAAAAAGATAGGAACAAAGGTTTTTTTTTTTTTTTAATTTTTGAATATGATTATTTTGAATATGAATATTTTGAATATGATTCAAATATTTAATATGTTTTTTATATGAAAATATTTTGTTATGATAATAAATAATCAGCACAATTTAGATAATGTTATTTTATGAAAAATTTAAAAAAACACTTTGTTCCTATCTTTTTGTTGTGGAGTGTAGTCTTAAATTAGAAAATTTTAGTCTTAAAACTTTTCTAAATTAGTCTTAAAACAAAACTTAGTCCGGGAATAGTGTTATTTTATGATAATAATAAATGATAAGCACAATTTAGATAATGTTATTTTATGAAAAATCAAAGAAAAAACCCTTTGTACCTATCTTTTTGTCGCGGGGTGTATTTTCAAAAAAACTGAGCAAACTAAAATATTCAGTACTCTTCGATATAAAAAGGAAATATGTTTATATATATATATGTATATATTTATATCAGTTTACTTAAAATTTAAAACTTACATTTTTGTTGTAGTGTTAATAGTTAATTAGAGAAATTCATCATGAAATTCTGAAAGATTTTCTGACACTTACCTAAAAGAGAAAAGTAAAAAGCTCATTAGAAAACATGGAAAATATACGTTTTAAAAAAAAGAAAACTACCACCAAATTACATTCTAAATTAAACAGATTCATTTAAATATAAACAATACATAAATTTCTTCAGATATCGAATAGTTTTATATTATGACTATGTCGCGTTGTCTCTGTCTGCAGCATGTAAATATTTCTAAAAATGACATTCCTCTGAGTTGAATATTCTGCATGTTATAATTTTAAAGCTCTGAAAATAGGTTTTGTTCATTTAGCAAAACCTTTATATTTACATGAATCAGTGTTGGGCATAATTGATTAAAAAGTAATTGAATTACAATTAAATTACAATTATAATTATTTGACTGTCAATCAATTAACAAGTAATTGAATGAAAATAAATTGAATTACATATTCAATTTATTTGTAATGAATTACTTGTTAATCGATTGACAGTAAAATAACTATAATTGTAATCTAATTGTAATTCAATTGTAGTTCAATTATTTTTTAATCAATTATGCCCAACACTGACATGAATATATGTTTTATTCCGGTGCAAATTAGAATAGACAATAAAAGAAGTATATGATAATCACATGTTAATCTACAACGAATTTCAATTATAATTTTTTACAGTGTGATCCCAAACATTTTTCTTTAATTTGTTACTGGTTCTTATCCTGCCTTTGGAACAAAATTTTCGCTAAATTGTATGAGGCATTAAAAATATTAAATGTATAAAACCATGATACATGCGATTCAAGTAAATATTCATCATGGAAATTGGCATTTGTGATTTTATACGATTGTAAATATCGACTTTGTGATTTCGAATGTTAGAAAAATAACCTTTTCCTAGAATTTTCGTTCGCAATCCAGGAAATTTCTGTTTTTAGAAGTATATTCTGCATTCATTCCATTCAATCTGGTAGCTGATGAAACCTACAGATTAAACAGATTTTAAATCTTAGAAGCCGATTCCAAAAATAAATTGTGTTGCATTTCCATTGCGCAAGTTTTTTTTATCTAAAAAACTTTCTAACAACACTGAGAGAAAAAAAATGTACTGCCATCATCTAGAACGAATAAGTAGTCATTTTCTGAATCCTTAAACTAGAAATATAGATTTCTGAGTTACGCGTTAACGGCCCTCTTCGCTTAACCGTCGCCGGAAGCCCGAGCCAATGTTATTCTATGGGGAAATTTTCTTTGCAAATAACTTATTAACTAATACATATTTTTAAATTCTGTTTCACATTCAGAAAATTAACAACTGTTAAATTAACGAACCTTTTTTAAAAATGTATTTTTTTTTTTAATTTTTAATATTTTATTTTGAAATTGAAAAATAAAAAAATTGCACATATTGAAAATTCGTATTTTGCAGCTTCAAAATAAATATATAAAATTAAAAAAATAATTTTTTGAAAAAGGTCCGTCAATTTAACAGCTGGGAATTTTCAGAATGTGAAAACAGAATTTAAAAATATGTATTAGTTAATAAGTTATTTGCAAAGAAAATTTCCCCATAGAAAAACATTAGCTTCGGCTTCCGGCGGCGGTGAGTGAAGAGGGCCCTTAAGATGAAATACAACCTGAATAGACGAAATGATCGAGAATTTCTAGTCTACACTTTTCTAGATGCGAAACAATATTATGAACATTATGAATATTATGGATCCTTTGTATTGCGAGAAATTCTCGCCTTATTTCCTAGGATTGGGTCATATACCAAGATTATAAATGCTAAAACCCGCCTCTTGAATTTACATTTATTTTCAGATATTTTTAAATGAGATTGACCACGATAATACAAGAAAAAGCTCTAGAATTCTAATAGGTGTTTCTAGAATTCGCTAGCAAAGGGAACTAGAACTTATGTGGATGGCATGGAACTATTTTTTACTAGAGCCACAATTTCGTTTCAAAATGTCAGTTCATAGATTTTTTTTTTTTTTTTTTTTTTTTTTTTTTTTTTATACGCTGACACATACATGCTGATATATACACGCAGATACACACACACACACACCACATTAGGCTGACCATATGTCCTCGAATCTCGAGGACAAAACTACCTTCGTCCCCCAAAAATTACAACACATTTGGGGACGCCGGTTGTAAAGTTATTAATGTTTTATTATAGTAATTTATTATATGTATAATAAATAAGCTGAAATATGTTCTTTTAGGTGCTTTATGCATAAAAATTACTAAAATCTTAAAATTTAAGGTGATTTAATTATTATTTTTTTTTTTTTTTGTCCTCGAAATTCAAGGACGCCGCCATCTTTGTCCCCAAATTCAATGAAAAAAATATGTTTACTATGCACTACATACACAGAATAACGGCTAAAAGCTTGATTTCTGGGTAATTCTCTAAATGTGTAAATTTAGCAAAAACTTGATTTTGAATATTTGATTCTCAAAACATGAATCCATTCTCTATTCTATGTAGATAAGATAAAGTAAAAAAAGGTCTATAAATTTTATTCAGGTTGCTAATTCGTGCTTTTATTCCTGTAAAAAATTTCAGATTGCTCTAAAACTGATATATACTATTCAGGTCAAATAAGAATGTTCATTATTGAATAATAATAATAATAAAAAAATCTATCTCTATAAGAAAAGATTTAAAGGAATTTTATAAACCTTTATCTTTTATTTTATAACCATGAAAATATTCAGGCTTCGCAACGTTCCTAAAATTTTACTTTAGTTTATTATACTATAGCCTCCTTAACTAGATGCCTGTCGCGTGGCTCATAAACTTGGCAACAGTTGAAGCGGTAGACAGCGCCACCTGATACAGATTGCGCGACTTTTTTATTCAACTGTCACCAATAATTTTGAGAAGTGATATATAATATATATAATTGACGTTTCTTCGATTATATTTGCCTTTTATGCATATCATATCCCACTTTTAAAATTTTTTGGTGGCTGTTGAATAAAAAAGTCGCGCAACCTGTACTAGGTGGCGCTGTCTACCGCTTCAACTGTTGCCAAGCTTCCGAACCACGCGACACGCATCTAGTTTAGGAGGCTATGATTATACTGTCACCGCTGTCCTCAAACAGTAATTTTTCTTGAATGCTTTAGTACTAAAGCATATATAAATATTGTGTAAAAATATATTGTTATAAAGTGATAGTGCACTGTTAAATATTTCTGTAAATTTAATGTAAATATTTATCCAGAGTCTCTGTAAATTTACAGTAATTCTTAGGTAAAAGTGAATAATCGAGTTTCTCAATCTTTATTCTATATTTTTACCTAATTTTAGTATTTAATTTTTTAATTAAAATTAAAAATGTCTGTTTCTGCTTTAGAAAAAGCATTCCAAGTCCGAAATATATTCTCACCAATAATTATTTAAATTAATATTAGTCATTAACATGAATGTATAATATAAGTTTTTTAACATCTCCGTTTATTTTTCTCTGTAATTTTACATTCAAGACTTAGAATAATAGATTACACAGAGTTTTCTGTTGAAATTTTTAACAGTGTGATATACAGTGAGGGAAAAAACTATTTATACACTTGCAAGATTTTAAAATAATTAAAACTGTACGATGCAATTTTAGTTTAACGTTTATAATTTATAATAAAATAGATACAAAAGACATTGAAAAAATAAGTTGTATATAGTATTTAAATGCCATGAATATATACATATAATAAAATATAAAACAAAATTGTCAAACATAGAAAAGTATCATTGGAAAAAATATTCATATATTCATATTATTTTAAATATTTAAGTAAAACAAAAAGGTTTAATATTTAGTACAAGACCCCTTTACATTTATAATGGCATGAAGGCGTTTTGGCATTGAATTTACCGAATTCATGTATATTTCTTTGTTAGCTTTTTCCCATTCTTCCATTAAATGATACTTTAGATCATTTTTATTCGATATTGGGGATTTTTGAAGTTTCTATTTTAGGTGTTGCCATATGTGTTGAATTGGGTTAATATCAGGTGACTCTGGTGGAGTTTCCAATGCATATAGCGTGTTATAGAGTAACCACTCCCTCAGAGTTCGTGCTTTGTGTTTGGAATCATTATCTTACATGAAGTAAAAGCTTCCAGAAATGCCTTACTTTTGCGCACTTGGTTTCAGATTCTTTTTTAAATATTTATATAACCATATTGATTTAAAATACCATCAATTATGTGCAAATTTCCTAAGCCACTTGCAACCATACATCCCCATACCATTATGTTTCCACTATTATGTTTTATAGTTGCTTGCACATTTTTTTTTCGATAGCTTCTTTACCGGTTTTCCTCCATACTAATTTACATCCATCTGACTGCTAAACATTAAACTTAATTTCATCCGAGAAAAAGACTTTATGCCAGAATTATTTTGTCTTGTTAGTAAATTTTTTTGCAAACAGCAATCTTTACTTTCTATTAGCTTCAGTGAGGAACAGTTTTCGTCTAGCTACTCGAGCCCGATATCCAGAACTTTTTTATCAAGTTTCTGATTGTTTTTGAATGAACTCCTTTTCTGGTAGCTTTCTGAACTTCTGATGCAATTGAAAAAGAACTTACAAAAGGATTTTGCTTTATTTTTTTCAAAATGAATCGTTCATCTCTCTGACTTAACTTTGATGGCCTCCCCGAACGGTAGATGAGAAGAGGGTATTATAGAGTATCATTTACATTTCTTAAAATAACTTTACTTGTTTTTAATAAAAATCCCCAAAATCATGATGAGTACATAGTGTAATTATTTGTAGTGAATTGTCAATGAAAAAAAATCCCCCCCAATTTTTTTTTTTTTTTTTTTTTTTTTTTTTTTTTGTTGCTATAAAAAGTTTACTTTAAAAAAAAAAGTTACAAATGGAGGTTAATATGAAACAGTCGGGTAATATGGAATAGGTGGTTTAAACCATAGAAAAACTAATTAGACTTCATAAAATCATCTTCGAAGAATTTTCTGTGACAGAAGATACATTCAGCATCTTTATTTTCTGTTTCTTTAGTTGAATACATGAAATCAGTTTCAGATGATACTATGAAATACCTAGTATTCCATAATACCCGACACGCCATCTTTAAAAATGAGCTTTTCAATTGCTGGAAAAATATTTTCAGCTAAAAAATGACCAATGTTTTACAAAATACGATTCTTTGAGCATACATTATGCTTAACATCAATGTTCAAATCACATGTGTACTAGTAAGTTTAAATGTTTGAAAACTTACCTGCAAAAACTTTTAATGCAAAAATTTTTAAAAATCACAAAACATACTTTGTTCTATAGAGAATGGTATGACAGCAAAAATCGGTTGCTTCTTACTGTATTGGTCCACGGGAATCCTTCTTGAGTAATTCATAGTATTTTGAAGAGATAACAGCACCAATCAGAGCCGAAACCTCGGGTTTTCCATATTTCCCGACTATTCCATAATACCCTCCTCTCCTCTACCTATTTTCAACAGTCCCAGATGTTTTATATTTGTTTTCAATATACTGCATGGTAGAATGGCTTTTGTTTGTCCATTTTCCAATTTGACGCAGAGATTTTCCTTCTTTAGACGATTTTACTATTAAATTTCTTATTTCAGTTGATGTTTCATTTGTCTTAGATCTCATTTTTCTAAAACTTTAATGGTTCACATGAATGATTTATAAAACATTCAACTTTAAACTATAGTTAATATGACCGGTTACAGTTACGGTAACAAGCAATTTGCATAACAGAAAGGTGGAAATTTTCTGAGTGTATGAATTTATTTTTACCTTTCTGTTTTACAATTTTTTTTTTATGTTTTAACAAATAATATTAAGATATTTAATTTTACATTAAAAACATATATTTACTTTTAAAAATTTAAGTTTTACCGTCATTACGATATGCATGAAAAGTACGTTTATGCTAATTTACTTAGCGAAAATTTGATGAGAAATTTTAGGTGTCTGGTGTATGGATACTTTTTTCCCTCACTGTATATTGATAATATATATCACCATTAATGGTGATATATATTCACCACATGGCGATAATATATTGTTATAAAGTAATGATGATAATATAATAAAATGAGCGTAAAAGTTTAGGAACTTTGCAAGGCCTGAAATACTGCGTGTTTTACTTTAGACGAAATGTAAAGTACCACTAACAGAGGAATCTTGTCTTATATTTTTAGATTATGATTACATTTGTTTCAACTACTGACGCATAATTTTCTTTACATAAGACAATTTATGGCAAATTCAATTACTTTTATATGCTTTTTACATACTTAATTACCTTAAATGATGATGCGCCATGGTAACATTATTTATCTCTTACACGTTAGTATCCACGTGAAAATCTAAGGGTGGCAGAAATCACGTTGTATACCACAAGGTACTAAGTTCCGTTATGACGTTTGCAGGTCATAAAGTCATCATCCACATTGTTTCTGACACTGAAAACATATAAATAATGGGAGCGTAAAATCTAACAACGCACGTTTATAAGTGCGTTTCATTCTAACTTATTTATTTCGCCCTAACGGAATTTTAAAACAGCGAAAGATCAGCGGATTACAATAATTTTGCGTAATGAAGGTCAAGATCACTCTGAGCTTCGTAGTCAATGAAAAATTTTCGAGTAAAATTCCACGTCTCTAGAACCACGTTGAAACCAACGTGTGCATTCTGTATCAACACAACCATCTGTCACAGTATGACGCAGACCATAATTTTGGCAAAATACCATGCCGTTACACACGTGCTGGATAGATATCACGTTGTTCTAAACGTGGAAACAATTCATGTAATTGTTTTTATTTCCGGAAATTTTTTATAGTTTAAGCACACTCTGATCTTTTTTCTTTTTTTTCACAAATAGTTCTTCATTCGCTTTTCATTGTGGGCAGTTATTACGTAGAAAGGTATAAGCGGAGGCTATAACATTGTTTGACAACGCCCGAGTCCAAGGTCATCTTGCACTGGTTTTCTGCATTAGCAAAAGCAACCTCTATTTTGCCGGCAGATTCTAACAGGGTTTAATTTATTAATCGGTTTATGACACAATTTTGAATATAAATATATAGATTAGCAATTCTAACAGGATGATATTGTTTCCTGAATATAATATGGTTCCTGAAAATGAACTGAGGTATTGTTACTGCTACACAAAACATTACAACCGTTATAACGAAATGAGCTTTAAACTGAGCATAATTAGAATCAGAAAGTTCTCAAGACGCGTAACGATAGCAAGAATTGTTTAAAAACTACCTTTACTTTTAAATGAAATGATAAAAATATATGCTCCCATATAATCCCTTTGAGACCTCTTAAACCAGATTTGGGGATTTACCTGTCCTTCTTAACTCAGGCTCATTGGGACGTGCCTAGACGCCTAGGCCGTGGCCTGTGGTTCGTAGCCGAGATTTTTTTTTTTTTTTTTTTTTTGCGAGTTTACTTCTTTTTCAGATACCTTGTCTTTTTATTTGTCTAATCTTTTTTCACACTTAGTTTTCATTTTTTCCCCATCTTCTAAGCTGTATGAAAGACATATTCTGATTATGTCAAAAGAAAAAGAGACTTGGTTTTGTTTCAGTATGGAGATTTACTGCTTTTCGATTCTTTTTTAACTCAGAGAAATTTGTGGCTTACTGGAAAGTTAGAAAAATATCTATCATTATATCACAAAGTTATATTTAATATTATTTAAAGTATTTGCATTTTCTATTAAATTTACAGTAACAGATTTTGAGAAGAATAAGATTTACTGCTGTTATAGTATGTTTTTCCCAGATTAGTTCATGTATCATAGAAGTGATTTGCTAAACAAATGTGATAATAAATTGATAAATGTAGCATTCTAGGAAGTAATTGGTAAATGTTTGGATACGAATTGGGGGTAAATAAATGTAAGGAAACATTTTAAAATCCCTGTAGTATTAATAGTAGAGTACAACACATATTAAGGAAAAATAACAATCATTGCCCATCTTATTATAAAATCATCGAATTAGAGTAATAAGTTAAAAACTTTGAAAAAATACCATAAATGCAAAAATACTTGCAACAATTGTTTTGGATCGGAAACACGACCCTTTGTCAGATGAACAAAGCAGAAACCACTGCTGCAAACAAAGCGGCAACTCACACAAACATTGTTGTGTGTTTTTTGCATTTTATGGTGCTTTTTTAAAATTTTTACCATATTAATTATCAACTAGCGTTTTATACTCTAGCATTTATATCATAGAATCACAGTATCCTACCACGGCATACTTTATCTGTAAGATATTAATTTAGCGATGGTATACATTTAAGGTGTCCATAAAATCCTTTAGATGTGTATAGAATTGAACAAATGGTGTTTGTCAGACTTTTCCCATACAGCCATTGATATCCATTAGACATCTAAATTATATCTAATGATCCATAAATGGTACAAAATATCTAAGGAATGTCCATTATAAGTCCTGGATATCCAGCACTAATTTTAGATATCTACTAGATGTTTAAATATAGACGGAATTCAGACGTGCCTTTTTCTATGTCTAATAGATGTAACTACATGGTAGATCAAAAGAAGATTTAGATATTTTCAATACCTATTAGATTTAACAAGTCTAATTCCTGGATATTTGGCGATTTATTGTATATGTAACAGACGTGTAATTGGTGTATAAAAGAGTGACAGTTGTCGTGCTAATAGATATCTGGAGGAAATTTATAGATGTTTAATGGATCATTTTTTAACTTTCCCTAACAGCACATCTTCTCCAAATTACATCCTCTGGATGTCATATGGATGAAAAAGACATCTATTGACATCCTATGGACATCTTCAGAATATATTGTGGACAAGTGTGTTGTTAGGGCTATACATGTCTTATGGATTTAAGTGGCTGTGTGGGTTCCCATTTAGATTTCTGTTAGACATGCTATAGACTTGTATTAAATCTGTCACTTTTTTGACATCTTATGGAAATGTTCTTTTCTACGTCTAATAGAAATATTTTTTTTTACCACATCTTACTATACTTTTTGACTTTTTTTAAATGTGTATGATATCTTGTGCTTACAACTCCTAGACGGTTTATAATGGCAATGTATAGTTTGTTTAGGTCATTAAAAATTAAGAATAAAATTTTCTTCTGAACTGTAAAATGGTTTTCGCGATAAACAATTAAAATAGTGGTTATTCATTGAAAATATTCCGAAAGTAATTCCATATCATATTTAATTATTATAGATTATGCATCATGCATAATTACAAGAAAAAACTGAATAATAAAAAACACTTGAACTGGATCAAGGTCTTCCAAAATATTCAATAGTTTTCTTCTTCATTGCAGCCCACCACTTATTTTGAATTTCCTGATGTTATTGAAATACTGATTGAATGTTAATCAACCCGAAAGAGCAGGGTGCATCAATGACGTGATAAACGTCTGTCATATCTATTGGTCCTAATGAGATGATGGGTAAAAGTTAGTGGTCATTTAATTAAGGCGTTGGGTTGAAGGGGTGTATTTATGGCGAGCAACAGATTGATGATGAACGATATTTTCAGCATATTTTGTTGTTGACTGGGATAAGGAAAATGATAAATGATAAATAACGATAATGATCTTAAATGGTTATTTGTGTTTACAAAAAGATGAGTGAAGAATAGCTACAGTACTCTAAATAATGATCCAGGATAAAAATAAAGGGACAATTTATTTAAAACCTTTAATAGCTAAAGCACAAGATAAGTTTTCTTAACAGTTTTTTTTTTTTTTTTTTTTTTGGAAAGAAGAGGTATAGATGGAAATTTTTCTTGAAGGACTAGGTGAAGAGTACTGGAGAAAAATAAAATGGCGAAATCGTCTCCTACAAACACATTTTTCAACTATTGATATCATATTTTGAGTGATAACTATTTCCATTACATTGGAGGATACGCTGATAAAAATTTCACCGTTAGATTAGCTAAAAAGTTTGGGAGCACAGACGCCTGCATTTTCCTGTAAATATTAGAGTTTGTACTGTTATCTATTTAGTCTATATTAGTTCAAAAATAACTATATTAGGCCTCTGTAAATCTCTCCAGATGCTGTTATTACTCGTTTGATCACAGTTTGTGGTCTAAAACACTAAGTAATTTGCGAAAATAGCCCATGATTTCCTGTGAAAGATTGTGTAAATTGCGCTAAATTTCTCTTTGAACGTATATGACGACTGAAGCGAGGATAATATTAAACAAGTTACTTAACAGCTACGGTGAGGAAAAACGCGATATTTATAGTAATTTACAGTATAATTATGCTGTAAAAACCTGTAAAATAACAGCAATCATTTACAGTGCAATATTTTGAGTTATATACTGAAATTATTTAACGCCTATATGGAAAACCGAAACATCTCACTATGAGAATCTTCCTAGGTAAGCGTTTATCTATCTAAACAAAGTGATAAATAGTCATTGATTTACTGTATACTTTTAGACAGTTTTTTAAACAGATTTATGTAATGAAAGGGGAAAACCTGCAAATCGTTAGCATAATTGACAAAATTTAATTGTACTACAGATTTTATTAAGAAACCAGATAGTTAAAATGTAAATGAGAAGTCCCTTGGCGCTAGAAATATGGTTGTTGAACGATTGTATGTGGGTCCTAAGCTTAAGTGAAATGTAATCTATGGGGGGTCTTTATAAGGGGACCTAGAATATATATTTCGAACCTGGAAATATGGTTGAAGAATAACTTTCCTTAACGGATGTAAACAGTGGGATTTAGTCATGGTTTTGAATTGCTGAAAATTGTTGCCAATCGAAATATATTTATTTAAACGTTTGAATTTTTTTTTTTTTTCTCGATCACCTTTTTGCAAAGTAAAGCAAAGTAATCGCCTTCTAAACGGAATTAAAATGCAACACAACTGCGCCAATTGTTTGTCGATATGCACTCAAACTGAATCAGCAAAGTTTTACTTAAATATATTTCTCTAAGTTTAGTACCCTGCAGATGTTGGGCCTTTCCTGAAATGAGAAGAAATCGCAACGTAGAAGCGCCCCCTGTTGGGGGATATAGTCCAAAAGCTAATCGGCACCAATTCCAACCAAGGTTCAACCAAATATCAAGTTCTATTAAATTAAGTCCACTGTTTCGTAAAATACAGTGTTCGAACTCAAAAAGACAGATATTTTCTAAAAATGGTCGAATTGAGTTCAGGAAATCTCAAAACGTGTAACTCCATAGAAAACCGAAAATCTAAAACTTTTTGAATCTTATATCTTCTTATATATGTATACAGAGAATAGAATAATAAATCCACTTTTTTTAAAAAATAAGTAGTCAGTTTCATTTAATTGAAATTCAAGGAAATCTCAAAACATGGAAATCCATCTAAAATCGAAAATCGAAATTTTTTCTGCATCTTCTACTTGCTTCTTATACATGCAGAAGCTAGTAATAAATCCAGTTTTTTAAAGATAAGTAGTCAATTTTAGTTAATTGAAATGCAATGAAATCTCAAAACGTGTAAATTAATCGAAAACCGGAAACCAACAAATCCTATACTTTTTTTCTTATATATGCTGAGGATAGAAAATAAATCCACTTTTTTAAAAATAAGTAGTAAATTTCAGTTGATTGAAATGCAAGGAAATCTCAAAACCTGAAAATTCATCGAAAACTGGAATTCGAAATTTCCCCCGCATCTTCTACCTTCTTCTTATACATGCAGAAGCTAGTAATAAATCCACTTTTTAAACTAGTTGGCATAGGTGGACTCTGCTCAGTTCCCCACCATATTTATGGTCTCATAAATTTCTAGTACGAGACATATTATAATGATGTTAAAAAAAATTAATTTGACCAAAGCTTGATACAGTGACAGAAAGAAATCCCCGCCTAATAGGCTATCCATCGTTCACTTCGATATATTTATCTTATTCTAATCTATTAATTTATTTTATCAGGGTCAATTCCGTTGTTTATGTTTCATGTTACTATTTCCAATGCAATAATCCTCAAAATTCATATTTATATGAAAAAAATTACAATTTCGCTATGTTGATAAAATCGTAAATTACGAATAATTTACGAAATTTTTCTATTAGAATATTTGTATTCAATCATGTTCAAAAAAAATCATAAATGTAATTTTGAAGTTGTCTAATGTATTTAGGATCCTCAAAATGGAAGTTTATGCTCAATTTTGCCTTATTCTGACATGTTAAGCAAATCGTAAATTCCAAATAACTTACGAATTTTTTAAATTGGAAAAATCATAGTTTATGATATTCATGCCAGTAACCTAAATAATATTTCGAAAGTGGTTTGACATCTTTACGATGAAAATATCCCTCAAAATTGACGTTTATGTGAAATTTTGCTGTATTCTGCCATGTTAAGAAATTCGTAAATTTCCAATAACTTACGAAATTTTTATATTTGAAAATTCATAGTCATTAATATTCATGCCAGTGTCCTCAATAATATTTCAAAAGTAGTCTGATATCTTTACGATGAAAATATCGCTAAAAATTGACGTTTATGTGGAATTTTGCCCTATACTGCCATGTTAAGAAATTCGTAAATTTTCAATAACTTGCGAAATTTTCAAAGTAGCATATTTATAGTTACTGATGCTCATTCCGGCATCAAAACGGATATTTTAAAACTGGTCTGACATTTTTACAGTAAAAAGTTTCCATTTAATGCACGTTTAAGTGAATTTTTGTCCTATTCTCCCATGTTAAGAAAATCGTAAATTTCCAACAACTTACGAAGTTTTTAAAATCGAATGTTGCAAATGAATAGGGTTCTTGCCAGTGTCGAAAGTAATATTTTAAAACTGATCTGATCTCTCTGCGACAATTTGTTCTTGAGATATCGTGTACACAGACTAACAAACTAACGGACTAACACACTAACAGACTAACAGACACCCTACAGACAGACACCATACAAATTTTGTCATTTTCGGATTCCTCACACCTGAAAACGCGTAAAAAAGTCAAAAAACCGAGGTCGAAAATTTTCACGATTACCTAAGTTCCCCATTTGGGGAAGATAGTATGATGGGGAACTAAAAATAAGTAGTCAAATTCAGTTAAATGAAATGCAAAAAAATCTCAAAACGTGTAAATTTATCTTAAACTGGAAATCAAAAGTTTTTCTAAATCTTACACTTTCTTCTTATATATGCAGAAGATGTAGAAATAAATCTATTTTGAAAAAAAAAATAAGTTGTCAATTTCAGTTAATTGAAATGCATTATGTTTTAGTTTAAAAATATGTCTTTAAATTAGAACTGACGTAGATCACACACAATAAAAGATAAAAGAAAGAAAGAAAGAAAAAAAAAAAAGAAAAAATAATTATAGCTTAAGTAAATTAGAGAAAAAACTTTCATAAGTCAAATCCTTTATCTTTATTTCTGTATGTGTTCAATAGTATAAATTTTCTATTTACCACTCTTTCATTCAAATTTCAACCACTGTAGTGGCTGTTATCTCTTAAAATGAAAAATCTGTAGTCGAAGAATATAGTGTTGCTACATGTATACAAATTATTGTGTCTTTGATTTTATTTGAGTTTTAAGAAATTGCCAAATTTAACAACTTTCTACTTTAGGAATTTTTTAATACAAGAGAATAAGTGTTATAAAGTGAAAAAATGCATCAAAATAAAAGTATTTTTAAATATCTAGTTGACATCGTAAGAAAATAATTTTTGTATTCTGCAAATCTCGAAAATCATACCTTTCGAATGATATCTTTCTCAATCCTCTACTCCCATAATTAATATGTTAAAAGTGTACAAAAAATTTCATGTTTGTCTATTAATATATAGATATTGTAACCAGCAAAACGAGCAAAGCTTGCTAGGAAGCTACCGCGGGGGGTGGTGAGCGAAGCCAGCTGGAAATAGAGCCCCCCCCCCCCCTAGTTAATGAAAATAAAATACATAAAAAATAAAATTACAATTTTTAAATAACCTACAGCACTAACAGAACGAAACTAAATAATAATAACAATAATAATAAAATAATAAGGATCTTTTTAATTTTTGTATTTAAAAATCATTATTAGATCACCATTTTAAAATCTTTAATAAGAAGGTACACATAAAAAATGTTTTTAAATTTAACTGAATAAATAAATAAAAAAAATCTGGAGTGACTCCACTCGACTTTCTGAACATTGAGTAATTAATGGTTCTGTAGATAAAGTAAAGTAAGAGGAGTCGTTAAATAAACAAAAGAGAGAAAATTATAATAGGGAGATTGAGTATTTTTCTTTATATAGTACATGATGTTTAATTTAACGCAATTTTACCAAACACTTAGATCATAATAATAAAGAATATTTTGTTGTGTCCCCGTAAAAACCTACAAATGCTTGATTCACCAAAATGTTTATAGTTAGTGCAAAAGTGACTTATAATATTTATATAAATTTTCAGCTCCATCGGATAAGGCATTTAGACGCTATCTTACTTTAAAGTTTGAGCCCATATGCCACAACGATAAAAAAAAATTTGCATTTTGTCCCTGAAAAAGAACCATAAGTGCTAGATTCTCTAAAGTTCATAAAGTTCGTGTGACGGTGACGCACAACATGTACATAAGTCTTCAGTTCATTTGAATAAGGCGATTAGTCGCTGTCGCACTTTAAATAATTTGAGCCTATTGGTCTTAATGATGAACAATTTCTATTTTTGTCCCTGTAAAACTTGTTAAGTGTTAGGGTCATCAAAATCTATATAGTTTGTGTGATGGTGGCCTATAACTCGTATATAAATTTTCTACTCCAACGGATAAGGCATTTAGATGCTATCGCACTTTAAATAATTTTACCCATAGGTCATAATGATACAGAATTATTTGTTGTGTCCCTGTAAAAACACTAGAAGTGCTAGATTCACCAAAATCTATGCAGTTCATGCAACTATTACCTATAATATGTGTATAAATTGTTTGCTCAGTTTAATAAGGCGTTTAGACACTATCGCACTTTTTAAAATTTGGTCCCATAGGCCATAATGACAAAGAATTTTTCTTTGTGTCCCTGTAAAAAACTATAAGTGCTAGATTCTCCAAAATACATACAGATTGAGTATCTGTAACCTATAATGTGTGTATAAATTTTTTGCTCAATTGAATAAGGCGTTTAGATGCTATCGCACTTTTAATATTTTGGTCCCTTAGGCCATAATGATAAAGAATTTTTCTTTATGTCCCTGTAAAAATGCTATAAGTGCTAAATTCATCAAAATCAATAGGGTTCGTGCTACGGTGACTTGCAACATGCGTACCAACTTACAGCTCATTCGAGCAAAGCGTTTAGACGCTAGTGTGTTCACTCACACACATACATACACACATACATACACACATACATACACACACACACATACGTATATCATCGCAAAAGTAGTGAAAACGGACTCAGTGGACCTCAATACATAAAAAAAAACCTCGAATTCAGATTTTTGACATGATTACAATACTTTCTTTACATGTGTATGTTCGGGAAGTAATAAATAAAAGAGTTAAAAATTTTTAACACAAAATTTAAACAGTCTTTGTAAATCGACATGAAAAGTAAAAGCATACAGAAAGCGAAAGTACGAATCTCCAATAACCGAAAGAAGATAAGTAAAAATGACATCGTACACTGATAACTTAATACTCATCACGTATATTTTACATTTTTGAAAATAACGAATCACTTTTACTTTCGAGATGTATTATGTTTTTTAGCTGTAAGACGAGTAAAATTTAGCATTGGCTGAAAAATCTGGTTTCGGAACATAAGATTCAGTTTTAGACTTGAGAGAGGAAAGCAGGTTTTACGGAAAAGTAATATTTTAGCCGAAATTATGTGTGAATTTTCATGAAATTTATTTCATGAAAATAGAAAAATAATTTCTTAAAATTAATAATTTTTAAAAATTGTACGGATTGTTATTACTAGCAAACCCGTGCGAATTTTTCGCGCATTATTTCTTTTCTAATTTACCTTTAAAATTTGAAACTCATAGACATTACACTAATTTCAAATTTTAGTTTACCAGAAGCCAAATTATTATTATAATCAAATAAATATTTTGCAATAGTAAAACAGAATCATTCAAAGAAAAGTTTCAAAATAAATTTCGGGGTTCACGACCCAGTTTTCATACTTCCTCAGTCAGTACAGTTTTATCAAAGAGCCCCCATGACGCCTTTTAAATTTTTATCGCCAAGAGTGCGATGACATTTTATTTATTTTGGCATAATTTTTTGAAAAAAAAAAAAAATACTATTTTGATTATACACTTTTTTTTAATTGCGTTTTTTAGTCAATTTATGATAATCATTAATATGCTGTATATATTTTTAAAATATTGCTAGGTTTAAAATGGCGCTTGCAAAGATTCCGAGGAAGCAACTGTTAAAAATACATTTTTCCACAAAATAATTTCATCAGTCCAATGTCGTCATTTTTTGTTATTAGTTCATTGAGCCGAGTCCGCGTGCTTGTCCATGTATAAATATTTTCTATCCTCGCGTATTTTATTAATTACACCACTATCGTATCGTTTCGACAAAAAATAATTGAAACTGGTCCACGTTAGAGAAATATTATATAGATTATTGTTGTTGTTATCTGTTGTAGTTGAAGCTTCCCCGAAATGAAGACCAAACTTTTTTTTTCTTTTATAATACAATAATACCGAGTAAAAATAAATAAATAAATAATATTAATAAAATAAAACAAAACAAAACAAAATAAAATAAATATGCGAATAAAATAAATTAAATCCAGTACTATAAATATTATTAAATTTACAGTTGAACGTCGAATTTAAAGGACTTGAACAAGAAGAAGAAATTGGTATAGGTTATAGGTTAGGTTTGGAAAAAGCTCGTAAGTTCATTAAACTCGTTAAATGCACGTAAAAACTGAATTATTAAAAATGTTAGGAATAAAAATTAGTTGTTAAATATATTAATTAGAAGTAGTGCTAAAAAAACAATTACTTTTAATTATACTTCATTTAATCAAACTAAAACCAAACACAGGAAAATGAAGGAATTAATTTCGAATAACCGTAAAGAGATAAGTAAAATGACATCGTATACTGATAACTTAATACTCATCCCATATATTTTACATTTTTGAAAATAACAAATCTTTTTTACTTACTTGATATTAAATTTTATTTTAGAAACTAGAAAAATCTAGCAATGCCTGAAATTTTTAGTTTCGGGACTTGAGATTCATTTTTTTGAAAGTAAGACTTAAGAAAGGAAAGACAGCCTTAAGACAGGCTTACGGCCCGAGCCCGAGCCCGGGCCGGGTTCGCGCCGGGCTCGGGCTTCAAAAGTTTTTTCAGGCTCGGGCTCAGTTTTTTTGAGTATATTCGGGCCGGGCCGGGCCGGGCCTGAGTGAAATTTTCTCCGGGCCGTGTCGGTCTGAATCTTTTTCTTGTTTCCTCGTTAATCAACGAAAAAGGAAAATTATAAAATATTTCTTCAGTCATTTATTTTACGTAATTTTACAGGCTGGTATGTCGCATAAAGCTCTATTTTGTTAAAAAAGTGTCTGTAACTTCAATTTAATTGTCTATCAGTCTGTCTGTCCGAAATCTGATTTTTCGCAAATATTTTTAGCATGCCTCGAAATAAATATATTTTATTTAAAGAAATATTTGATGGTTTCCTATTCAAAATAGTATGAATGTCACTACCAGTTTGCGTACATGTACATAACAAAAGGAATTAGATATGTTACTGTGTATATGGCTTTGTTTCTTATGATCTGTTGAGTTTAGGTGGTATAAAGGCTATAAAAATCTTTCCGCTGTAACTTTTCCTCTAAGGCTCCTTTTCTTTTTCTCCAGTGGACGAAAGTAGCATCATTTTTATCATGGGCAAAAGCAACTTTTCTATTGAATATGGTTGAATTAACATTAAAGTTTTGTTTACCGGAGCACATGAAAGATTCGGATACATTACAGTATATAAGAGGAAATGGTTGAAAGTGCATTTTTAGTAGTATTAACCATTTTAAATACCTTCCTATATTGTTTGATAAATGCTAATTTTTTGATTTGACTTTCTGTTTGTCTTTGTGCCTTGTCTATAATAATGAATTTCTATTTATATATAATTATCTTGTACAATTTCAGCAGTTTTGTTAAAGAACGTACTATTGTTTAGTTATATAAAACTTCTGCAAAACACATACTAAAAATCTTTTTCATAGAAAGGCATTCATTTTTTTTTTTTTTTTTTTGTTATTTTACATATTTATGAATCAGGCCGGGCCGGGCCATACATCGTTAAAAAATAAACGGGCCGGGCCGGGCTCGGGCCTCGAAATTCCGGCACGTGCAGACTTCTAAGGTACTCTACCCCCCCTCCTCCCCCTACACACATACACACACAGCTGAGGAAACGATGAACTTATATAAAATTTTAATTATAAATATTTTTATTTTCCAAACCTACATTATGTAAGGGAAATATTGTTAGCTTGAAAAATTTCGACTATGAGATTTTCGTGTACTAATATGTTTTAAGGTCTCCCGATTTTGTTATTTTTACAGTGAAATATGTACGTGAGTGTATGTGTGTGAATGAGTAAACATGATGACACGTAAACGCTTTGATAGATTGGGCTGATAGTTTGTATGTATATTATAGGTTACCGTCTCATGAACTGTATAGATTTTAACGAATCTAGCACGCAATTATTTTTTCACAGGGACACAAAGAAAAATTCTTTATCATTATGGCCAATGGGCTCAAATTATTTGAAGTGCAATAGCCTCTTAGCGCCTTATTCGATTGGGCTAAAAGTTGGAAGGTAAGTTAAAGATCACTGTTGTAGAATTTGTATAGATTTTGAGGAGTATGGGACTTATAGTTCTTTTACAGAGAAACAAAGAAAATTCTCCATTATTATGCCCAATGGACTCAAATTATTTGAAGTGCGATAGCATTTAAACACTTTATTCAACTGAGTTAAAAACTGGTATGTATATTAAAATCACCATGTCACAATTTCTATGGATTTTGATAAATGTATGGCTTCTAGTTCCTTTATTGGGACACAAATTATTTCAAAATATTAATTCACGCAAGAAATTCTTATCATTACTGACTATAGATTCGAATTATTTGAAAATTGCTAGCGTCTAATATCTGATCTCTATATGCGAGTTAGATATAAATTGGTATAAGTTATTATCGCAAGAACAGTACAGATTTTATTAAATGTCGTACTAATAGTTTTTTTTTTTTTATAAAAATACAAAATATAATTTATATACACTTAAACTACTACGCACTTAAACTACTTAAAGTTCGCTTTAGTAATTTTAAATTGTTCAAAAATATATATAAAATGTCAGATACATATTTGATATTGCGGTTTTACCATTTATAATTCTTTTACAAGGACGCACAAAATAATTTGTGTACATTACGATCCATTAAACAACATGTTGAATGTATTCACTCCTGACTATTTTTAAAATTTACAGTGAATAACTAAGAATAATTCTCATGAGTTACATCCATGCGAAATTTTGTTCTACACTGTCCCTTTAAAAATTATGAATAAAATGGGATTACAGTGCCATCTGTTGTGCGATTTATCCCTGCATGTAATGAGCACCAATTTCAATGTAGCTCCAACTATATGTATGAATTAAGATTGGTTAAACTCTGATCATTGTTTCGTTAGACACGGCGTTCAGAAAATTTTCTGATCACACTCACACAGGTGATACACAGGCATTTTCTAAACATTGTTAAATCGTGTTGAAGGATATTCAGAATGTGCAAATTTCTACAAAACTGGAAGTCGCAAATTTTCGGGAGTCGAAAAATTTTCTTCTTATATATATAAAAGAGAGCAATGATTCACGTTATTATAAAATTTCAAAAAGTATTTTATTCGTAGGCATTCTATACAGAAATACACTTAGAAAAAAAAAAATATTCCCCTTAGTACGAATAGGTAGTCATTTTCTAAATCCTTAAACTAGAAAAATAGATTTGACTTATGCGTATAAAGTAAAAAATAAACGAAATAAACGAAATGATCGAATAATTCTAGTCTGTATTATTCTAGATGGTGAAGCATTACTTTATATTTTAAATTCTTTGAATAGTTAGAAATTCCTGCTTTGATTTCTAGATTCGCAAACTAAAATTTTAGTAACTAAAACTAGTCTCTTGCGTCTGCATTTATTTGCAGAGATTTTAAAATAAGTTCGACCACGATAATATAAGAAAATGCTCTAGAATATTAATAGGGGTGTCTAGAATTCGTTGGTAAAAGAAACTAGAATTTATAACGATGACATGAAACTAAATGCTTTAGAGCCACAATTTATTTTCTAGATATCTGTCGCAGAATTATTTTCAGTGCATCAAATAAATAGTAGACGTTACAATTTTTTTTTTATAAATCATTATCTGAGAATTATTAAATTTTGCATACGCACGTATTGATTGTGTAATGTTGCGAACATGTATGCACTGCACATGTATGTAATATGTTAATCATTTTAGACATTTATCTAATTCTTTTGTTTATTTTGTCATTCTCCAGTCTTACAGTGCGACCACGTTTCCTACGACTAGCAGTGAGGCCGAGTCCAAAAGTTTGGAGGGATGCAAAATTGGCCGAGAGATAGTTATTTGGCAAACATCCAGTTATTCGGTGTTCCCTTATCGCTTGTTTTCTCTCAGTCACCCCTATTTTAACACTGGACTCGTTCAATCCGCACTTGCGCAGAGGCTTCCATGGTCGCAAGAAATTTGGTTATAGAATATTTATTTTATTTTCTTGAATGTAAAAGTAAAACATTGAACGTTTTCTTAGTAAATACAGCACAATCAGTAAAGTAGCCTAATGGCATCCACAAAACGTCGTAGTTGTATAAAACACCCGATAACAGCCATGCATGTGGATAATCAATTCAAAAGCATAAAAAAGAAAATCACCAAAGTAGTTAAGATCTACAGTCGGCAGCAAAATCATTGAAGTACTAGTAATAATTCCTACTTAAAAGGTGGGCACCTAATACTGTTTTGTTAAGTAAAAATTTGTCGAGTCATGACCTTAGTCTTTATGCTGTTTATAGAAATGTAAGCTGATGATAAAAATTAGCGATCAAACTAAAAAAAAAAAAAATCCACATTTTGGTCATAGATGATGCTATCAGGGTTTTCATAAAGGAAAATTTTAATAATACTTTTTCTACTTCATTAGGCAACTTTTTTGTCATTTTAGACTTACTTGACGGATGCTTGATATTAAAAAAAAAATCTGGAGTGACTCCACTCGACTTTCCGAACATTGAGTAATTAACAGTTTTGTAGATAAAGTAAAGAAAGAGTAGTTGTTAAACAAACAAAAGAGAGAAAACCATAATAGAGTGTTTGAGTATTTTTCTCCATCTATTACACGTTGTTTTATTTAACGCTACTGAACTTTGAGCCCATAGATCATAATGACAAAGAAATTTTCGTTGTGTCTCTGTAAAAACTTATAAATGCTACATTCACCAAAATGCTTATAGTTAGTGCAACAGTGATTTATAATACTCATATAAATTTTCAGCTCAATTCAATAAGGCGTTTAGATGCTATCGTAATTTTAAAAATTTAGTCCCATAGGCCATAATGATAAAGAATTTTTCTTTGTGTCCCTGTAAAAAAACTGTAAGTGCTAGATTCACCAAAATCTATACAGTTAGTTCAACTGTGATCTATAACATGTGTACAATTTTTTTGCTCGGATTAATAAGGCGTTTAGACACTATCACATTTTTAAAAATTTGGCCCCATAGGCATAATGATAAAGAATTTTTCTTTGTGTCCCTGTAAAAAAACTATAAGTGCTAGATTCTCCAAAATCTATACAGATTGAGTATTTGTGATCTATAATATGTGTATAAAATTTTTGCTCAATTGAATAAGGCGTTTAGATGCTATCGCACTTTTAAGATTTTGCTCCCATAGGCCATAATGATAAAGAATTTTTCTTTGTGTCCCTGTAAAAAAACTATAAGTGCTAGATTCACCAAAATCTATAGGGTTCGTACTATGGTGACTTACAATATGTGTACCAACTTTCAGGTTAATCGAACGAAGCGTTTAGACGCTAGCGTGTTCACCCACAGACATACACACATACACACATACACACACACATACATACATCATCGTAAAAATAGTGAAAACGGACTCAGGGGACCTCAAAACGTATAGAAACATCAAAATCTCGAATTCGGATTTTTGACATGATTACAATACTTTCCTCACTATAGTGTTCGGAAAGTAAAAAAAAAAAAAGTAGCATCGTTTGTGTTCGCATAACAATTCTCTATAGTTTTAACATAAGAAATTATTCCTACGGTGGATATTACTTCTATAAAATTCAAAAATTCAAACTATATAACAAAATGCAACCAACATCGTCGCTTTCTTTATTCTATTCTTTTTCTTGAAACAATTTTTATAGATGCCACTCGTACCACACAAACTTTAAATTTTACATCTACATTTAAGATAGCACTCGATCATGTTTTATATAAAAATTAAATCATTAAATCGATTTTTTTACTTATTTTTATTTCATTTTGCACGCGCACTTTTTATTTCCTAAATCAAAATTATTAAAAAAAAAAACTTTTTCGATAGTGTTTGTTTCGATACTGATTATTATTAATTTTCTTTTCTTTTCTTTTTCTTTCAGAAAAAAAAAAAAAAAAAAATGATTTTGATGAAATTCTGGCAAAAGCAGAATTTAGTTTAGAACGAAGGACTATTAGTTTTTTTTTTTTTTTCCATCGTTTTCAAATTATTCAATTATTTTTTCGATAAATTTTAGATTTCGATAAATGTCCAACTATCGAAAAATGACACCGCAAAAATGCCACTTTGAGACTAATAGTCCTCAGTCCTTAAAATATATATATATATATAATAATAAAAAAATAAAAAAATAATAATAAAAAGTGCGGATGTGTGTTTCAATAATTTTGCTGCCGACTATGTAAACTGTATTTTGTATTTCTGGTGATCTGGATAAAAAAAACTCACACTTACTGATTAAACTGTAGAAATACACTTACTGAATGGATAAAAGAAAACTACAAAATAATACATTTTTGTTGTTTCAATAGTTTTGGGCGATCAAGACATTGCATAACTGACTGTTATTTGCCTTACTGATTCTGCAAGGAATTCAAGTAAAACGAAACTGGAGGTCAGGTAGCTTAATTTGACCTTGTATATGTGTATATTAAAAAAAAAATCGGATTCTTCAATTGCATTCAACATCCTGAAATTATTTAAGTTCTTACGAGCAAAATGAAAAAAAAAATATTTTTAAGTAGCATAATTATTTCAATTTATACATTATTCCACAATTCTTTCCAGAAATTACGAAATCATTATCATTCGAGAAATTTCAAAATTTTACACTTTGCTTGATTAATTAGCTATGATCTATTTTTGATACCGCAAAAGAAAAGAAAAGCTGTCATTGACACATAAATTTAAAAAATAAAGAAAAAGGATTAGCCTATCATTGAGAAATAAAATTTTCTGCCCTCAGTAATCACAGGGCGTTTCACTGCTGAATTAAAACCACAGCTTTCTCATCCTTTTCTTAAAATGTACTGTAACAGTGAAAACGTAACAGTGACCGACTAACCTTGTTGCTAACAGCAAATTTAGAGTCAACGCCGAAAGTGAAGCAGCAAATAAATAAACAAAATATCCTATAAATTATTATTAAAAATTGAAACACCGTCGAGTGAAAATTTGCCTAAGGTTGAAAAAAAAACTTGTTTAAGTCTGTCTGGTAGATCATGCTTTTGTTTGTTAACTTCATTAAAAAGAGATGGACCTCGCCCATTCTATTGTCGACAAATCCTTTTTAGTTCGTTAATAATTATGATTTACCAAAAAGGAGTTTGAAAACTTCTTTTAGGTCAGCCAAAATAAAACTCTAATTGAATGCCATGAGCATTTTGCAGCAGAAGGTGTTTGAAAGTACCATTTAATGGCATTTATACTTTTCCATTTTTTTTTTTTTTGTAGTTGTTGAGTTATATACAACGGTATTTTGATTCTATTGGGTTAGCAAGAAGGCAATTGCGGTTTTTCAGTGTGAAATAAAAGTAATTTTTTTTTAAATACAAAATACGAATTTTAATCAGTCAGATATCTTTAATGAGCTCTTCTCACCTGACGTCAGAGGTCACATGATAGAGGAAAAACAAATAGCAGACGAAGTCTTGTTTATCTATAGCGATTGCTGAAATAACATATTTTCGATTCTTATTTTGGATCAATTGTATTTAATCTATGTTATTTTTTTTTTATACATCATCATTTTTAATCCATTTTATATCATTATTCATCATCTTTTGTTTGCTGTATACATTTACAATCATCATTTAGTTTATATTTGTTATTGATGTTCATGAAGAACATGTTACATACTCTGATTTTTTGTACTTAAATCAGCGCAATATCGTACTGCGTAAATCCATTTAGACCAGTAACTGAGTTAATTAACTTGTTGTTACACCTTTATGCAATTACATTAAATGAAAACATTTTAAAATTTAAAATTATAATTCAATCGCATTCCACAAGAACAAGCTATTATTTATTGCTAAATCAGTTAATGTAACAGTTACACTAGAATATACAAAAATCGATTCTTACAGTTGAAAAAAAATAAACACATAAAGTGTTTTTAAAAAATTATTAAATTTACAAATACAACTATTCTACTGTTTAAAAATGCACAATATTACTTTTATTTATGTTATATTAAACATTAACATTTTTGTTCTTAAGAACAATATTTAATTGAATTCGATTCTCCAAATTCGATTATTCCTTTTCCTCTATCACATGATTGAGCAGACGAAACTGGGAAGAGTCCATTCTGTTCTATGACCTTTTGCCATCTTTCAGCTAACTTCCTGATTTCACACAAATACACACTGAGAGAGAAATCTGTGACTAACATCAAGAAACTAAATTGTAGCTCCAGTAAAAATAGTTCCATGTCACCCTTATAAATTCTAGTCCCCTATGAAAGCGAGTTCAAGAAACTCCTATTAAAATTTTAGAGCGTTTGCCTATATTATCGAGGTCAAACTTATTTAAAAATCTCTGGAAATAAACGCGAACAGAAGAGGCGAATTTTAGCAGCTATAATTCGAGTTTATGAGCCAATTCTAGGAAATCAAGCGAGAATTTCTCGCAAAACAAAAGAATCATAATATTCACAATGTTAATAATATTATTTCACTATCTCGAAAAGTATAGACTAGAAACTCTCGATCATTTCGTCTATTCAGGTTATTGGTTTATCTTATACCCATAACTAGAATATGTATATTTCTAGCTTGGAGAATCAGAAAATAACTGTATATCTTTTTTCCCAGTGCATCTTCTGATCCTTGTCAGTAAAACCTCTACCGAGTGCGATTTAAGCTGATCGTTGTTACTGAAATTTTTACCATTTAAAAAGTGTTGTAAACTTTCAAATACAGGATGATCCAATGGGGCAATGTTGAGGATATTGGGGGGGGGGGGTGCTCTGAGCACCAACAGTATTTTACGTGTTGCTAAAAAAGGTTGTGGAAGACACTTCCTTTACGATTTGCCAATTTTTTACTTTCCCTTACCTATAAGGTAGAGAAAGCATTGTTTTTGGGTCAAATTTTCGAAATTGCGTTTTTGTTATATTTACACGTCGTGAGGTTCCCTGAATCCAAAAATCACGTTTTTAGCGGTTGGTCTGTGTGTCTGTCTGTTATCAACATATCTCAAAAAGAAATTTTAGCAGAAAGTCCAAACTTTGTATTCTAAATGTGTATGATATAGGGATGCTACACTAAACCTTTCATTTAGATGAAGCAAATGGTTCGTGTACAGGAACACCCAAGGGAATTCAAATACATTAAGTCTATGAGGGAAATTGCAGGTAAGTAGAGTTTAACATCTGTAGACTGCACTAAACCAAATGAAATGATTATATATTTTTCATATGCGTAAAAAGATGTCTGATGTAGGGCTACACAAAAGAACAAGATTATAGTGCGACAATAGTTGAAAATTAATGGAAGTGTATTTCAAGTTGTGCCGTGTATTATTACTGAAGGATTATATTTAGGTACCCCATGTGGTCTGTACATAATCTTCAAAAGATATACAGGGCTGCAAATATTGAAGCGATAACATTCTTTTTTATTGTTAGTGGAAATGCTTTACTATAATATTTTGCCATGTCCAGGAAAGCTGCTCGGGAATTGAAGGGAATTCCTCATAGACATATGGTGAATTATGTTTTTAAGCTAAATATTCATTGCTTGTTTTTTGTATATTTACGCGTTTAGAGGTTTTCTGATTATTGAAGTAAAGATTTTTAACGTTTGATCTTTGTCTGTGCCTCTTAGAGTAATTTAAAAACGAATAATTTTAGTAGATCCAAAAGTTGTATTTTGAAGTTATATATGTTTGTTGCTGGAAAAGTTTGATCTAGACTGATAAGTTTCAAGGAAAGTTGTGTATGAAAGTTGTCTGAATAATTTTAATCGAACTTTTAATTTTAATAATAGGTTTAAATTCTATATGAATGTAGGTGCAGTAATAAAACGGGGGGTTGAGGGGGGCGGTAGCCCCCTCACACGGAACTAAATATCACATAGAACTCTTCCGAAGCCAAATTTGAACTGGTTTAACATAGGTTTACGTAACAGAACACGTTATCTTACCTCTTAATCTCCAACCTGTATTTATGGTATTAAATTTCAAGGTAAGAGAAAGTCGTGTGAGTGACACACCAGATTAGTTACTATTATTTGCACGTGACGTAAGCATTAGATTATAAATTTAAGCAATTAAAGCTATAGAAAAAGCAATTAAAGCTATAGAAAAGCAATTTAAGCAATTAAAGCTATTTAAATTCTATATAAATGTAGGTGCAGTAATGAAACGGGAGATTGAGGGGGGGCAGTAGCCCCCTCACATGGAACTTATTATGATATAAAACTTTTCTGAAGCCTAATCTGAATTCTTTAACATAGGTTTACATAACAGTGCTCGTTATCTTTCCCCTTAATCTCCGCCCTGTATTTATAGTATTAAATTTCATGGTAAGAGAAAGTCGTGTGAGTAACACACCTGATTATTTTCTTTGATATCTTCGTCGATTTTCATAAATTGTTGAGTTTAAACATCTAAGGTGGTTGTGTGGCTGCTTGGAAGCATCTGCAAATCTTTGTAATCCTACAAAATGAACAGTCAGTATGTTCTTTTTCTGATGCAATTTAGCAGTCGAAATAATTTGTGCTGGTTCATCATGTTAGTACCATGATATTCTTCGCTCACTTACGCTAAAATCCCCTTTTTTCACCACCAGCATTGCGTTTGAAATGCATATCGCAAATTTTGATTCGTAGTGTTAAGGGATTTTTTTTTTTTTTTTTTTTTTTTTTTTATGGAACTCAAACATTGATTTTTTTAACCAATCCAAGACATCTTACGTCATTTTCAATTGTTGTGTGTAGAGCCCCAAAATAAAATAATAGGCCGGCGCATCACCGTCATTTTTTTGCCTCCTAAGAGGACAGCATTCCCGCTTGGCGTCCTTATCGCTTCCCTAATGATTTTAAGAAATCTTTATCTGAAGCTAATCCGGTCAAGATAAGAGCAATAAGCAACAGTAATATTTTTAAAAACACATTTTTTTCACAGTACATTCTCAGGATGTCATTTTATTCAGAGGATATCCTATGGATGTACTGGGGTAAGATGTGTTGTTAGGGCGGTTTCTGATTCTTTTACAAAATGCCGCCAAATTCACTTCTTGAATGATTATAGCAGTTTATCGCTGCACAAACTTCCATATCATAGTTTACTTAGCTAAAATTATGAAATATAATGAAACAAGTTACTCTAAAGTAAAGTAAGACGATAAAAAAAAAATGTTTGTCGTTTGTTTATCAGAGAAACGCGCTGGGTACATGTGGCAACCCTAAGGCAACAAAATGCCTGATGCGCCAGCTCGTATATATAGGTGCCTTAGTTGTGTGTGATATATTTAATCTTTTAGCAATCTCTCGAACAAACGTTATACACTGTTAAACGTGAAGTGCTCCAAAATGTGCAAATGGATATACTCCGAAATGAGTAATTTTGTTTCAAAAAGGAAAACAGGCTTGCATCATGTATGAAATACCTCATGTTTTCAAAAATTAAATATCTGTTCACTTCATAATTTATTATAAATATGCTGAAATAAAAGAAGTTTTTTAAATAAAATATCTACAAATTTAAACAAAAAAAGTTCAAATAGAAAATTTAATCTTTTAAATCTTCAGCATACTATCATAGCCTCCTAAACTAGATGCCTGTCGCGTGGCTCGGAAACTTGACAACAGCTGAAGCGGTAGACAGCGCCACCTGGTACAGATAGCGCGACTTTTTTTATTCAACTGTCACCAATAATTTTAAGAAGTGATATATGATATAAATAATCGACGTTTCTTCGATTCTATTCACCTTTTATGTATATCATATATCACTTCTTAAAATTTTTGGTGGTTGTTGAATAAAAAATTCGCTCAATCTGTACCAGGTGGCGCTGTCTACCGCTTCAACTGTTGCCAAGTTCCCGAGTCATGCGACAGGCATCTAGTTTAGGAGGCTATGAAACTATACTTCATGACGGTTGGTTTCATATTTGCGGAAGAATGCATGAGTGAAAATCTACTTTTTGGATATTATGATTCACACGATAGTCGATGCCAGCTTTTGAGTATGATAATATACTCAAGAATAAGTACATGTAGTATTTAAATTTGACTATATTTTCTTCGGAACTATTTTGAGTGTGTGACATACTTGAATTTGACGAATTTTTTCATTTTTGAGTATTTTTACTCCTTTATTTTTTTCAGCGTATAGGGTAAGTGCACCAGTGAGTGACACTTTTAGAGCAATCTCTGATGTTTTTAATGTTCTAGTCATCAGGAAATATTTTTAGAAATCTTAAGTTAGTACGTATGGTATGAAAGACATTCAGAACTAAATATATGTTAAAATATATACATTTGATAACAATTTTTTTTTTATGAATTTTTATTTGACACCCACTCAATGTTCCAGCAATTGACACTGCTAGTGTTTCATTTTTCGATAACTGTCCCCCTATGTTCCAGTGTTTGACACTGCTAGTGATTCATTTCACCAGTTATTAGCACCCTATGCTCTAGTGTTTGACTTAAAATGTTAAAATTCTTATATGTAAAATATATGATTTTATTATGTTTCTTATTTATTAATTATTTCGGATAGATGCCAATTACTGGAGCATGCTAATCACTGGAACACCTACCCTAACAGTGACAAAAGAATAACAAACCAAACATAACCCTATCAATTTCTGCAAATTGTAATTATTTTATTTTCTTGCCAAATCAATAGCTGGTATATTATGCTTCAACGAACAACATTCCAATGACTTTCAATTTCTCAATAATCGTGATTTACCAAAATATAACAAGAAATGTTCTTTCAGGTCAGGTGAAATATAACTGTAATTGAAGGTCAAGGGCAGTGATGCAATTAATAATACCACAAAATAAAAATATACGCTAAAAAATGCAATGATAATTAACAATAAGACTGACAAATTCTTTTCAGTCAAGTAATAATTACGTTAAAGAAGGCATTTAGAAATGTCTTTTAGGTCAGCCGAAATATATCACTTTTCCGTAAATGACCGGACACTTTCAAATTCAGATGTTTTTCCAAATATCTCAAAAAGTATTCTGCAAATTATCTTGAAAATTCAGGAGAGTAAAAAACATGTTATACCTCATATATTTCAGAGAAAGTTTTGCCGTGAAAGTAAAAGCGGGACCAATAAAAAATGAGATAAAAATGAAAATGTTTGGGATCACCCTTTAACCCTTTGACGAGTTTTTACTCGTTTTTGAGTATTTTTGCTCCTTTATTTTTTTCAGCGTATAGGGTAAGTGCACCAGTGATTGACACTTTTAGAGCAATCTCTTATGTTTTTAATGTTCTAGTCATGAGGAAATATTTTTAGAAATCTTAAGTTAGTACTTATGGTATGAAAGACAGGTAATTCGGATAATTTAAATTACACTGCCACCGGAATTTACGAACAAAATTAAAATAAAAGAAATTTTAAATTTTCAGGGTTAAAAAAAGGGCCTTTTCTCCTATGTTATAAATGTAAATTTTTGCTAAAAAATTTCCGGGATGAGTTTTTGCACTTGAGAATTAAAATTAGGTGTTCCATCAGCGGGAACACTGCGACTGAAAAGGTTAAAAAGTAAAGATTGAAATGCAATCTGGATGCAGCATGTGATTATGAGGCTGTTTTTTATTATCTGTATACATTTTTATAAAGCTATACTAGAATCAGAATACAAAAATATTAAATATCTAACGAAATATGCGCGTTTTTACTAAAGAATGTTTAACTGCGCAAGCTCAAGCTTTAGCGAAATTTTATTTTCATAATTAATTTAATAGCCAAACGTATTGAGCTACTTACATAAAAATCCAAAACAAGTATTGTGTAAGTTCAAAAAATTATTCACGATTGAATAAACTGTTTAGTGTCTTTAAAAAAAAAAAAAAAAAAAAAAAAAAAAGCGAAAAGAGGTTTTAGTAAAATTTTTAGTTATTTTCACTCAATAATAATACAGTGTTCGTTGATTGTAAATAAATATTCATAACCCCCCTTCCCCCTATACTTTCCTTGTTTATGAGAACTGAGATTCGGTTCATTTTATCGCATATAACTTCTTGAATTTAAATGTTACATGTTTGGGGTCTTACACCAATGTCTCGAATATAATCAAATAAGCTTTATCCGCCATCTTGCTTCAAAATGGCGGGCCACTTGTTGTGAAAAAGAAATATACCCACTCTTACGACCGAGCCGGAAGGACTTGTTTTTACGATTTCAAACAATTTTTTTACCGTTGTCGTATAGGATTCCGATAATTCAATATCAGGACACAAACATCATTTACTTTCATTCCGAATGCATTCTCCCATGAAGAATACAAGAAAAACAAATATCATGATATCAACTAAATAGCCAGTATTATGCCGTCGGTGTCTTAAAACGTGATACTTATTGACAAGGAGCACTGCACAGGTGGTATTCCTTATCAAATGATTGCGCTTGGTTACATCGATTGATCATCACGAGAGACATTCAGTTGTCGGCGAAATGAAGATAAACGTCTGACCTCATTTTTTTTGTAATCCAAAGCATGAGGGTGTAGAACTAATGGATCTGTAGATCAGAGCACTCAACGTCGCATTTATATTACTAAACAGCATTTATATTACTATTATCCTATATCATATATTAATTGGTCTGTACTCGCCGAATATTGCCAGATTTTGCTACTTTTTTATTCAATAGTCACCAATAATTTTGAGCAGTGACATTTGATATACATAACAGACAATGGACTCTTCCCACCTGACGTCAGAGGTCACGTGATAGAGGAAAAACAAATAGCAGACGAAGTCTTGTTTATCTAGAGCGATTGCTAAAATAACATATTTTCTATTCTTATTTTTGATCAATTGTATTTAATCTGTGTTATTTTTTATACATGATCATTTTTGATCAATTTTATATCATTATTCATCATCTTTTGTTTGCTGTATACATTTACAATCATCATTTACTTCATACCTGTTATTGATGTTCATGAAGACATGTTTAAATACTCTGATTTTTTGGTATTTAAATCAGTGACAGTGCAATATCGTACTACGTAAATCCATTTAGACCAGTAACTAAGTTAATTAACTTGTTGTAACACCTTTATGCAATTAAATTAAATGAAAACATTTTAAAATTTCAATTTATAATCCGTAAACATTCCACAAGAAGCTATTATTTATTGCTAGATCAGTTAATGTTACAGTTACACTACAATATACAAAAATCGATTCTTATGGGAAAAAATAAATAAACGTATAAAATGTTTTTTAAAAATTATTAAATTTACAAATACAATTATTCTACTGTTTACAAATGCACAATATTACTTTTATTTTATTTTATATTAAATATTAAAATTTTTGTTCTTAAGAACAATATTTAATTGAATTTGATTCTCAGAATTCGATTATTCGTTTTCCTCTATCACGTGATTAAGCAGACGACGGTGGGAAGAGCCCATTAATCTTCTAAGTGATAGGATAACCGTTACATTTAAAATTCAGTGGATATGATTGAATAAAAAAGTCGCAAGAATGTTTAAATTACAAACATTGTTTTTTTTTTTTTTTTTTTTTTTTTTTTTTTAAAGACATCATCTTTATTTCATAATATTTATATGTTCCAAAGTTCAAATGTCACCAAGAAATTAAAAATGACAAAAAAATGCTTTAATTAAAATTTTATAACAGTGTATCTATTTTGTAATTTATATTATTATGTTCCCATGACGAGTTAAAATTTCGCATAGCAACTAAAAGAGTTATTCTAAAAAACTGTTTTGTTTCAAACAAGCTTTGTTATGTGGTTGAATAAATGTACAATATTCCTGTGACGTCACAGTAGGTAAAATCGCCGAACACGTGGCCAATGTTTTGTAAACAAATTAGATTCAAGATGCCGTTTTACTGTTATGCATAGCATTTTCCAGTCTAAATATTTCTCCGGTGAAACTTAATAATCAGATATCTGTTCGAACAAGAACAAAAGAGAAATGTAAACAACTGAATCGAATGGTAAAGTTAAGACTATTCCATATCGTAAAATTGCAGAACATTTTATACACACACACACACTTATATATATAAAAGATATATGAATAAAAGATATAAAAAATTAAACGCGTCAAAAAATGCGTGAAAAGTAAATCAATCATCATTCATGAATCATGAAACTAATGTCAATGTTTAAAACGAAAATAGCGAAGACTATTGCGAACAAAATTAAAGACTACAAGCAAATCACATTACAAATTAATAAATAGAAAAAAGATGTCATTGATTACATTGGATATAGACATCAAAGCTTAAATAATTAGAATTTCAATCACTTTAATAAAGGAATTTATTAAGTGGAACATCCATTTAAATTTGTTAACAACGCCACAGTTCACATGGCAGCTTTTAATATTACATATGCTGATTAATATTAAAGTATATTACAAAAACTGGATTAAAAACAAAACAAAGGTATCACTATATCACTCTTACTTCAATTTCATATAATATGTAACTCTTATAAATAATATTGCAAGATAAAAATTTGCAGGCCACAATGCTTTATTATGGTAGAGTTGCGGATTGTTTTCCGAAAACAGCTGATTTCCTATAGTCTCGAACCCAAAGGAGGAATATTGTCCATTCTGAAAAAATATCCGATTATTATAATTTCGTTTGCATTTTTTCGCAAAATACCACTTGGCCAAACTACAGAAAGAATTCTCGCATCTTTCGAAGCTGAGTTCCGAAATAAATGGCTAATTCACCGTGAATTATTAACAATGTTTCATGCGTGTATCTAATTTCCAAACTGTACTATATTAAGGGTTTAGAAATGCGAACGAATATTAGAAATTCTTTATCGATCTTTCAACCGATGTTTCTCTTAATTTAGGTTTAAATTGCCAAAGAACGCAATTTACACTCTATTTTATAAAATTTTGCTTTTTTAGTTCTTTGATTTAGCAGGCAAGTTATATCACTACAGAACGGATTAATTAAAGCTTTGTAAACAAATTAGGCTCAAAAATTAACTGCAAAATTGCGCATCATTTGATTTGGTTCGAATCAAAATACGCAAAATAGCATTGTTTCTTTCATCCTGTATTTTAGCTACATTTTCATCTGATGTAGGATCGTACTCAATTATTTCAACCCGGAACGATTGATCATTAATCTACTTTTTATAGTGTTCGCCTGCAAATTATTAACATTTTATCATTCAATATTACTGTTTTGCTATTACTTCGATTTGTGTGGAAGTTTGATTATAACTGGCAAGTCATGTTTTGATAACGCTATCATTACATCTCGAAATGTTTTGAAGAAATTTAATTACATTAAAAATGAGACAAACTTATTGCAATTTAAAATAATTTAAAATATTAAAATATATAAATTAATACATAAAATAATGCAAAAAACATAAAATTAGGTGTTAGCTTTTTTATTTCCTCATCAGTACAGACATCAAAAATCAAAATCATTGAACAGCTTAAAGGGACAAAATACCAAAATTGTGCGGCTTACTCTGCTGTCACTGAGCATGCTGCATGAGGAGATGATGGATGAAGCTTATAATACCATCATTCCAAGAAAAAGCTGGAATGGTAGTCAGAATAATTAAATAGAATAATTTTAACGACATCAAAGTTAGGCAAATGGTCAGTGTCCATGGCAGGTTGGACAATTTTTTGAACGGATATCGTGGTTATTGTTTATTTTATATTCTAGAACGCAAAAATGAAGGCAACGGCTGATTTTCCATATATAAGCATATTTACATTCTTTAGATGAAATATTATACACGACATCCACGCGGCAAAAAGGGTTGTATGGTTGGTTGATTGTGTTTTACGTCGCAGTAGTGCTGCACAATATGCAATTTGAGACGGTCTGGGACTCACCCCTAGAGGTGGTCCAGAGACATGCCATCACAATTTTGATTCTACACGGAGGCGGGAAAAAGGGAAATAACTGGTTTGAAATTAAATAAAAATTTACGAATTTGATGTTGAGGTTTAAAGGTTACAAAAACGTTAACAAAGCGTAAAATTTTTGCATTATATTCAGAAGTTTCTTTAAAGCAAGGGATAGTAATGAAAGATTTAGGAGATTTAGAAGATTTAATAATAAGATTATTTAGATTATAGTCAAATTCATTAAGCATTACTTTAAGACTTTTTTTTTTAAATTCTAATTGGAAAAGTTTTTTAGTATTACAATAGGATTTAGAGCGGGAAATTAAAGTACGGAAAACGACAGACTTGTGAGAAGTGGGATTAACAGAATTGAAATTTAGATATTGACCTGAAAAGGTGCGTTTTCTATAAATAGTGGAAATAAATTTTGATTCAGCTCCAGAAGGGATACGCTAAAAATAAGATGTCTAAAAAGAGAAACTTATTATCAATTTCTTGTTCTAAGGTAAATTGAAGGATTAAGGGAATTCGCATAATCTAAAATATTTGAATATGATTGTCATAAGTTATGATAAAAAACATTCTCCATGTACCTATGCGAAAAATAAATTGTATCTATTAAACAGAATAAATTTGATTTTCAATTAATTTCATAACAATTTCAACAATACAATTGTAACTAGGAAGCCTATCGGATGTACATTAATTTGTTGACAGATATAATTATTAAAGCCAATATAGTTAAAAGTTAAACTGAAAGAGCTAAGTTGAATTAAAGAATCAGCATTTAAAATTAATTGCTAGAAGATTTAGTATAAGTTTTACGGATAATATTATAAACATAAGAAATATGGATACACGAGTTTTTAATGAATTTCATGCTTATGAAAGTGACGAGAGAAAATTGGCGAATTATTTAATTCCTTTAAATCGCCACTGTATTTTGTTTAGTCATCCTGTGGCGAGTGCACAATTTATCTTTTCATGTACAGTCGGTAACAAAAGTGTCCGAACACTAGCAAAAATTCCTATGTAAAAAAAGTACACTTCATACGGTTTTGTTAAATAAATCCTTGTCGAATTCTGTTCTTAGTCAGTGCAAGTACAGGATTCGATAAGGATTTATTTAACAAAACCATATGAAGTGTACTTTTTTTACATAGGAATTTTTGCTAGTGTTCGGACACTTTTGTTACCGACTGCATAGTCTGTAATGACTATGCTTTGAAATGACGTCCGGTAAGTGTTGTCATACTGATAGTATTACAGCATAGTATTTTATTTGGTAGAATGGAGTTTTTTTTTTATAGATATCGTGTTATTATATCGTGTATTGAATATTGTCACACATTAGCAAAGATTAATTCATCTCATAACACAGTTCTTAGTTACAAACTGTGTATCACACACACACATTATAAAAAATTTCTAACTGATATACGTTTGATTTTATTCACCTTTCAAATAGGGGAAGAGTTTTGGAGTCACCCTGTATTTGATATTTTATGCAATATTAATGCAACTCTAACAAAACCACCATTTAATAGTTATATCATATAATAAATAACGTTTCAAAAATATTTTGTGCAGTCCTGTAAATTAATTACGAATTCCATATACACCATTTTCTGCAGAACCACTATTTTAAACATCTTTTAATGCATGTTAATTTCCTCAAGCTGAAAGCGTAACGATGTTTGAATTCACATAAAATTTTTATAAGCTGTAATGTATCAAAATTCTTTTAATTCATATTTGTACACAAATCACAAACATTGTATGTAACAAAAATGAATAAATAAATAAAACAGCTGAGCATGTAAAAGATAAATATTCCGTGTAACTCATAAGTATTTGTACAAAATTTCAAGACTACAATCGTGGTGCACATAGACACCAAAAACTGTTAAAGCGTCAATAGAGAAGCTACGCTTATGCTTCATCATAAAATATATAATTTTATAATTTTTTTTTTAATGTAACTATCAAATATTATATGGATATGAGGGTATGTTATTATATTATTTCTTTTTTATAGTCGGGTAATGTTTCAATTACAGGTTTGAAATCAGACATTTAAATAAAATATAAGAAATTTTTTCTGGCAGTAAAAAGCACAAAAAGAATAAACAACAACAGGTGTTAAATCCCACCATAAAATGCAAATAACAATCGTTTTGATTATAATTAATTAGCAACGGCCTTTTACCAGGCGATTAAAAAAAATAGGCATATATGTAGCATTGATGTTTTCGCGATGCCATTCATGCCTGCGATTATTTTTCGTCTGATAAAGGATTATGTTTAATTATTTCGAATCGAAATAAAATTTGAGTACTTTTGCATTTTCCATTGCGTATTCATTTTCATTTTCAAAAACGCAATTTTTAAAAATTATACAGTACACTTTCAATGGCCAAGAGAAACTGCTGTCTAAAATAGTAAACGAGAGGTGTCGGATTCGAACCCAGATCGTTCTCATCGGCCTATTCGTTTAGGTTTTTTCATGATTTTCTCAGAAACTTGCATTAATATGTGCTAGGATCTCTTAAATTCTCTCCTTTAACGGAGAGTATTCTTTGATCCCTAGTGCAGCCAATCGCCCCTAAACACCTTACTGCTTACGTATCAATAAATTATAGAAAAGCAAAAAAATATTTTTGTATTTAGAAGTGTTATTTGTGAGTTAAGAATAAAAACTGGTTTTTATTAAAAAGTACAAAACTCTGAATAAATACCATAAAATGCAATAAACTCACAACGATTGTTTCGGGTCGAAAAAATACACGACACTTCGTCAGGCGAACAAAGTAGGCACAAGTGCTGCAATCAAAACAGCAACGCACAGAACCGTTTTAAATGAAGAGCAAAAATATATAAAGACAAATGTAAACATAAATACTGGTGTGACCAGAAATATCAAATGATAGAAGAAATTAAATAAACAAATAAGATTAAAAAATATAACAAAATCTAAAAATCTTTAAAATATCAAAATATACGAAAATCGAAGTTATGTGAGTTATGAAGTTATTATTCCATTTCCAAATGGAAGAAATATCATTAATAAGATTTCTCGAATTTTTAAATATGTAAAAAACTTCACGGATATCCAAATGGGAAGAGTAGGCAGGAGAGGAAATTATGTTAGTTTTAGAAAAATCAAAACGATGACCATGAGCCCAACAGTAGAAAGCGATAGAAGATTTCGAAATCTCTTCATTAAGAACATTACAACGGTGCTCATTTATTTTATATTTCAGACGTCTCCTAGTTTGACTAATATAACCTAAATTGCACAAAGAACACGGAATTAAATAGATGCCAGATCGGTTTTCAGTAGGAATGGGACCTTTTTGTTGCTTTATATCCGAAACGTTAATAATAATAATAATAATAATAATAATAATAATAAAATGCTTCAACTTTGCAGGTAATTTTAAAGATTATATATATATATATATATATATATAAAACTTTATTATATATAAATTAATAAATGATTTATTAATTAAAATTTTTTTGTTAATATTTTGCGATACATAGAAACATATCCAAGTAACCAATTTGCAACGCAGCCCTTTTCTTGCCGAAACTAACCTTTCCCGCAAAAATCAACCTAAAGATAACCAGAATACATTGAAGATCACAAAATTAAACTGACACAACTGCTTCGCAGGAGGGTAACTTTCGAGATTGAGATGTGGCTCTTTTCGTAAACGTTGCGGCACTTCCTGCACATTTTTATTGACATATAATAAAAAATGACGTTTTTTTCCTTCGTGTACTTTTCTTTCAGGGGTACGAATTGTCAGTTCTTTATTAAGGTGACCATATATCTTCGAAATTCGAAAACAGCTTGTTTTTTGAAATTGATTTTCTAAGTTTTGAAATATTCTATATAAGAAATTATTTATCATAATTATCATCTTTTTATTCTGGGCTTACTTATAATAAAAAATACTTCCGAATTTGTGTAATTCTACCTTTTTTTATATAACCACGATTTTATTAACTTCTATTCTTGTTTGTTTGTTTGTACGTATGTATGTATGTTTGTTTGTTTGTTTGTCCGGTACAAATCTTGCAACCGAATTTTAACTAACTTCCCTACTAGCTAGACATTCGAAACTTTCATAGTAGTTCAGAACCCTGCGACAACACAATACTTCGAAGTCCGATTTTCGAATTTTTGATTAGTTATCTTATAATTAATTAAAATATGAAAATAATAACATCCTAATAGCGTTAAAATAGCCATTAAAATATTAGCTATAATTTAATTGTGGCCAAAAAAAATTTACGAGTTCATTTTCTTTCGACATAAAAATAAATACATTTAATTAAACGTGAACGTTAAAAAATTATAAAAAGTTGTGCTCTATGAATCATCAGAAAATTTAAAACATGGTATATAAAAAGTTTTTTTTAAATCTTATAATTATTAAATTTTATTTTATTATTAAAGTTCTCTAATATGGTTACCATAATATTAATGCAATTTGGCGATACAATGACACTCTTTTTCTGAATTCAATGAAAAGCTAGAAATACTTTTTCATTGATTCCTTTTACAAACACTAATAAAACATAACTATAAATCTTAAAATAAAGGTAATACAATAATTGCTTCGTTAAGATATGTTTCTATAGCATACGACGAGATAATGAAATCTTTTACATAACAGCATAGCCTACAATACGGTCTTTAAACCGTCAACAAATTTCCTGTTTAAGAAAAGCAATAAAAAATAAAATGCTTTTTGTTCAGTATAATACTTTTACAATTTCCTCATGTTGCAATGGCTAGTCTTAAGAGCAAAAACGGTCTCGAATCTTTCTGGACAATGTCCAGTGAAATAATGTGACATTCAGGAAATGTCAGCATGTTACAACATAAAAATTTATCTTGTTACCAGATTAAAAAGTCTTTCAAGAAGGCAGGAAAGCAATAAAGATTTTTTGCTGGTTGATACCAATATTCAATCACGCAGTTTTCACAATCGAATATTTCACTTATTACTTGTTTTAATTTTTGAAGGCTTAATTTCGAATTAAACATCAGGTTTAAAACATTATAACATAATTAGGAGCAACGCATATATTGACAAAACAAGAAAAACAGAATAATTATAAGATTTAAAAAAAAAGGCATTTTATATACCATGCTTTTAAATTTTCTGATGAATCATTAATAAAATACGCGAGGATAAAAAATAATATTTAAGCAATATTTAAGCACGCGGACTCAGTTCAGTGAAATAATAATAATAGTGAAAAAAACAAAAGTTGGTTTTAAAAATAAAATTTTACTCCTTCTAGAACAACGTATATTAGCATCGTGAACTACATTAGCACTTATCAATGTGTATAAAATTTTTAAAGTGATAATGACGTCCATTTTTGTGAGATGCATAATTTAACTTTTTATAATTTTTTAACGTTCACGTTGAATTAAGTGTATTTATTTTTATGTCGAAAGAAAATGAACTCGTAATTTTTTTTGGTAACAATTAAATTATAGCTAATATTTTAATGGCTATTTTATTGCTATTAAGAACTTATTATTTTCATATTTTAATTATTTAAAAGAAAACTATTCGAAAATTCGAAAATCTGACTTTGAAGTATTGTGTTGTCACCGGGTTCTGAGCTACTGTGAAAGTTTCAAATGTCTAGCTAGTACGGAAGTTAGTTAAAAATAGATTGCAAGATTTGTACCGGACAAACAAACAAGAATCGAAGTTAATAAAAACATGGTAAAATGGACTTAATTTTTTTTTTTTTTTTTTTTTGGGGGGGGGGGGGTTATGAAAAGTTATTTTCTTTGAAGTGAAAACTTTTTTCCAGAGACAGATGTTCTGGTGATGGGGGTGGGATTGACGTCAATTGTCTACGTGTGGACATATATTTGGATGGTATGCCCTCGTAAGTAGTCATTCTAAGGGGTTCTAGCCCACATTAACGCAAGTTCTGAGAAAACTACAAAAAACTCCAAATAGCAAGGCTGAATAGTATAAATTGGGTTCGAACCCGACATCTACCGTTTGCCCGCTTGAGGGCACTTCTCGACTTCTGGTGGGGCTTCAATGGATGGATGAATGAATTAATACAGATTTAATAAATAGGCACAGAAAATTAATCACAATAATTTGAATAAAGAAGTATATGCTTGAAAAAAAAAAAAAAAAAAAAAATGCTGTAATATTTGCTAGAAAATATGGAAATTTGGTGTTTTGAATATATAATAATCAAATAATCGAATCTTAATTTTAAAAAGGCGAATATATGTAAGAATCTCAACTGCTTAAGCATCAAGACATACCTGCATACTCTTTACTATTAACTCTTCTAATTGAGGTACCAAGACATACCTGCGCACTCTCTACTATTAACTCTTCTAATTGAGATACCAAGACATAAATATGGACGTTGTCATACAAGACTGGAATGCAATCTTCTCTTTTTCTATAATGTGCATAACTGTAAAAATCCTCTAAGATGCCGGTTTTTAGTTTGTATATTTTTGTATTTTGAATATTAAACAATTGAAATATCAAATTTTAATTAAAAGAAAAGAAAATTGCATTCATAAAATTTAATCCTTTAAGCCCCAGATTGCACCTGCCGACATCATGAATAATTTTAGTTGAAATAACAGAATATACATGGGTCTCACATAAATCAAGAATGCAAACTTCTCTTAATTCCTTTTTTTTCCTTCTTTTTTTACATCCTTACATGCAAAAATCTGCTAAGATATGATAATTTGTTATTTTGAATATTGATTAATTAGGTTATAAGATTATAATGAAGAAGGCAAACGTATGTATAAAGTTTAATTCTCTATGTGTAATATGAGCATAATCGTACCGCCAAAAATGATACTTACTTTTTTTTTCTGTCTCTTGATCTGTCAAGACCTCTTTTTTTTTTTTTTTTTTTTTTTTTTAGATTCCAACTTTTTGTTATTGTTCCCTGCACTTTTATCATTACGTATACGAACTTTTAAAGTACTTTGTATTTCATTTAAAGATAAAATGGTCCCGAAAATTTCATCGGTTTTGAAACAACAACAAAATAAAAATAAATAAATAAATAAAATAAAGTAAATAAATCAGTAAATAAAATCAGCAAACGAAATTATTTTGTTAGCCTTATTTTCATTAATTGCTTTTCTAAAGGATAAATGATATTTTCTTTCGAGTGAATATTAAGATGTTATTATTTTAACATAATTATGTTAATTCATTTAAATTCTTTCTGGCAGTCGATAACTCTTTTTTTCTCTTCTTCTTGATTAATTTAACGAAAACGTTATATATGGGATTTTTAATATTATAGTGTCCATCAAAATACATGCAGTATGAAAACAAGAAAATAAGTTCCTTTCTGTACTAGCTAAGTTAAATAGACCTATTTCTTCAAATGGTTCCATGGGTAAAAATCCAAAGGCTTCAGATCTGGCGATCATGGCGGCTTTAAAACCAGATTCCTATGTCAAATATAGCAGCCTAAAAACATATTTATCCAACTAAATAAAAATACATATCTGTACCCCAGAGGTAAAGAACACCATGTCCATTTTGTAAAAAGAGTTAGCACCATGTCATTTATGTGAATATTTTTATTTATATAGAGGCATTAAGCACTATGTCCAGCTACTATAAAAGAGATAAGACAGTGGAAAATAAAACAATGTCCTTTTTCTATATTCATGATACATTTATTTTATTATAGCACATCAAAGATATGGTAGTAACTCTTTTCACAAAATGGACAGGGTATCCTTTACCCAGTTGCCAACATTTTAATTTATTCGTTGCATTTTTAGTCCCGCCTTTATTTCGCACCACTTTATTTATAGAACAATTAAGTTCAATATATAATTACGATAAAATAAGAAAAAATTGCTCTTTAAAAAAAGTAGTATGAAAAAGAGGCGGGGCTAAAAATACTCCGAAAAAATTAAAATGTTAGCATTTGGCATCTCTGCCTTTACCTCCGGGATGCAGATATACTCACAGTGACGCCTGTTGAATTATCATTCTGTATTTCATATAAGTGAAAGGATGCTTATTCTAAAAAAATTAATACAATTAATTATACTTTTTCTTAAAACTTTCACATAGAACTTATGACATGATGCTGAAAGTTTTAATGAATTTTTGTAAGATTTTTTTTTTTTTTTTTTTTTTTTTTTTTTTTTCTTCTGAACTTGACGTATATAAATTTACTGTTCTTTCTGAATACAGATTTTTATGTAAAAACCAAACACTTATCTACATAAAAATCAATAAACTTTTATTAAATTTGTGGTCGTATCGTTTCATTTTTATAGAAACTAAAAATATTTATCTTAGTCTTGTCAATCACAATAACAGTTCATATAAAGGAACAATTAAATATTGCTATTGTCGATATTCAATCAATCACACCAAGAAATAAACCATTTCAATCAATTCTGTAACACACTTTCCGTTTGTCTTAAATAAACAAGCCTCTACTATTGTTTTATATCTTTCTGTATGACAGAAGAAAACAAACGTTTTTTCTTTGAAAGATAAAAATATAAGACAGGAAATGATTTCTCATTTCATTCGACAAGCTTCATAATGAATTTCATTTGTCTTACAATTTTATAAATGTGTAGTTCGATACCAAAGTGTGATAAATTATCGCTTTATTATTTTACAACAGTGTTGCCGACTCAAACTTTGCCTTGCCCCTACGGAACGTTCAAAATGTCTCTACATTTGCAATGATGATAAAAGTCCCTATTTTATAGATGCAGAGCTGCCAACCTAATCCGGCAAATTGTTAGTACCACCCATTTTTCTACACCACTTAATTTTTAGAGTATTTGTTTTCTTAATCCATCGTAAATATATTTGAAGAGAATTACTCTAAAAATTAAGTGGTGTAGAAAAATGGGCGGTACTAACAATTTGCCGGATTTGGTTGGCAACTCTGTAGATGTTGTACTTTTTTTTTTCTCAGGATACCCTGAGGATGCCCTGAGGAAGAAAAGGTGCCTCAAAAAAGTCTTTACTCCATCCCTATATGCAGATGAAAACTGCTAAAGTCCCTACGTGTAGGGAAAAATCCTTGCAGTTGGCAACACTGCGTTTCCAAACAAGTTGAAGTTTTAGGAATTTACTGCATCTGTTTGCATATTTCACACTTCATCTTAGTAAGTCTCTCTTCTTCAAATACTTTAAAAAACCTTGGAAACACATACCATATATTAATTAGTTTTCCTTAGCATCTTTCCTATTGGCGGTGGTAAATATGAAAATTATCCTATTGGTCCTATTGGTTTATGTAAAACTAGCAAAGCCCCGGTCAAGGGCACGAACGATTTTCTTCAAATCAATTACATAAATTCTTTTTTAGATATATTTTATCTTGTATTACTTTACTGCAGGAAAAATGACAGTCGCCCTGATTATCAGGACAGTTATAAGTCCTAGAAATGGGTGTTTCAAAAATAGGCTCTAATGATATTTTTAAAACTCGCTATGTAATTCTGTTTTATACGCTTTCGCGAAATATTTATATTTTGTCCATTTGCTATTACAGAAAAATTGTTAGGTATCTAATTTGTTAAATCAACTTTGTCTTCTAACCATTATTATTTACAAAAAGAGTAAATGATATGTTTTACAGTGGATAATAGAAATTGTGTGGTTATTAAACACCACATGAAAGATTATTTATTTATTTATTTTTTATTTTTTAAAATTTTCTCAAGAAATAAACGATTGTTTGATATGGTCTGTCAGTGAAATTACTTTTCTACAATGTGTTTATATCTGAGAATATATTTTTAAACAGTTCAGAGTATGATGCAATAAGTAAATGTGAGTTCGAATAAAAGCCAAAACATATAGCTCAAACTATAATAATATGAAATAACCAATTAAACAAATAAAACAAATAAAACCAAAACTTAAAACTTGAGCTATAGTAAATTGAATAAATATAAAAATATACGACTATAATAAATCGAATAAAAACTGAAACATATAACTATAATAAATTGAATAAAAGCTAAGACATGTAGCTTAAATTATAATAAATCGAATATAACCAAAACCTACAACTTGAGCTGCAGTATATTGAATAAAAATCAAAATATACGGCATGGGTTATGATAAATGAATAAAATCTGAAACATATAACTATAATAATTTGAATAAAAACCAAACCATACAACTCAAACTACAATAAAGCGAATAAAAGCCAAACTGTATAAGAAAAATAAGATTTATGTTCAGTACCACAGAATTATACGAAAAAAAAAAAAAAAAAAAAAAAACTTTCTAAGTAAACACTGCACATTGCAAAAAGTAATCAATGAGTGATTCTAGTCAAAATTTATTATAAAGAAAATATAAAATATAAAGAAAAGTTAAGCCAGAATGAAACAACGAACATTATCTCATCCTACAGTCTGTCAAAAAATTAAATGAACACGAAACCTTTCTCAGAATTCATAAAGAATAAGTCTAAATTTTTTTAACAGACCAAAAAAAAGGAAACCTTAAAAATATCTTTTTTTTTACTTTAATAAAACATGGTGATTCAATTATTTATATACAATAACAATTTTATTTTTTACAGATTATATATCATAGTTATAACAATAATGATATAACAATGTTGTCTTAACAAATCTTTTTTTTTAGCAGTAAAATATTTTTATATATTTATTCTTATGTCAGATTATGTCTCTGAATAAAATCCATGAGGTTTGATCCATCCCATGGATTGTTCTAAATTTCAGCTGGTCAGAAAGCTTCAAGAATACAAAACAACTATATTTCGAAAACATTTGGTGACCAAGACTTTAGTTTCATTTTTGCCTGTAAAAAGGATCTTCACCACAACCAAACTTTTTTTTTAGTAATTTGGTCAAGAAAATAATATTTATAACGACGACTTGCAACGAACAATAATTTTTTCTAGAGATAATGGAACCATTTTCCTTTTTCAATTTGCCTTATGAGGTTTTAGTCGGAATTTTTAAAAGATATTTTACTTTCGTTTTCAGATTCTTATGGTTGGTTGCATGGTTGGTTGTTAATGAACGTTTAACGGAAATGCTTCGTGTTATGAAGCCGGGCTGGTATCAGAATTATGCCAATTATCCTTGTTATATATCTTTTGATCAAAGAAACATGATTATATCCTATAACTTAAGCTATCCTTATAACTTAAGCTATATTAAATAGAATAATTTTTTAATCAAACGGTTATTAGTGAAAGCGAAGTTTCGCCAGAATGATAGACGGAAATTTTTAGCGAATTTATGTACCATAATGCGAGACTAGGAATGCAACACAAGGGCGGCGAACTACATTTATTTGCTAGATGAAAGGAAAACAAATTATCTAAAAGACATAACATGCTATTGTGGATCTGAATTACGTTAAAGAAAGAATAACACACGGTCAAAGATTTAGAGAGAGTGAAAATTAGTAAAAGACAGGGTCGGAAAATTGGCGCAGAATTCATATACCAGTATTCGTTTAAAATATTTCTCTACCTATAAAATTGGTTTAAAAAGAAGAAAATTTTGTTTCATTTATTGTGGTATGAATTCAGCGCCAATTTTCCTTTCATAAAAAGATACATATGTGGGAAGAGAGAGGATATAAAAATTTAAAGAACACATTGTATGTGAATTTACATTGTAATTTAGAGATCATAAACATATTTCGTTACATTAAAAGGGTTTTTATGAGATAGTTTTTAAAAATATGTGATAATTGACGTCAAAAGCATCAGCACAGGCATTCTAGGATTTGTTGTGAAACATGCCGTTTTGCGCTTCCAACAAGTAGCGGAAGAAGGCGAAAAGCATATCCATAGGTGCCAAGTCTCCCGTTTTTCAAGGGAGACTTTAAACCGGAAAATTTTTGTAGCTGTTTTCGGTAATATTAATCATCGAAAGTATATATAACATTTTTCATTTAAAAATACTGGTGTCAAATCTGATTTGAAAGTTAAAAATGTTAGCAGCTCTGGAATACTTAACAACTTAAGCTTAACCATCCGTAAGGTATTTCTTTTATGACGATCCTCTTTTTCTCTTGTCACTGTCACTGTTTTTGCTGTAAACACGTACTTTTGTCTTACCGCTAATAAATTTGTCATAAAACCTTAGAGTTTATTGTTTCTTTTCGGCTAATAACATTTAATATTCCTATGTTTAACGAATCTATTTAGTCCTTTCCCCTGACAGCGCCATCTATCAGCACATTTTGGAACTATTTTTTTTCTTCACCAAACAAAATTCCATTGATTCAGGATATTTCTGGAAATATCAAGTCATTTTGACCGGTAGTTTTAGAGTTAGAGCGTTTTGAAATCGTATCTTTAATGATAATCACCCTGTATGTTTAGTATCATCAAATTACATTGACCTGCCATAAGTTTTGTCCACTAAAATAAAAAAACCACTAATTTTTAATGTTCTGAAAATGACACTGCTATGTTTTGTAAAAGTATAAGTACGTGAACACACACACACACACACACACACACACACACACACACACACAAAAAAAAAAAAAAAAAAAAAAAAAAAGAAAAAAACTAACAGTATTTTTTTTAATAAAATCACACAATCACTGTGGAAGGAAATCATATTTTATTGAAATTTAATTTTTTATGATTTCCTTCCACAGTGATTGTGTGATTTTATTAAAAAAATTGTGTTTCTTTCTCCTATTGTTTAATAGTGTTTTCCATTTCCTGCGGCTTATTTCTGTTGAGCTATCTAAATGATAGACCAGATTGTTTCTGCCTAAAAGGTTGTCTGAGTGAGTAATGCTGACCGGGATGTCGACCTGGATAGCTCAATTGGTAGAGTTTTGACCTTGTAAGTCAAAGATCCGGGGTTCGAGTCCCGGTCCAGGCATTATTTTCACTCAGTCGGAAAAATTAAATTTCAATAAAATAACAGTATTTGTTGAACATTTGAATAGTTAAAATGCAATGGGGGAAAAAAAGAAAATAGTATCGCAGTAATTGCTTTACGCAAGTGTGGCGGGAAAAAGAAAAAAGATTTTCAATCTATTCATGCTATTATGCCGTTGAAAATTTCAACGAAGTTCACCCAGTGAGCTGTTAGGAGGCATATTGAAACGTCATTTACTGACGACTGACCACGAATTGATCGTCCTCGTACGAGCAGAAAGCAAGCAGCTGTTAAAGCCGTAAAGGAAAGGATTCGCAGAAATCCGCTGCATAAGCAAACAATCATGGATCGTAAGATGAATATCCCTACCAAGACAATGTCCTGCATTATAAAACAAGACCTGGGACTTGGTGCTTACCGTAAAAGTACTGGCCCGTGATTTATGGCTGCTCTTAAATGTATTTGTATGACAAGAGCGGAAGTTCTGTAACAGCAACACATGGATAACATTGTCAAATTCTTTTTTTCAGATGAAAACATTTTTACTCTAAAAGAAAAATTCAACAAGCAAAATGACAGGGTGTTAGCTCTCAGTTCCAAAGAAGCTGAAGAAAAAATCTGTTACTATACCCTGTTTCAGCAATGGTTTTAGGGCTTGGGTTTCGTATGAAGTTGTAACCAGGCTACATCTTTGTGAAAGAGGTATAAAAACGTCAGCTAAAAACTAACAAAGCGACATCCTGGAACAAGTTGTGAAACCTTCAAATGATGCTTTGTGCGCTGGAAAACACTGGATATTTCAGAAGGATTCAGTGCGACAGCAACTTACAAGAGATGATCATTGGCCATCGAGAAGCTATATTTGAATCCACTGTAAACGTTTTAGAGGAGAAGGCCTGAGATAAGCCTCATCGAAATACTAAGACTTTAAAAGCAGATTTAGTGAAGACAGCAGCAAAAATTCAGATTGAAGTCGTGCGTGCAGTGATAGATGGAGTGTGGATGGAGCGATAGATGGATAGTGGCCGGAGCGTTTGAAGAAATGTGTAAAGGCGAAAGGCAAAGGGGGTCATTTTGAATAGTTATTATTATTACTATTACTATTATTATTATTTATTTATTTTATTTATTTATTTATTTATTGTAATGTAATATAAGTAATAAATATGTAAAATTTAAACTCTGTTTTATTTTCCATACCAACTAGACCTTTCTAATTGGTGGACAGAACTTATGTCAGGACTATGTATATGAAGAGAGGGACATTATGACGGAAAGAAAAACTTTTTAAGCAAACACTATGCATTTTAAAATGCCATCAACAATTGTTTCGAGTCTAAAAATATTTTTAAAAAATGTACAGAAAAATTCCACAGTAAAGTAACGAACACTTTCTGAGCTATGGTCTAGCAGTTGTTTCTTTATGAAAGGTCATGCTTAGTTAATTCATCGGAAACAATTATGGCGGTTTTTCCAATTAATTTCGTTATCCTACAACGTTTCTTTATCATTTAATAAGAGTGTTTCGGTGTATTATATGCATCCTATTTTACTTTTTTATTAACTAACCAATTAATAAGTATTTCTTCAAATTAAAGTGAAGCAATCGTCTCATACTTGTTGAAGAAAACTAAAAATTACGAAATTCTGTGTGTTTCTTTAATCTGTCAGACAACAAAGTTTGCCGATGATAGGTACAAAGTTGTAATAGCGAAGGTGTGGTAACACTTGTTTAAATAATAGAACATAATATAATTAATTACAATTAAGAAGATAAAGGTAAGAAAGTATAAAAAGTATTGCAAAACAATCTGCCTGAGGTAGGAAAGCGGTTTGACCTAACTTTGTTGCAATTCTTTATAATTCCTGAATTATTTCTGTAAACATAGTAATAAATAGCAATTGCATTGGAAGATTGATTGTTATTATTATTATTTTTTTTTTATAGAGAATTAAAAGGTTGTTGAAAATATGATACTGAAATTTATTTACGAAAGCTTGAGATTTTTTTTTTTTTCATATCAAATTTTCATATTATTATACACACACACACACACACATATATATATATGTATATAAAGTTTTCATTTTTAACCGAAATCTATTTTAAGATATTCTTAAAAAAAGAAGAAAAAATGCATTTTTAACGTGTCAATAAATAAATTAATTAATTAATTAAAATAAATTAAATAACAACAACTTAGTTGTAAAATCTACAAAATACTTTTTTAATTTTCTTTACTAAAAACTATTTTATAACGTTGTTCTTTGGGGCAGTACACCTTTAATTATAAATATAATAATTAAAATTTAGTTACAAAATCTTATAATTTTTTACACATTACGTTTAATTATTAATTAATTAAAAAATAAATAAAACTAATTTTAGTTCGCTCTACTGAAAATTGTTATTATTATTATTATTATTATTTTAAGATGGCAGTACGTTTTTAAAGTCAAAAAATAGAATAGTTTTTTCTGAGATACGGTTGCCGAAAAAGTTTGTCACATACAGACAGACATTTTCTAAAAATGGTCAAATCGTGGACCTCTCAAAACATGTAATTTTATCTAACAGCCGAGGTCGAAAAAATTTATGAAACCAATACTTTCTGCTATTAATTATAACAGAAAGTAATAATAATTCAGCTATGAAATATCCCAAATATTTCTTTTTGCATTGCATTTCATTTTCACTTCGGAACATCTATGCCTTAACTGGGATTCAAACGCACCAACTGGCAACTGAAGGCTACATAGCTAACCATTCGGCTACCAGATGGGCTGTTATGGTGGTAGAAATAACACCATGGAGCACTAAAGCAGAGAAAGAATATAATTGAATAATAATAATAATAATAATAATAATAATAATAATAATAATTCTACAAGAATATGAATAATGCGTAACATATATGGTGATAGTGAGCGAAAAACGATTTGTAAGGTAAAGTTAGGAGAAATCGCGGAGTAGGAGAGATTGCTCATATAGAGGATCAGAGAGAAGGAGTAGTGTAAGAGAGCTGCTACTCCGACTCCAGGTAGCTGTACGATAGCAATAATGGAGTGCTAACTTGAAAGTGCATGTTGATTGTTTTGACCGTCTAAGATAAAAAGTGATAATATTGTCTTGTTTTCAAAAATAAATGCCTGTATTTTCATATAACTTCCTTGAAATTTCTATAGAAATGCAATAGTACAAGATATTTTTAAATTAAAAGATTTCTCTTAAGCTACTAATGTAGACTAAAGGCACGAACTTAAAAGTTCTATATAAAAGCGAATAATTATTGAATAAAAGGCTGCACAATCTCTCCTACCGAAATGGGAGAGTTTGCGCATTTCTTCCGTTAAATTCTACAATAAGAGATATTACGTAGCTTATTGGTAATGACAAGACCATGAGGATAAGTTTATTTAATGTCTCCAGAAGATTGCTTCGTTAAGTGACTAGGCTGGCCAAATTCATTCTAGAGGGAGTATCTTTTTAAGAACCGTCGCCAGAATCCGAAATTGCACAATATTCAGGAGTGGCAACGAATGACAAATGCCATACTTATGTAGTATTTACCTTTTGAGCGCCAATGTTATCCTATGGGAAATTTCTCGAAAATTAATTAAAGTTTTTCATATAACTTAGTTTTCATTATTTTCAAGTATGATGCTAAAGTTTTGTGCAGCTGTCGGTTGCTTAAACAGAAGGAATAAAACTGAATGCAAACAAAAAATATCAGCCTTCTCAAATTTCTTTTTACGGACAGTAAACGTCTAAATTCCAAAAAATTAAATTAAATTAACGTAAGGGTTTTAATAGTTGGAAACGAGAATATTTCAAACTAAGGAAAATTTAAGTTTTGTGATTTGAAGATTTTTAGAAGCGATTTTTAGAAAATATCTTTAATAAAAAATAAGTGGTGATCGTTTTCTGGGTTTAAAAGTGGGTGGAACCGGCCATAAACATTTGAACACCAGTGTGCTACCCCCTGTTTTTGGCTTGGAAATGCACTGTACACACAGTGTGCAGATAGTTTCGAATGGGTTAACTTGTGGCAGATGGTTGCACGAAAGCTGTGCCAATTACAAAAATAAGTAGAACGACAGATTTGGTCCGCAAACAAAAAATCATTCAGACTGAAATGGAAATGCAGGTACTAATTTTATGTTAAACGCGTTATCTAGTAACTTAATGTCATTTTGTAATCTTATCTTATCTTTTTTTTTTTTTTTTTTTTCTGATTTTTAAAAAAAATTTCTTTAAATAACATTTTTTAATTATTTTTAAACTTCTTTTATTGTTCTGATTTTTTAATTATTAAAATGAAAAATCTACTTTTAATACATAAATGTTCGTTTAGAAAAATCTTACAACAATATCACTTATATAGGTGCAATTATTATTCTTAACGATTTAATTGTAGTTGTAATTATGCGCAATTTCTCCTACCCATGTGTTCAATCACGCCTACCCTGTAAGGATAGATTGTGCAAATTAAAATTAGCTCTCTTGGTTTGATTATATCTGTTGCTTCAAATTATAGCATAACAACAAAGTAGTAGTGGAAATGCATAGGAAACGAATAAATTCAAAAATATTCATCAATAGTCTTGCAAAAAAATAATATTTGGATTTTTTATATCATTTGTTGGATTGTGTGCTAACTCTCTTAGATTTATCTTTTGCAGTTTTTGTAAAGTTCCGTTGCATAAGGGAAGTTGTTTCACCAGCATATTAAAAATAATAGTAATACTATTTTTACTTTCTTCTATATTCAATATTGGATTTCAAAAATTTTGGACTTTCGGTTTTCACTGTATTTACACGTTTTGAGAAATCTATAACATGATTTCATATTTTTAGAAAATGTCTGTCTATGTTTTTGCATGGGTGTGAGGAAAAAATTTCGTGGTAATTCTATTTCAGAAACAAATTAATATGTAGTTACTCCTTGACATAAATTAGTCCCTCTCGAGGTTTGGAGCAAATAGCTCAACAAATACATGGCTATACTGGAATTTAATGAAAAGGCTGTATCTCGGGTTCCATTGTGTATAACTGAACAAAAGTTGATATGTAAAAGATCCATTATGTAACATTACGCTGATTAGTTTGGGTGTATATTGACAGATAGATGACTCCGCTCTATTGAAATTTTCCTCGTGAACGGGATGGCTATAACTCAGATTATGTTGTATATAATTTCACAAAACATGGTATATGCAGAGCCTGATTAAGGGGGAAGCACACATTATTTATACTTACACCGTTATTTTTTAACAAATACTTTCCTCCTATAATAAACAGAAAATTCTCATTAAAAATTATTTTAAAAGAATTCTGGTGTCTAACATCGGTGAGTAAATTGGATTGTTTTACACCGTTCATTTCTTATAAAAAATATTTCCTCGTCAAAGCGTGGAATTTCTATGAGATGAAGTAAAAAATAATTGTAAAAATATTCCGGTGAGAGCGGAGATAATGTGTGCTTCCCCCTTAATCAGGCTCTGGGTATATGAGATAGCCATTATGAAACGCTATGCTAAATTAGTTTGAGTGCATATCGGCGAATAAGTGTGCTGCTACGCTGCGGTTTACCCCGTGAACAGAGAGGCTAAATCTCAACTTCTATGGTATACGAATGTGCCAAACTTGATATATAAGATAATTATTATAAAAACAACAGCCGATTTAATTTATGTGTATATTGGCCGACAAGTAGCGCTGCTATTATTATTATTATTTTCCCACATGGTTATATCTAGCAACTGTTGATTAAAATCGCACCAAACTCTATATGTAAACATTCACTGTGATAAGCTATGGTAAAACATTTTGCGCATGTTAAACAGTTAGCGGCTTTGTTATACAGACTAATCTAGAAGAAAGTTTTATGATGGTCTCAACATACAAATTTTTTATTGACTAAACACTAATTTATGTGGTTTTTCTTAATTTGATAGTACATCTTTAACATGTCAAAAAGTAAATGAATAAATAAATAAATAAAATAAACTTGTAATTTGGGTAGGAGAGGTTCAGAATGTTTTTCTTATTCAGTTTTGTCTGACATTGTTATAATTTCTAGTGCTTCTCAGTGAAGAACTGCGTTTACAAAACTAAATTGTATTTTTAAACTTAGAGATATACTGGGTGTCCCCTAAGTCTGTAGACATTTTAAAAAGTCATAAAAATTGAAGGAATTGATAAAATTAATCGCAATTTGCAAACAAAGTATTCTCGTAAAGAGGGACTTTTTTTTTTTTTTTTTTTTTTTGTAAAGAAAAAATTAATGATTAAAATTTTCGTTGATAGAAGGCGCTGTACGTGAGCAAATCACACATTTCTATGAAAAATCTATTTATTTGCATGCAAATGTTTACAGGTATATAAAATGGAAGAAGAGAGTCACAAAAGCAAATTTTTCCAAACTTTAGAGTATGCAAATTCTGAGTTTGACGTCAAAAATGACGTTTTAGCGACAGCGAATGGAATTTGGCTTTCAAGTGAATGAAAGAGAAAGCGGAAAATGAAGATCGATATTTAACACGTGCATTTTTTCGATGATTGCAATGCCTCATCGAAGCCATTTAACCCTTTGCGGCGCAGGGTAATTCGGATTATTTAAATTATACTGCCACCGGAATTTACGAACAAAATTAAAATAAAAGAAATTTTAAATTTTCAGGTTAAAAAAAAAAGGGCCTTTTCTGCTATGTTATAAATGTAAATTTTTGTTAAAAAGTTTCCGGGTTGAGTTTTTGCACTTGAGAATTAAAATTAGGTGTTCCATCAGAGGGAACACTGCTACTGAAAGGTTTAACCGATTGAAATGCTTGAAGAGCTGTTAGTCGGTTAGAGGAAGGTCCAAACACAAATTGAAATAGCCGAAGATCCTGCAGTTTCGCAAATGGATATGGAACCGACTTTTGGAGACTGATAATGCAGGCTGAAAATGCAGGGCAATGTCGTAGCCCTTTAAGAACGCCCAACAAAAATCGATACTTAACGATAGCGCCTCGGAGACACGGAAATATGAATGGCCGCTCTTCTTCAACAACACCTTCGCTGGCACCACAATTTCGACTTAAACTGCCCGAAGCCAGCTCCACGCTGTAGACCTGTATGCTCATCAACCAATAGTACACTCGGCAGCAAAAGTATCCGAGCACTAGCAAAAATTCCTAAGTAAACAAAAGTACATTTAACACTGTTTTGTTAAATAAATCCTCGTTGAATCATGTTCTTAGACTGACTAAGTACAGATTCGACAAGGATTTATTTAACAAAACTGTATTAAGTGTTTTGGATCACCCTCTAAACAACCAACCATTCTCTAAGCTTTCGAATTGGTTAAATGACTTCGTTGAGACATTCCAATCATAAAAAAATGCACTTACTGAATATCGATCTTTCTTTTCCACTTTCTCTTGGAAGCCAATTTTCATTCGTTACTGCTGAAACATCATTTTTGACGTCAAACTCAAAATTTGCAAATTCCGAATTTTGAAGATGAAAATGAAAAAAAAAAAAAAAAGCATTTGTGACTATCTTCTTCCATTTTCTGAAAAAAAAAATCATTTATACCTACCATTATTTTATATAAGACTTACAATATCCTTTAATTGTTTTGAGCCATGTATATAAAACCAAAATTACTACTGATGCCACTACCATTTTTTAAATTTTTCGCGGGTACCATGTAGTTAATAATAGTTTAAAAAGGAAGAATTAGCGATAAATAAATTGTTTTTGTAAATTGTCGATCTATATTTAAACACATAGTATATTTAAACAACTTGTAATATTTATTTATACTTTTGTGTTTGTATTATTATCACGGTTAAAATGAATTTATCAATATAATAAATTTATTATAAAATACGTACCCAGTCATCATTTTTCAGCAATAAAAAATCAAGAAAAATAACAGAAAATTACCTGTAAAAGAAAAAATAATTAGTTACAGAAAATTATGTTACAGAAATAAAAACTAACATAAATTAATTTTTATTAAAATCACACAATCAACTGTGGAAGAATAAAATTTCAATAAATAACATAAATTAATTTTAATTCATTAAAAAAGAAAAAAAAAAAATCTATTTTTGTTTTTTTAAGTAATAGATATAAAATTCTACGGAAAAAAAAAAAAAAAAAAAAAAAAAAAAAAAAACAGAATTTAATTTAGTACAACAGGATTTATTTTGATCTATTCTTTTATATTGAAACATACACTAATGTGTTTCATTCTCTAGCATAGGTTATTATGTTCATTTCTGAAAATGTCTTTGAATAGCTTTAGCATATAAGCGGCTTTAATTTTTTTTTTTTTTTTTTTTTTTTTGACGATAAATTAAAATGGCTATCACAAATGCGCAAGTAAAAATCTTAGAAAGACGTCCGAAACCACTTCGGTGCCAAATTTAAAAAATCTCGGCTGGAGAAGTGGGCTTCTATACTGAAGCTGTTCCATTTTTTTAGCACGATTTATCTCAATTTTATTTTAATTATTTAAAAAAAATGTTTGCAAGTTCATTTTTTTTTTTCAATACAAAGAGAAATATATTTAAATATAACAGTCAAATTTTCTATAAATCTTTTATATTTTCTCTCAATTATTACTTGGTTGCTGTTTTAATTTTCAATTATGAGCTGTTAGTTATTTAATGAAATAAGCTCCATTTCTGAGCATGGTGCGTTTATTTTTTTTATGATATTACCTTCATGTAGATATCGACTTTTTTTAACATGCTTTTATTAGTTTCACCTGTATGTATGTTTGTAACCGCTCTGGGAGAAAACAAAAAATCTATATAGTAAAAAAAGACTTTCCCTACGTGAACGCTGTGGCTGTGAGGTAAAGCTCCGGACTACGAATCTAAAAGTCTAACGTCCGAGCCCAGTCAGGGGAGATTTTTTAAAAATGGTTTTTGTTTAATTCTAAATTATATTATAATCACCTTGTAATATGGTGTGTCACTCACACAATTTTTTCTTACCCTGAATTTTAATACTATAAAGATAGATATTTTGTGCTTTTTAGTTCACATTTCAATAAAAGCGTGTTCTTTAATTTTTTAAAAGTATAATTTTCTTTTCTTTTTGAGTAGTTTTGAAGTTATGTGTGTTATAATACATCAATCGTAGAATATTTCGATATATAGCTTTTTATAGTGTTAATAAAAATTATATATCGAAATACATAAATCTATTTGACTATTAATAAATTTTTAATAGTTACATTTATATCACAAACTATGCTTACTTTCAAAAATTTCCATTTCTTTTATTAAATTTATGCTTTTTTCACTTATTTTAATTTATTATAAATTGCCATCATTATTTTCGAAAATTTAACTGTATTTTCAGTAATGAAAAAAGATTGAAAAAAATATCAACTCTTTGTGCTGAAACATACGTTCATAATCTTATATTTTGAAGTATTTTTGGAAGAATTTAAAGCCTGTTGGTCTCACACTTAATGGTGGCTATTCGGTAGGTATGGTGATAGCTCCTTTAATTATATATTTTTTGTTTTTTCCTTCATTATAAATTGAATGAACGTTATTTCTTTTCATTTCTTTATATATTTTATAGGTACATTTATTATTAATTTCTGTTATTTATGGTAATATGGCAATTTAATTGCGTCAAGTTTTAGGTTGGTTGGTTTTATTTAACGTCACACTAGTACTGCGCCACACTGTTAAAAATGTCGATTCAAATTTCAAGCACTATATAGAGTAAAGTTATAAGAAATGCCATAATATGGTTCAACCTCACTTTTAAGTTTTCTACTTCTTGCGATTGAATTTAAATTGCCCCAAAACTTGGAGTTACCATACATCCCCTCACAAGGGAAATATGAATGAGTAAAATCCCTATTGAAACCAAAGCAAGCTTAAATTAAAGAGTGAGGTCGAAAACATACGGTAAAGTGCAAATCTGTGCAACAAACCCACCCGTCGGCCAAGATAAGACCCTAGAAAATGAAGCCCCTTTTATCAAAATCAACGAAATAAATTTAGCGGGCAAGATAGCGTGGCATAGTGCAGAGTGTTTGAACTAAAACAAGAAGGTCTTCAGTTCGATCACCGTCTCGGTCGAATTTTGAATTTTATTTACTTATTTATTATTATTTTTATTTATTTATTTATGTAAAACATAATACCAATGTTTGGTTCACCATGAAATTACCAAATTATGGTAAAATGTTAAATCATCGGATAGTTGCAGCTATTCAAGTTTTAGTTCAAACTTATACCAAATTTTTAACAGTGTGTAATCGTCAAATTTTAGAAATAATTGATTTGAATATAACAAAATTTTAATTTAGTTCTCAAAATTTTTAAATTAGCAGCGAAAAAAAAAAATATTTTCTTAAATTTAAATTATAATACAAATCTCAAAGACTTAAGTCTCATTTAATAATAATAATATTAATAATAATAAAAAGAAGAAGAAAAAACTGAAAATTTCAGTAATTTTATTTAAGAGATTTTTCTGAAAATCATATCAGGTATGTAGCTATTATCACGCAGATGTTCTGTGCGGGAAAGGTAGTAGGGTTAAATTTTGCTTAAATGTATATTCAAAGGAATATTTTCACCGTAAAGATATCGGACCAGTTTTAAAATATCATTTATGATACTGGTATGAACATCACTGACTAGGAACATTCTACTTTTAAAATTTCGTGAGTTACTCGAAATTTGCGATTTTCGTTAAGTGGCAGAATAATGCAATATTTTTTATGAACTTGTATTATGTTGATCATTAAATTGGAAAAAGTATGGAATTATATGGTAACTGAAATACAAAACTAACAATAATGAAATTAATCAACATACTTGTATAAGAAAGATAATGTATCTGATAGACAATAATAAGATACCCTCCCTTTTCCCGCTTCAGTTTCTTCCTTTCGTCTATTAGTTCCCCATCATACTATAGGCATGGGGAATTTAGGTAATCGTGAAAATTTTCGACCTCGTTTTTTTGACTTTTTTACAAGTTTTCAGGCGTGAGGAATCCGAAAAGGACAAAATTTGTATGGTGTCTGTCTGTAGGGTATCTATTAGTCTGTTAGTCTGTTAGTGTGTTAGTGTGTTAGTCCGTTAGTTTGTTAGGCTGTGTACACGATATCTCAAGAACAAATTGTCGCAGAGAGGTCAGATCAGTTTTAAAATATTACTTTCGACACTGGCAAGAACCCTATTCATTTGCAACATTCGAATTAAAAAACTTCGTTAGTTATTAGAAATTTACCATTTTCTTAACATGGGAAAATAGGACAAAAATTCTCTTAAACGCGCATTAAATGGAAACTTTTAGCTGTAAAAATGTCAGACCAGTTTTAAAATATCAGTTTTGGTGACGGACAACATCAATAACTATAAATATGCTACTTTGAAAATTTCGCAAGTTATTGGAAATTTACGAATTTCTTAACATAGCAGCATAGGGTAAAATTTCACATAAATGTCAATTTTGAGAGATATTTTCATCGTAAAAATGTCAGACTACTTTTGAAATATTATTTAGGACACTGGCATGAATATTAATGAATATGAATTTTCCAATATAAAAATTTCGTAAGTTATTGGAAATTTACGAATTTCTTAACATGGCAGAATAGAGCAAAATTTCACATAAACGTCAATCTTGAGGGATATTTTCATCGTAAAAATGTCAAACCACTTTCGAAATACTATTTAGGATACTGGCATGAATACCATAGACTATGATTTTTCCAGTTTAAAAAATTCGTAAGTTATTTGGAATTTACGATTTACTTAGCATGTCAGAATAAGGCAAAATTGATCATAAACTTCCATTTTGAGGTCATAAATACATTAGACAACTTCAATATTACATTTATGATATTTGTTTGAACATGATTGAATACAAATATTCTAATAGGAAAATTTCGTAAATTATTCGTAATTTACGATTTTACCAACATAGCGAATTTTTCATATAAATATGAATTTTGAGGATTATTGCATTGGAAGTAGTAGCATGAAAACTAAACAACGGAATTGACCCTGATAAAATAATTAATAGATTAGAATAAGATAAATATATCAAAGTGAACGGTGGATAGCCTATTAGGCGGGGATTTCATTCTGTCACTGTATCAAGCTTTGGTCAAATTCATTTCTTTTAACATGATTATAATATGTCTCGCACTAGAAATTTATGAGAACATAAATATGATGGGGAACTGAGCAGAGTCCACTTATGCCAACTAGTTATTCTTTAACATCCTCCCTGGTGTTTTTTTTTTTTTTTTTTTCTATAGTATATATTGAATTGGAGAAAAGGTAGCGTATGGGGGGGGGGGCATTTTTGTTTGAGACTGTATCGAGTTTTTGGCCAAATTCATTTCTCTTAACTTGAATATATTATACTCTGTCATAAATATCACAGGCCTACAAAAATGAAGTTGACAAAATTTGATTTTATGATTTTAGCTAATCTTTATGTTTTTTGATGTGCTGAAACCGAAAATGCAACCCATGTTTCTCTATCACGTATAGATTTTTGTCAATACAGGGTGTTTACCGACACAATTTCTTACATAAACCATCACAACAATAGGTTGGTTGGTAGGGTTTTACGTCGCATTAGTGCTGCGCAATTGGTATCCATGATTAATTAATCATGGAAACATTCTAAAAAACTTACCATATAATTATTTTGGTGGAAGAGTAATGGAAGAAATTGTATCGGTAGGCACCCTGTATTGGAAAAAATCTATATGTGATAGAGAAAAACTAGCTTCATTTTCAGTTTCAGCTCACCAAAAAACATAAAGATCAGCCAGAATTATAAAATCAAAATTTTACATGATGACCTGTGTATTTATAAGAAAAAATATATGTTGGAAAACTCAGCAGAATCCACCTATGCCAATTAGTTATTTTGATGAAATTATCTTTCCTTCAAAACGAATACATGACTTTATTTGATAAATTTAAATATATATTATTTAACTGATACGCATCTTCAGACGTAAACAGTCATATAATAAATGAATCACATTTCATTTTATCTTGTATAATTGTATTTCTTCTTTTTCTGTGATAACATAAAGACAGTTTTATTTCAATTTCTTTTCCAGTTGCTGCATAAAACGTTTTAAATGTGTGCAAACCAGAACACCTCTATTTTCATTTCGAAGCAGTAACTGCCAGTAATATGTGCTACTTTTTTTTTTTTTTTTTTTTTTTTTTTTTTTTTACTATTTGCCTCCCATTCCTTAGTATTCTATTGCCTGTTTTTATTTCATCGATAATAATTTAGTTTCCTTTAATTTCTTTTTCATTTGATGCTTTAACTTTAACCCCAATCTTAAATTCAGATCTTGATTTGAAAAAGTAAAATTATTCCACTTTCAGTGCGATAAACAAGTCACGTTGAGAAATTCTGAATGGAAAAGTCATCGCATTTTGTTTAATGAGATACTGGCAAATACCCAATCATAGTCATTATCGGCAAATATTGACGTACGTTTACAGAAGTGTCCTCTTTGCATATTTCATTAGAAGTGATTGGCTTTAAAAGAATCTAATATGTGGTTTTTTTTTTTTTTTTTTTTTTTTTTTAATTCCCTTCAGAAAAAAAAAAAAAAATCCTTTTTGAAAAAAAATTATTTTTCTAGAACACAGTTTAAATGGAACTCCTTTTTTAATGTTAAAATTATTGTAGAGACTGTAATAATAATTTGTAAAATATTAAGTAAGTAAATAATGTTGAATAAATAATAAATGTTCACTTTTATATATACGGTCATTTTGGTTATTTAATATTATTGTAAATAGCGTACTTTAAGAAGAAAAAATATAATTTTACTTAATTATGTAATTCTAGATATTTAATCTTCCTCATTATCTACAAATATTGGCGAACGCTTAAACATCTGTCCTATTTGCATATTACATTAGAAGTGGTTGGCTCCATGTTACAAAAAATTACCCACCCCCCTCTCTTTTTTTTCTCTGTAGAGAAAAAAAATAGTAGATGTTTTAAAAGAAACTCATTTTTACTTCCATTACCCGACTACCGTATGTTATGAAAGTATAGAATTCGGTCAAAAAATTCGATATCGAGATTTCACCTGATTTACAAGTTTTAAGGTCTCCTGAGTCCAAAAAAGTGATTTTTGTCACTTGGTCTCTATGTGTGTGTGTATGTATGTGGGTAATATTCTGACTATTATATATCTGAAACTAATAAAGAAAAACTACGAAACTTCAAAATTGAGGCAAGACTGGTGTACAGATAAATTTTCTAAATGTTGGTGAAAATTAGAAAGCCGTAAGTCCGTATGTCAAAAACGGCTCTAAAGATTTTCTTCAAAATCAGTGTATAAACACTCTGTTAGATACCCTTTAAAAGGATATAGTTGGTTAGTTCAGGAAAATTGATTGACGTTCTGTATAAATAGCTGAATTTCAGGTACTGCAAGTATGTTCTTTTCAAAACGGCTGTATGAATTTTTTCAATATTAACCTTCTATCCTTTTGTATATAATTGTTATTTTCCGGTCAACAATTGAATATGCCAAGTTTTGGTAAAAGTCGGTATCTCAAAAACGGCTGTAACGATTTTCTTGAAAATTGTTACATAAATCCATTTTAGATATCCTTGAGCATTACGTGGTTATTACAGGAAAATTAATAGTCAACTCTACTTCCTCTCCAAGTTTGTCGCATGACCTCAGAATCATCTTGCATATATATATATATATATATATACAGGGTTGCTACACAAATCAGGAGAAAAAATTCTCTGAGTTTTGCCTGTTTCATTTAAAGGTAAAATAGATGTCTCATAATTATGCAGCATTAGAATCTAACATGTTTACAAATCAATTGAACGCATCTATGGTACATAATTTTTATCAGCTTACTATAATCAGGGGTAAAAAAACATAATTGACTTTTTTTTCTTCAGTATAAGGCACAAAAGAAAAAAAGTGATTATAAAAAAAAAATCTTCCAATGTTTTTCCAAAAAAAATTTTCAAAATCTGTAAATTTACCTGTTATTGTTAAAAAAAAAAAAAAAATAATAATAATAATAATAATTCCCTGAGTTTTCCTTCTTTTTTAATAGTTTTTTTAATTCCCTGAATTTTCCCTGTATTCCAGGTACTGTAGCAAGCCTGATCTATGCATTTTAAGAGTTGACATGTTGTTTCAAAATAGAGTGGGTTCTTTGCAATAACCAGAACAAAAACTTTCATGGGTCTGGTTGAGAGGCAAATAGATAGAGAAGTTCATGCATCGTCATGTTTAAATAAAGATGCTGATAGTTATTATTTGTTTTGAAGAATAGAGTAATTACTAAGAGCATTGTTTTCCCGGTAATTTTGAATTCCTGTATTTATCATTTAAATATTTACTTAAAAATAAAAAAGAAGTTTGAATTTAGACTATTGGTCAATGCTAGTATATACTAATATATACATGATTTTAGTAATAAACAGATAAAATTTTTGATTTTAATAATAAACAATTCAATAGAAATAGATAATTCAAAAATCCCCCAAAATCACTCATTTAAAACCATTTCGTAGAAATATAACATGTATAGGCACAATATATATATATGTATATATATATATATATATATATATATTGTGACCATTATAAAACTTTCCTTTATATCTTTCTACATAACAACTCTATCTACTGGTTTAAAAAAAGAAGAAAAAAATCTATATTATCTTTCTCTAACGTGGACCAGTTAAAATAAAATTTTGTCGAAACGATACGTTGGGGACCTAAAGCAATAAATTCGGCTGCTACAGAAAAATCGATTATAAGCATTTTGGCTGAAGATTTCGGCTACAAACATTTAACCTAATGCACTTTTAATGTATCCGAACACTAGCAAAAATTCCCATGTAAAAAAAGTACACTACCAAGAACATGATTCGACAAGGATTTATTTAACAAAACCGTATGAAGTGTACTTTTTTTTACAAAGGAATTTTCGCTAGTGTTCGGACACTTTTGTTACCGACTGTATATACCATCATGCAGATGTTCTGCGAGGGAAAGTCTAGTATAGTTATACTATCCCACTGTAAAAATTTTACATATGTAGTTTGGTGCGAATTTAACCAATAGATGGTGAGATGTGCAAAATCGCAAAAGATTGATAACAGAACTGCCGCGTATCAGACGACATACTAACAGGATTCTTTTTTCTCAGGAATTAAACCACAATTCTTTTTTAAAACGACCAACTCCCATTTAAATTTCAGTGCATTTATACGTTATAGAAGCCAAGATTAGCAATCCCGCAAGCATAGAAAGTTACAGCGTAGCAATCACCATCTGTAAGCTGATATGCATCGAAACTGAATCAGCATAATTTTCTTATAATTGTCCTTTTTCATACCAAGTTTTATGCAATTATACACTAAAGAAGCTGAGATATAGTTTTGCTGTAAATGTAGGAAGTCGCTGCCTAGGAGAGCCACCTATTGGTCAATATGCACCAACAGTTGATAGAGAGTAATACATATCAAAGTGCAACGAAATGCGAATTTTTTTTTATGAAAGTCTATGCATTAGTCTTGATCTAGAGCTGTCACATTTTTTTTTTTCACCCAGACAGGCGAACGTTTTATAAAAATAGTTGAATTATATTTAGGAGACCTTAAAACGTGAAAATACATTGAAAACTAGATGTGGAATATTTCTACCAATCAATACATCCCTGCGTGAATGCAGAAAAAACTAAAAATGCAAGCACAAATAATGTAAAACAAATAATAATCGAAAATAAATTACAAAATTAAAGAAAAAAAAATCCAACTTTTATATACATGAGCGTATGAATGTATGTTTCATTTAACTCTATACATAATAAATTTTCGAAAACTTAAATTGAAAATATTGAAAAATGAAATGTATTTTAGAATTATTTTATACTGTACTAAAATTAAAAAAAAAAAATAGACAAAGGAACTAAAATAAAAAAACAGTGTCTGCATTGCGTAATAATATATTGAACAAAATGGTGTCCACTTTTTCTGGAATGTTCCATCAAAAAAGGTGTCATAATTACATTTTACAAAAAAAAATATTTCCTCCGCTGTAGAAAAAAAAAAAAAAAAAAAACTTCTTGTAAGAATTCGTTTTATGCTTTCCCTGTATAGACTTCCTCAATGTCAGGGTCATTGCAGCTTTTAGAAGTGACCCACTTTTAGGACAGTTCCGTTATCTTGCTGTTTTTAATGTTGGACATAAAGAGAAAGAGTATTAAATCACAACGGAATGAAATATTTTTGGGGTTGTTCAACTTTAATTGTGAGACAAGAAAGGTAATAATTTTTCTTGCGCGTGTAAAGTTCGTTCTAATGAGTGCAGTTTAAGAAAAAAATTAGCGAGAAACGTAAGTGGATTGTATAAGTAAAAAATTATCAATGAATGTAGTAAACCAGACACGTAAATAAACACGAATTATGGATCATAAAGCAGAGGATAATTATTGAATTATGTGAGAAAAAATATTTAAGACGCTAGCAGAGGGAGATATGAAATGCATCACAAGGAAATATTTTTCGGGTGGTTCAACTTTAATTGCATTAAAACCTGTAAAAATCTACAACGTCAGGAACGCCAAAGAGAGCAGCGTTCGCACATTACTCCTTCCTCTGATTCTCTCCTCTAAGTGAGCAATCTCTCCTACTGCTTGATCTCTCCTAACTTTACATTATCATAACTCAGCGAAATTTCACCACACAAGAAAAAACATGGTTGCAATTCTATTAAACATATATAATTTTTTGAATATGTTAATGAAATGATACAATGGGCTCTTCCTACCTGACGTCAGAGGTCACATGATAGAGGAAAAACAATTAGAATTATTAGACGATGTCTTGTTTAGCGATTACTGAAATAACATATTTTCTATTCTTATTTTTGATCAATCGTATTTAATCTGTGTTATTTTTTTTATACATCGTCATTTTTAATCCATTTTATATCATTATTCATCATCTTTTGTTTGCTGTATACATTTACAATCATCATTTAGTTTATATTTGTTATTGATGTTCATGAAGAATATCTTAAATACCCTGATTTTTGGTACTTAAATCAGTGACAGTGCAATATCGTACTGCATAAATCCCTTTAGACCAGTAACTAAGTTAATTAACTTGTTGTAACAGCTTTATGCAATTAAATTAAATGAAAACATATTAAAATTTCAAATTATAATCCATAAACATTCCACAAGAACAAGCTATTATTTACTGCTAGATCAGTTAATGTAACAGTTACACTAAAACATACAAAAATCGATTTTTACAAATGCACAATATTACTTTTATTTTATTTTATATTAAATGTTAACATTTTTGTTCTTAAGAACAATATTTAATTGAATTCGATTCTCAGAACTCGATTATTCGTTTTCCTCTATCACGTGATTGAGCAGACGACGGTGGGAAGAGCCCATTAAAACTGTTCTTAGTAAATGATAAACTTTCGCCAAATAAATTTGTGGGAAACAGGAAGTTCAGTAATTTTTTGTACCTTATTTTAGAACAAAGTATCCGACACCAGTGCATGAAACATTACATTTATTTGCAAGATGAAAGGAAACCAAATGATTCAAAAGACATAGCATGCTATTGTAGATTTGTAATACGTTAAAGAAAGAATAATACATGATGAAAGATTTCGCGTTTTTCAATTAGAAAGAGATACTTAGGTAGGAAGAGGGAAGGATATAAAAAATTTCGGAAAGCACATAAAAGACTGTATGCGAATTTAAGTTATTATTTAGAGGTTAGAAAGATATTTTTTTACATTAAAATGGATGTCTACGATTGTATAATTTTTATAGAACATGTGATAATTTACCTCAGATATTCATATTGAAAATTAAAAAATTTCTTTTCTACTTGATTATTATTAATAAATTTACTACTTGATTATTATAAATAAGTTTTTTTTTTTTTTCAATAAGATTCATTAAAAATAATCAAATTATGCACATTTATGGGAAATTTTATCCTACGCCTCCGTGTTAAAAATTTAAATAAAAAGGGACGGTAACGTCACCTTTTAGAGAATTTTCACCAAAAGTTGATAGGCACTAATTTATGGCAACATAAAAAAAACATATCAATTATTATGAAAATATGTGCAATAGTTTCTGAGATACAGCTGCCAAAAAATTCTTTTGTCACATACACACAGACAGACATATTCTAAAGATCGTCAGCTCGTGTTGTAGTTCTCTGAAAACATATAAATCCATCGAAAACCGGGAGTTGAAAATGCTTATGAAACCAACTCTTTCTTCTGTTCAATATAGAAGGAAGTAATAATATTCTAGTTTTATGACTATCATTTCAATCTTATTAGTTAATCTATTTTAAAATTTTGTTTTATAATAAAATATTATAAGTTTAAAATAGAAAATTTCCACAAAAGCGGTTTAATTTGTTTTCAGATATCTTATAAATTATAAACCAACAAAGAAATTCAGATGATGACATAAAATTCATTTAGACAGCTCAAACGAATATTAAGTGAAACAAGATTTCTTAAATGGTTGTTATTTCCAGAACATATATATATAAGATAAGTATTGTAAATATGACAAATATTCGATTTCGAGATTTCAGTTTATCTAAACGTTTTGAGGTCCCATGAGTTCATTTTCTATTTTTACACCGATTTAAGTATTTATGTATATGTATATGTATGCGTTTGTACAGTCGGTAACAAAAGTCTCCGAACACTAGCAAAAATTCCTATATAAAAAAAGTACACTTAATACCGTTTTGTTAAATAAATCCTTGTCGAATCCGGTTTTTAGACTGACTAAGAACAGGATTCGACAAGGGTTTATTTAACAAAACTGTATTAAGTGTTCTTTTTTTATATAGGAATTTTTGCTAGTGTTCGGAGACTTTTGTTACCGACTGTATGTGAGTGAACACAATAGCGTCTAAAGGCTTAGATAATTGAGCTGAAAGTTGGTACGTACATTATATATATATAGGTTACCGTAACACAAATCCTATGGATTTTGGTGAATCTAGCATTTAGAGTTTTTTTTTTTTTTTTTTTTTACAGGACACAACAAAAAACTCTTTATCATTATGGTCTATAGTCTTAAATAATTTGCAATGCAATAGCGTTAAATTAAAGAACATACTACACGAAGAAAAATACTGAAATACCCTATTGTAATTTTTTTGCTTATTTAACAAATTCTGTTACTATAATTTACGTATATAACCGTTAATTAATTAATGTTCGGAAAGTCGAGTCCACTCACTCCAAATTTCTTCTTATTTTTATTATTTTTATTACTAATGATTGATTATGAGGACCTACACACACCTAAATCTAATGGAAGAATTTACATATGTGCTTTAGTTTCAAAATAGATATTAAATAATCCAAAGCAATATAATCGACTTAAATGATTCATCACCATATTCGATAGTTCCTTGGGAATTCCTTTCTAATGTAAATTATACAAATGACTAAATAATTATTTTTAATTTTGATGTTTTCTCTTTGCAAATATTTTAGCCTGAAATATTGTGTAATGGTTGACTTATGTTTACATTTCTTAATCAAATTGGCCAGTGAGATAATGAATATGAATATATGAAAACGATCCCAAATTTTAACAGTTTAACAAATTTAAATCCAATACTTTCTTCTATATTCAATAGAAGAAAGTATTGGATTCGTAAAAATTTTCGACCTTGGGTTTTTGATGGATTTACACGTTTTGAGAGCTGCAGAACACGATTTGACCATTTTTAGAAAATGTCTGTCTGTCTGTGTGTGTGACAAAATTTTTGGGGCAACTGTATCTCAGATACTACTGTACAGAATTTCATACAAATGTGTATGTTGTTACACATTGACATAAATTAGTGCCTATCAACCTTTGGCAAAAATTGTCCAACAGCTACCGTTGCCATCCCGCTTTTTCTAAATTTTTAACATGGTGGTATTGGACAAAATTTTGTATAAATGTGCATAACGAGAATTGTTTTTTAATAATCATTATGAAATTTAAAAGAATTATTTATAATAGAGATAGTGAACTGGGGAAAATAATTGTGTATGTAGGAACCTCGCCTCCCCCTCCCCCCCTGGGGGAGAAGTCCACCCTCGAGGGGAGTAAATTTTCATGATGTGTATCTTTCAAAAGTGCTCACCAATACTTTTAAAACGAATGGTTGAACGATCGATCTGCGATAATTTAAAATAAAGTTATCGATTTTTTTCATTTTTAACAAAAAAAAAAAAAAAAAAAAAAAAAATGTAATATTGAGAATAAAATAGACTTATATATATATATATATATATATATATATTTAGAGTTATAATACTTCTCTAATATGGAAATCGTCTGCATTATCATAGAAGATATTTTTTTTAAATAATAATTTTCATAAATTGTTTTTGCTGGATGAATTTGCATAGGAAAATATAGAAGAAAGTCATGTGTGGCCACAATATACTAGCTTTTTTTTTTTTTTTAGTACAGCAGGTCGTGCTGTCTCTTTCACAATGATTTCGACGTCTTTACCTATTTATATCTATCAACCATGAATGAGCATGCGAATGTTTTTTTCTTATTATTACTCTTTCCTTGTTTCAAAAGCAGTAAGTTTGTCATTGTATCTGTCCAGAATATTAGACTATCAAAATTTGATATACTGATTAATCAGGACAAAATCTAGGTAAAACCGTATTTTTTAGTTCAATCGGGTAATTGGATTAAAAGATATTAAACTAAAATATCTGTTTTAACTTTAAAATTATTAAAAAGAATAAAACAAATTGATACCAAAAGATTAATAAATAAATAAATAAAAATATCTTTTTTTTTATGCCGAAAAAAAAAAAAAAAAAAAAAAAATGAACATGTAAATACTATTTTTAAAGCAATAAAAATAAAATTAAGAAAAATCGTGCTAAAGAATTGGAACAACTTCAGGATAGAACACTTTCTCGAAATTTGAAATTTGGCATCGAAGTGCAGTCGGTAACAAAAGTGTCCGAACATTGGCAAAAATTTCTATGTAAAAAAAGTACACTTCATACGGTTTTGTTAAATAAATCCTTATCGAATCATGTTCTTACACTGACTAAGAATAGGATTCGACAAGGATTTATTTAATAAAACCGTATGAAGTGTACTTTTTTTACATAGGAATTTTGCTAGTGTTCGGACACTTTTGTTACCGACTGTAGTTTGCGTGTTTCTTGCCAAGATGTTTACTGACGCAATTGTGATAGCCATTTTAATTCACCGTCAAAATGACGACAAAAATGTAAAAGCCAACAAAGGGGTCCTATACTAAAACTATACCAAAGAAAGTTTTATAATTAAATATAGTAAGTGATGCTAGGGTATGAAACACAGTTACTGCATGTCTGTATATGGAAGAATAGATTAAAATAAGTCCTGTCGTACTAAATTAAATTCTATACCTCATACATAGAAAAAGAAAAGCTTAGCTTTTCTTTCTTTTTTTTTTTTTTTTTTTTTTTTTTTTCGGAACAATGCAAAAACAGCGATACGATATAAGCATTTTATTAGTTAATTGTAATTTTTGTAAACAAATGTATAATTACACTATAGATATTCTTTAACCGCATTTCTTGCGACCATGGAGGCCTCTGCGCAAGTGCGGATTGAACGAGTCCAGTGTTAAAATAGGGGTGACTGAGAGAAAACAAGCGATAAGGGAACACAGAATAACTGGATGTTTGCAAATGACTATCTCTCGGCCAATTTTGCATCCCTTCAAACTTTTGGACTCGGACTCACTGCTAGTCGTAGGAAACGTGGTCGCACTATATCTGAGTTCCTATCGTAATCATGACCCATATTTTACTTATTAAAATTGCGAGAATTATTATACTAAAGAAACTATAACTTTAAAATAATCTCGTGGGGGACTCACAATACTTTTTTTTTTTTTTTTTTTTTTTTTTTTTTTTTCTACCGTAAAGATATATCGCTCACGGTCTGGATTAGTGGTAGAACTCAAACAATACAATTTTTGGAGTGAGAATAGGTTGCAATGGTTAAAAAAATTCGTTCTTTCTAGCAGCAATAGTGACGCATCTCATAATTCAATATAAACATCGTAAAGTATGTTTTACGTATTTCCATAGAAATAAAAACTCTTAGGCCCATTTATCTCAAAACGCGATTTTTTGAAATGTGCCATTAATGTAGATATTTTAAACATACATTATTACAATTACAAGTTTATGAACTAAAATGTACTGCATTTTAACTTGTTCACTATAGTTTAAATAGTTTCAGTAAGGTTTTTGTTTCACATAAATTTCTGCATGAGAAAACTGTAATCCCTACCTCATCCCCTTTGTTTAAATATTGCAGTTACATTTATGAAACGTTATGCCTATTCAATTAGATAATAATAATAAAAAAAAAAATTGATATTTAATCTATGACAATTTCATAATTTCTTTGTGTTGTTTTAACGCCATTTTAAAAATAAAATTTACATGCTTTTTTAATTGCAATTTTTATAAAATATCTTTTCTGTTAGCTTAGTCATTCACTATTAAAAATCTTAGGAGTAATACAACAGTTTGTGCATATAAAAACACAAAAGAATTAGGTTATATCATGGTATATAAGTAGTATCATTAGATTTATAATTTATTTACAGAAATGTATGAAATTATTCATACATATTATGGAATATAAGTAGAAATTAATCAAAGTGCATTTTGAATTGCGTTGTACATTTTAAATACTTTCAAACAAAATTAATATGTTCAAAGTTGAACGATTTTGCAGGTAAATAGAAGTGCTTTACAATCGAATACAAATACAAAATGCCATACAGTGGAATGTATTTTACAATCTATACCAACCTCCTACTTTCTCCTTTTATTTTCTCTTACCCATAAGGTAGAGAAAGTATTGTTTTTGGGTCAAATTTTCGAACGCGAGTTTTTGTTATATTTACATGTCCTGAGGTCCCCTGAATACGAAAATCATGTTTTTAGCAAATGGTCTGTGTGTATGTCTGTGTGTCTGTGTGTGTATCTGTGTTATCAGCACATCTCAAAAACAAATTATGGCAGAAAATTCAAACTTGGTATTCTAAATGTGTATCATATACGGATGCTACAGTAAGCTTCTCGTTAAGATCAAGCAAATGGTTCGTGTACAGGGACAATCAAGAGAATTCTAATACATTACGTCTATGGGGGAAATCGCAAGTATGTAGAGTTTAACATCTATAGACTGCACTAAACCAAATGAAACGAATATGTATTTTTTTGTAATAGAGATAGTCAACAGGAAAAAAAACTGTGTATGTAGGAGCTTCGTCCCCCCCCCCCCTCTGGGGGAAGTCCCCCCTCGAGGGGAGTAAATTTTCATGATGGTATCTTTCAAAAGAGCTCGCCAATACCTTTAAAACGAATGGTTGAATCCATAATTTGATAATTTAAAACAAAGTTATCGATTTTTTTTACTTTTAACGGAAAAAAAAAAAAAAAAAACTTAGAAAAAAAAATCGTATTTATTTATTTTTTTTTTTTTTTAATATTGAGAATAAAATGGACTTTCTTTTGGATATTTAGTGTTATACTACTTCTCTAATATGGAAATCGTCTGCATTATCATAAAAGATAATTTTTTTAAATAATAATTTTAATAAATTATGTTTTAAAAAGAGAATTATTTTTTAATAACAGAATTAATTCTTTATAAATGTAGGTGCATTAATGGAACGGGGGGTTGAGGGGGGCAGTAGCCCCCCCTCACACAGAACTAATTATCATATAAAACTCTTCCGAAGCCTAATTTGAATTGTTTAACACAGGTTTACATAACAGTACTCGTTATCTTACCTCTTAATCTGCAACCTGTATTTATAGTATTAAATTTCAGGGTAAGAGAAAGTCGTGTGAGTGACACACCAGATTATTTTGTTTTAATTCTATTTTCTTTCACTACAAAATAAAATTTTCCTCTACGTGTATTCTTTATCTGAAAATATTACAAACGTAAAATGTATAAGAAGAAGTAATCTAAAATTGGGGTCAATGTATGGGCTTTTCACGATTCGTGAAAGAAAAACTGTAGGATCGTAAAGAATTCTTATGTGGGGTGACCGTGAAAGTAATTTTGGGTTTTACCTTCATATAAGAAAAATTTAGGTCAGAAAAAGTGGCATTCCTTCAGTAGTATTATGACGAACTATGGCCTTTGATTGTAGGGCTTTCCCACCCATGTCTATGTAATTAGATAGGACAAGAAAAGTAAACCACTTTCTAACTAAATTCCTGACAAGCTTGTGTGATGTTCTATCAAGATATTTTACAGAGAAATTACTAGAGATCTAAAGCAAACCGTTGGATGTTAACTTATGTTATACAATTTTAAGTCAATGCTAATGTATAAAAGTAAGAAATATATATTTTTTAATTTTACGCATAAAAAATAAATTTAAAAATTTGTCATGTATATATTTCAATTTCAAGAATAATTTACTGGGCTTTCTTATCTAAGTTTTTTAAATTTTAGTTAATTATCTATTCTAAAAAATAAATAAATGCATAAATAAAAATAAACATAAAAATTCTTCCGCTCTATTTTTGAATTTGGCATGTCTTTTTCACTTTCTTCGCTTATACAAGAAAAACTATATATATATATATATATAAAGAACGAACAATCATGCAGTGCGCATTGATTATTAACACTTTCCAACTGTACGTACTTGTTGTATCATATAACTTTCAATATTCTTTGCCTACGTTATCACACACCAGACAGACAGAAGCACTGAAATGTATATACAGACTAATTGAATTTAAAATCACTCTTAGACATTGTTGGAAAGTGTTAGAAAGGCTTAACGCAAAAGAAAATGCAGCTTTTAGATCATAATTGCAGCCCTTAATGCATCTGAATACTTTAGTGTAACCCTGTAAATCTGAAGGTTAATTATATCATATTCTATACAAAATATTATGTTAGAATATTAAGAATACATGCGAATTTCTAAATAATTTTTACAGTAGAAAGTTATTTAAATGTGATTTTAAAAAATGTCTGTCCTAAAACGCAATGTATTGGTATTTTTTTGGTTATCCTCGTACGCAAACTAGTTGTAATGGACCTATTAATGTCATTCTAAATAGCGAAAATTCCATAGTGAACTTGACTAATGTTTAACAGCTTTTAAAAATTCTGAAAATATTTATAGATGCTGGGGCGGGAGACAGACAGACAGAAAGACAGACAATCGGACAGACTTATACACAAATTGAAATCATATTCACACTTAAAATTGTTAGAAAGTGTTAAATACGCGTAATGTAAACAAAAATACAATTTCAGTAAATTTTTATTAATAGCTCTTAATGTAACAGAATATTTTTGTGTGGCCCTGTAAATCAATTCTTAATTGTACTATATTCTATAGAAAGCTTTTTTTTATGCATATGAATAATATATTTCAATTTAATTAAGCTTTGTGCGAAGTAAAGTTAGTAAAATTTGGTTTATAGAAATACCTCTCACAGAACGCAATGCTTTGGAATAATTTTGGGTGTGCCTGTACACAAACCAGTGGTGGAATTTAAACATTTTACATATTAAACATCGATAGTGAACTTGAATAACATATTTCAATTTCATTAAGATTTGTGTACAGTAAAGATATTAAAATATATTTTATAGAAATACCTCCCTTAGAACACAATGCTTTGGAATATTTTGGTTGTCTCTGTATACAAACCAATAGAAGTATTTACTCCATTTTCAAAAGAACCATTTTCATAAAGAACATTCGATAGTGAACTTGAATAATATATATCAGTTTCAAGAAATTTCATAAATATTTACGGGATTTAGAGCACGGACAGACAGACGGACAGACAAGCCGAAGTCATTAACACTTTTCAACCTTGTTGGAAAGCGTAAAAAAAGGAAGAAAGGGGAAAAAAAAAGAAAAAAAAAAAAAAAAAAGAAAGAAAGAATTTAGCAGTTTTATATAGAAATGGTCGATAAACATGTTGAAACAAATTTTAGATGACATTTAATGTTTAAATGGGGCAAAATATTTCACATGACATTTAATCTCTAAATAGGGCAAAATATTTCAGATATTAAAAGCTAAGGGGGAAAAATATTAATGATGTTTATCATATTTTACTGAGTTATATATGAACTGACTGTTGTTTGCAGTATGTAAGAATTTTTTGATTTTGATATTTTTAAAATTTCTATCAGATTTATTTATTTTTTATTTTTACTTTCCGAACGCTATAATGATGAAAGTATTGTAATCATGACAAAAATCCGAATTTGAGATTTTGATGTTCTATTTATTTCAAGGTCCCCTGAGTCCATTTTCACTATTTTACGATGATGTATGTATGTGTGTATGTATGTGTGTATGTATGTGTGTGAGTATGTGTGAGTGAACACGCTAGCATCTAAACGCTTTGTTCGAATAAGCTGAAAGTTGGTACGTATATTGTAAGTCACCGTAGTACGAACCCTATTGATTTTGGTGAATCTAGCACTTATAGTTTTTTTACAGGGACACCAGGAAAAATTCTTTATCGTTATGGCCTATGGGGCCAAATTTTTAAAAGTGCGATAGCGTCTAAACGCTTTATTAATCTGAGCAAAAAAATTGTACACATGTTATAGGTCACAGTTGCACCAACTGTATGAATTTTGGTGAATTTAGCACTTACAGTTTTTTTACAGGGACACAAAGGAAAATTCTTTATCATTATAGCCTATGGAACCAAATTTTTAAAAGTGCGATAGCATCTAAACGCCTTATTCAATTGAGCTTAAAATTTATATGAATATTATAAATCACTGTTGCACTAACTAAGCATTTTGGTGAATCTAGCATTTATAGGTTTTTACAGGGACACAACGAAAAATTCTTTATTATTATGATCTATGGGCTCAAAGTTCAGTAGCGTTAAATAAAACATCGTGTAATATATAGAGAAAAATACTCAAACACTCTAATTATGGTTTTCTCTCTTTTGTTTGTTTAACAACTCCTCTTTCTTTACTTTATCTACAAAACTGTAAATTACTCAATGTTCGGAAAGTCGAGTGGAGTCACTCCAGATTTTTTTCTTTTTTTTTTTTTTTTTTTTTTTTTACAAAGAATACGTAGTTTGTTTCTAGAGCACTTTTAAATTCACGGATCTCAAAATAAATAAAATAATTCGCTGAAACTTTCCTAAAATACAGATAAAGATATTTTATTTAAGACATATTTTATCAAAATATTTTAGTTAATATATTTTATATGATATGTTTTATTTTATTTTATTTTATTTTTAAATGGACTTTATTTTTAAATGGAGAGAAAAGTATGTTTCTTCTTTCATCAACATTATTAAACACGGTAAAAACCGACCTTTGCAGCCGTCAGTATAGAAACTATCAAAACAGACACAATTGATATCCATAAGAAATTAGAATTATCACTTTTGTACTTAAGATAAGAAATCAACTTTTATTTTGCTACATTTTATTTTGTTTAATACATTTCGTTATAAAATACTACACCTTTTTAATTGGCTACATGGTTTTGAAAGGCTAAAAAAAGCATATGTTCTCTCTCTTTTCAAGAAAATAAATAATTATTTTAATTCAAAATTTTGAACATTTAAAACAGAAACATTTAAACAATGTTTTACAAAATTTTGGATAATTCAACTGGTAGGTCCTGATTTTCCTTCAGACATGAGGTGGATACTATTTTTCAAGAAATTATGCACTGATCTTATTGAAAATTTGCCCACTGCTTCAAAATAAATTTGAATTTCCTGAAGGTAACTAGGACCCACCGACTGAATTTTCAAAAATTTGTATTGAAAATTTTATAACGTTGTTTAAATATTTCTTTTATATCTGCTCAAAATTTGAACAACAATTTTATTTGTAATATTAAAAAATAAATAGATAAAAATGTATATATATATAAGACACTTAACATTTTCCATTCCCTTCATAAGGGGATGTAAGTTCCCCTGAAGAAGATCCCCTCCCATGTACTTTGGACTTGCTTGTCATTTGTTATCGGGTTATCAATTTATTTTCGTATTATATTTCCTTTAGCTGCATTTTGCGCATTGGTTTAAGAATACTTAGTTTCATGTTTTTATATAAAATTCATTTTTAGATTATAATTTCATATATCTGAATCTATCTATCTATCTATCTATCTATATTAAGTCTTCGAAACCCATGTAACCCCTAAATTGAGAAATATCTTTTAAAGAATTACCATTAATTTTTTACCATTTAGTTTTTTACCATTTATTTTACCATTTATTTTTTTTTTCTTTTCGTGGCTGTTAATAAGTCATCTGTATTATTTGTTAGTTTTGGTGAAAATCAGACGCCTTTTTAAGTGTCTGCACAGGCTAACAAACTAACTGACACACAAACACACTATCGAATTAACTAACTGACTCACTATACCTACGAATGGACACCTAATTGATTTTGTGCTTTACTCATTCCTTACAGCTGAAAACGTGTGAAAACGCCAACAAACCAAGGGGGAAATTTTTCGCGAATATTTCTACCCCGCCCCTATAGTATGATTAAGAACGAAATAGTCGAAAGTATAATTTTTGATCCATTTGCTATATTAGTCAACCTACTTGGAACATATTACTTAAATAATTATCTACTTGAAACATATCATTATGTCTAACATGTTTTGTAAGAGTATCATTTTCTCTCAGAAATCGTGCTTTTGACAGTAATTTTGTCCTGCACTTATCTCTAATAATAATTCTTTTAGGTGGATCTTTAATATATCAGACATCCCATCCTCCTGTAGTACAAAATCTCCTCATCATTAAAAAAAAAATTGTTTTTCGTTGATGATTTCACGGATTGTTTGACAAATTAAAGGGGATGTCCATGTTATGAAATCAAACACATGTCTTTTCAGTTTTATTTTTTGTTCATACTTGATAATGATAGATAAGACAAGCTTAATGGAGTTCGTTACTCGGAAATTCTATCTGGGCCTCTAAATGACCTTACTACCTATAAAATAATTTTATTTCAATTGACTTTGGAACTATTCTTATATAAAATAATATCGAATGTGTATAAGACTAGGGTATATGCATATTCAGAGTTTAAAAGTAATATTTGTTTTAAATTTGTTAGTAATATTAAAAAAAAAAAAAATCTATAAACGCGATAAATTGTGAAAAAAGTCTCAACAAATGTTCCAGATTTGAAATAATCGGTGACATTTTAACTGCATTTTGTATTGTTTCGAGCAAAAACAAAACAATTATTGTGAGTTTTTTTTTTTTTTTTTTTTTTTTTTTTTTTTTTTTAGTTTATGGTGTTTATACAAATGTTTATTTATTTTTATTATATTATTACTTTTGAACAGGTGTACTTTTTACTGGATTACCGAAAGTTTAACATTATTTATACTTTACTAGTTGGCTTTTTGCTCCACCAGTGGCTGAGCGGTTTTGCGCTCAAAAGCTGATAGAAGGAAGTGGCGGGTTCGATCCCAGGTCACGCTAGACGACTTAGCCATTCGGAGTTTTCCGAAACTCACGTAAATATGGGCTAGAAGCCATTAGAAAGATCCCCACGGGAGCATTCCACTTATCGGCCTAGGACCCTTGTGAAGTCAATACAAGGCCATAAAGGCTCTAGCTGTGTTTCGAGCCTATCTCGAACATGGTTTACCAGGACTGTTTTCTCCTGTGAGAACAAAAGTCCCTATAACCACGCGGTTTGAGACCCACAGTTTATGTGAAATGTACCAATGTGAAATCAATCGGCCTTAATTCCAAAACACCAAATTAGCTGTCCTTTGACAACGCACATTTAGAAATGAATGTATTGCAAAACATTATAGTTTACAATATATTTAAAAATAATGACATAATTTTTAATATAGTAATACATGTATAATAATATTTAAAAAGTCCAAACAGACCCAAAAAGTTAAAATCATTATAACACTTTATTTTCATTTTATATCACGTTATAATTGAATTAATAGGTTTGGGGTTATTGCCACTGTCAATTTAACGAATTGCAACCACTAATTACAAAAGAAATATGGCAATAAGTATTATAATATTAAATGAATTATGAATTCTTTTTATGTGTAAAATATGTAAAGGTTTTCTTATTTCACGTGATATTTGTTAAGCCTTATGTTGCTGCTATGACTTCTTCTTCTTCTTCTTTTTTTTTTTTTTTTTTTCCCCACTTAAATTAATATTGTTATTATTATTTATTTTATTCGTACTAAACTATGTGTCAGATTTTTTTAAAATCTTTCTTGTATCTATGACGTCTAAGTCTCAAGCCGAAGCTCATATCGGAATTGCAATCGTCGTGAAATTAAGGTTATTCTTATTACGAAAGAGAGAGAAGATTCTATTTAAATATATGCATTAAGTTGTACAGCAATCATTTATATTTCTCTGTTTTTCTGATCCTCCTGAATATTTATAAATTTATCCAACATATGTACAATAATTTTGAAAATACACATTCAATAATCACCACAAATAATACTTGACCCATCATAATTCTTTTATGTAGCTCTGCAAATTAGTTATTACTCTATACATATTATTTTCTACAGTAAACATGCTTTTTTACTTTAATAATGTAGTTTTTTCTTGAAATCTAAAATATATTGTAACCATGCTAAATAAACTTAAAAGTACCATAAAGGTATTGGAATTCTTTTGTGTGTCCCCGTACACGATCCACAAATACTATATCCCATCAAAAAATTTTATAGTAAAATCTCTATAACTTATAAAGATTTGTACCAAATTTCCAGTTAATTTCAGATAAATTACCACAATCTCTATACACACGGATATACTCATAGACACCAAAACGTATCAGAGTTTCTACAAGAGTGGTTTTTAATCCTTTACCTAATAACAGTACTTTAAAGCACCATTGTATAAAAATGGTATAAAAGGGAATTTATGAATGAAACGTCAAAGGTATTTAAAAGAGTAAAAGGTATATACCTCAATTTAATTTTCATAAAGGGCACTAAACACTACGTGTTTATGACCAAAAAAAGATTTCACATAATGATGTTGCTGTCTTTTCTCGGCATTTTTCAGGATTTTCACCTGTGTTATAATAAATCTATATATTACGTCAAGAATCTACCACCAATATTACAATATATATATGTATATATATGGAAAATTGAAAACCACCCCCCTTTCTATTCAATTTTCCATATTCTGACTATTCCAGTTTGTCCATGTATGTATTTATTTATATACTCTTATATTATTTTTATTCTTGTATTTTATATTGATGTATTATATTTTGTGCTTTATTTCTGAATTTAATTGCTTTTTATGCTATGTATTAATTAAAATTCGTTTGCTGTATGGTCTTGCTTCCATCTGTGAGAAGTTGGGGGCTAGAAACGTGTTTTTTGGTTAAATTACCAGCGTTTCGTCAGAAACTTCTCATATTCCTTTCCCTACATGGGGGAGCTCCCCTAATGAAGGCCCTTAAGTGTTTTGGGATTAAATTTTCATCTGGTCTTGATTATTTTCCTTATTTATTATAGTTTTATATTTCCTTTTGCTGCTTTTGCGCATTGGTTTATAAAAACTTTGTTCTAGTTCTATTTACTTAATAATTCAAGTTTTTCTCTCTCCTATTTTTAAATTTTATCTTATATATATATATATATACAAAGAGCATAGAAAGTAAATGGTTTTTTTTTTTTTTTTTTTTTTTTTTTTTTTGTCCAGACTCTTTTTTCGACCTCCATGTACCAATGTGCCACCTCACTAAAATCTTCATTAAGTAATCTGATGAGGTGATATGCGTAATTTCTTCTTTTTTTACATATACCTTTAAAATTACTTTTAACTAACTAAAAATTTACGTTTGTAATACGTTTTTTGTCTGTTTCAAAATGCAGTAAATAGAAGGTTGCGCCAAAACACATTAAGGCACCCTAGGAGATTTTCAGTTGTGGCTTGTGCCCGTGGTACACGAGAGAAATATATTGGGTTGTTCGGAAAGTAATTTCGTTTTTTCCTTCGAAAATGAAAGACGATTTTCTTATATTGTATAAATATTTTAATGAATTATATATTCTGCACTTTGATCGGTTTCTTAGCGATCTCACGAGTTGTTATTTGGCAGTTTTTCATAAATGAATACTTTATTTTGTCTTCATTAGCACAAACTGGTTTTCTAGAACGTTATGCATCTTCAACTCAAAATTGCCAGAACAAAATTTGGTAAACCAGTTTTGACAATAGCGTTCTTTAAATAAATTTTCTGTGCACACATCGTATACTTTTTTTCCTTGTTTGAATAGTATTTTCGCATTTTTGATAGCAAAAACAAAATATGCCGAAAATGTCGCTTCTGATTTTCTTTATTTGATAGGGCACCAATCAAAACCTATTGAGCAGAATAAAACGACCTTTTTCACAAGCAAGCCTTGCTATATCAGCTGTCACAATATGTAATGGCAATGCAACTTAAATGTGAAGAAGGTGTGAAAAAAATACAATTAAGTCCTCTGCTGAGAAAAACGAAATGGCTTTCCGAACAACCCAATATATCCATATTATAAACATAAATGTAGTTACACTAGTGCACCCTTGCATTGCGAATTATATTACACTTTTTCTCATCACATCTTTATTATATTAATCCAGAGCGACTCTTCTTCATAAAAGCAGTCAATTTTGATGTGCTTATTTCTTATTTCGAAAGTTTTTCAAGTGGATCTTGTACTTATTTTTAGATAAATATATTGAAACAGAATGCATACAATTCTCAAAATGCAGTGATATTTAGAACAATTCTTTTTTGACTTATACAATAGTTAAGTGGCAGTAAGCAAGCAAAATCGTAATCTATTCGGTATATAATGAAAGTTATTTTCAACGTGTAAGTTACAGTCGGCAGAAAAATTATTCGAGCGCCTGCAATAATTCCTATTAAAAAAAAAAAAGTACACTTAAAGTACACACACACACAAAAAAAAAAAAATCCTTGTCGAATCATGTTCTTAGACTGACTAAGAACATGATTCGTTGAGGACTTATTTAACAAAACAGTATTATAAGTGTACTTTTTTACATAGGAATTATTGCTAGCGCTCGGATACTTTTCTTGCTGACTGTAAGATTTTCTACCCTCTAAGTCTAAAAAGAGAAATAATCTATATACTGATGTATTGACGATGAAATGAGAGTTTTTTGCCTATAAAATATTTAACTCAGGGCTGCACATCAATCAGATTACCCCTTTCGTCTTTCCCGTGTTAATCTAGGGGTTTTTTGTTTCTTCATATTATAAAGCTAACTTCATTCAAAAATGATTTTTTCAAATTCTGTTTTTAAACATTATTCTTTGAACATGTCGCTTTTTAGCTTAGTGAGCAATTTTTTGGAAAAATAAATTTAAATATTTCTTTTACAGATTGAAAAAAATTAGGGTCCCGAGTTTACTTAATAAAATAAATATTTAATTTTTTTATTTTAATTGTTCGACTAAATTAAGAGACGATGTATTCAAAAAGCTAGAGTGGCTCCCATCGGCTTTCTGAACATTAAGTAATTAATGGTTCTTTAAATAAATTAAAGTAAGAGAAGTGTGAAATCAATCAGTTCAATCGAATAAGCCGTTTAACGCTATTTCACTTCAAATACTCGAACCCATAGGTCATAATAATAAACAATTTTCGTTGTGTCCCTGTAAAAATTTTTAAGGGATATATTCATCGAAATCAAAATAGTGCGTGTGATCTATAACATGTATATATAAATTTTCAGTTCAGTCGGATAAGGCATTTAGACGCTATAGAACTTCAAACAAGTTCAGTGCGTAGGCCATAATAGTAAAGAAATTTTCGTTGTGTCCTCGTAAAAAAACTATAAATGCTGATTTCACCAAAATAAATAAAGTTTGTGCTGTGGTAACCTATAATATCAGTAACAACTTTCAGCTTATTCAAACAAAACCTTCAGATTCTCTCGTATTCACTCACATAAACATACATTAGAAAAAATCTTTTAAAATTGTAGATATTTCTAATACGGGAGCTCGTGTCATGACCGTTTATAGCTAGGTATCATGACAGCCACATATATAAATTGCAACATTCTATGACTATTTGTTTTTGAGCTATATAAGATACAAAATCCATTTCGCAAATCATGATTGAAATACTTTCTTTACATTGCATGTGCGGTACAGTCGGTAACAAAAGTGTCCGAACACTTGCAAAAATTCCCATGTGAAAAAAGCATATTTCATACGGTTTTGTTAAATAAATCCTTATCAAATCATGTTCTTACACTGACTAAGAACAGGATTCTATAAGGATTTATTTAATAAACCTTATGAAGTGTACTTTTTTCACATAGGAATTTTTGCTAGTGTTCGGACACTTTCGTTACGGACTGTAAGTAAAAAAAGTGTAATTAAGAAAACAGAATTCGAAAATTTTCATTTTTTGAATAATATCGTTATAAAAACTAAGCAAAAAAATCCCATCGGGTTACATGGGAAGGAAGAAAAGGGAAATCTGACTGATGTGGAGCCTTAATTATACCACCGCAGTGTATAGCGGGAAAAAACCGTAGAAAGAGAGAGAGAAAGAAAAATGAACAATTAAAAGTATAAAGAACAACTAACACCAACACCAGTCAGAAAATGCAGAAAACGTAGTCAAGGCAAATAGACAGAAAAACGAAGGAACCATCGACGAGGTTTTGCTACGTCTCGCCTAGTAACATATTTTCCGGAAATTTCTATTTAATGCGTCTACAATTATTTGTAGGCTTTAAATGAACCTCAACTACAAAAAGTTTCAGAACCACAGCTTTACAAGGAAGCCTAACTGACGTTTCGGCAAAAAAGCTTGCCTTATACTGTTGATTTCAAAGATTATTTGACAAGTTGAACGGGAAAGTCCTTATTATGAAATCCAACACATATCTTTTCAATTTTATTTTTATTTCATACTTGATAATGAAAGATAAGACAATTATAATAGGGTTCACTATTCTATCTGGGTTACTAGGTGACCTATTTTATAATAGACTGCTAAAAAAATCATCTTAATTCAAATATACAGACTATTTTTGTGTGAAACTTTGATAAAATATTGATAAACGTAGTAATATAATTTCAGGATCTTTAAACTACAGTGCTAAAAATTTCAACAGAAAACTCTGTGTAATGTATTATCTTAAGTCTTACGCAAAATTACAGAGAAAATAAACGGAGATGTTAAAATACTGTACATTCACTTTAATAACTAATATTAATTTAATTAATTATTGGTGAGAATATATTTCAGGTTTGGAATACTTTTTCTAAAGCATAAACAGTCATTTTTAATTTTAATTAAAAAATTAAATAATAAAATTAGGTAAAAATACAGAATAAAGATTGAGAATCTCGATTATTCACTTTTAACTAAGAATTACTGTAAATTTACAGAGACTCTGGATAAATATTTACACTAAATTTACAGAAATTTTTAACAGTGTACGAATTCATGAAAGATGTTTTGATTTTTGATTGTAATATTGTGAGGTTTTAATTATATTTTCGGTTGCACTTTGCAAAGTATTGACAAATTAAGTCGTAAGATAATTATTTAATCATTTTAAAAGGTTGAGAAAACAGAAATTTATCATTTGACTTTCATGATGCAGTTATTAAAACACAAACAAACATTTATTGTAAAATCAAGAAGTTTTTATATGAAATGTCACTTCAAAGATAATATCTTTAAAATATTCCGTCTCAAACCAATTACAAATAAATCAAGCATTCGAAGAAGTTAAATTTTCTGAGAATGTATAATGGTAGTAAATAATTCAACCTAAATTGAGCAATTTTGAAAATTTAAGTATTTCGCATAGGAAAAATGAAAAGTTTGAACTTCATTTTTGAATTTATCGAATGAAAAAATTGTTTTTTATTGTAATTAAGTTCTAATTTATGTAAAATTACATAATCATGGGGAAATAAAACATTTAATTAATTTTTATTCCGGCTATTTGCTGAATATTAAAAAAATAAATAAAAAAATAATTAATTAATTAAATATGTAAACCTGATCATGGTACAGCCTTAATATAATTCCCCTCGACGATTTTTGAATTTTTATTGCCATTTTAGACAAAAATACATAATTTATGCGATTATTTTTTCTGTTTCTTTCTTTTCTATTTTTCAATATTTTATAATTTATTGAAAAATAGGAAAAGAAAAATTACCAACTCAAACTCAAACTTAATTATCTTGTTTTATTTTTTATTTCATTTTGCACGCGCGGTTTTTATTTCCTAATTCAAAATTATAAAAGAGAATTTTTTTGGATACTGTCCGTTTCGAAACTGATTATTATTAATTTTCTTTTCTTTTTCTTTCAAAAAAAAAAAAAAAAGAAAAAGAAAAAGAAAAAGAAAAGAAAGAAAGAAAGATTTTGATGAAATTTTGGAAAAAGCAGAATTTAGTTTAGTACGGAGGATTATTATTTTAATTTTAATTTTAATTATTATTATTTTTATTTTTCCAAATTATAACATCGCTTTTAAATTATTCATTTATATTATCGATAAATTTTCGATTTCGATAAATGTCCAACTATCGTAAAACTGGTATCGTAAAAATCCGTAGATTGAGACTAATAGTTCTCAGTCCTAATAATAATTGCAATTTAAAACTTTATTTAAAACAGATTTGTGTCGCCTTATGTAATTGTAACTCCAAGAAAGTATATATGTATATATGAAATGTTTTATTTTTTCATGAATTCCTTTTCTTTCATGTATATTAGATACATATCACACAAAATCACTTGGTTTTAAACATTACACAGGCCAACCAGGGCCCGACTTAGCGTAACTGGGGCCCGGGGACAAAACTTCTTTGGGGGGGGGGGGGCTGCTTCCCTTCTTCAGTAATGAAGAACCAGACTTTATGGAGGTATTTAAATTTTTCACCTCATTATAGATATATAACAAGAAAATTGACTAGAACCTAAAATAGCTATAAAGTCCTCTCCCCCTCCAATGATCAGACGAAATATCGTTCTATCCATTTTATTTCTGATTGTTAACTTTGTCATTTAGCTGTGAAAAATTCATATCCTTGCTGACATTAGGGCGGAATTCAGCTAAATTTTCTTCGCAATTACGATGGCTCAATTAAGCCGGATTTTAAACTATACAGATATTTTGTTTAAAAAAAGTTTATTAAAGAAGGAAACGTAAAATTAACTTCTTATTCGATTTGGGGGCCTCCTCTCATGTGGGGGCCCGGGACAACTGCCCCGTATGCCCCTGCCCATAGACCTTATATAATAGACCACGCATCCCCTCTCATTATCTGTCTGCGACATGAAGTAGCTTCCCCAGCGAAATTATCACGTGATGCAGACCAGGAGAGAGAGACGAGAATGAATATTATGTGATTTTTCCATAGGAAAGAAAGTAGTTTAGAGTTTTTTAATTTCTGTATTGTACACATACTTTTACGCATCGATTTACTCATCGTTGGAAAGCTAAAATGTCATAGATTAATTATAAAAAAAATTCTTTTGTGAGAAACCATTCTGAAACGGAGAATTTTTTGTTTGAATTTTTACAAAAATAAGTGCTTTCTTATGGAAGAATCGCCCTCAACTCCATGTCACGTGAAATACGGTGCTGACCGCAAAGGATGAAAGTTTCAGATTACACCCTCATGTTGAAGACATTCACTATAATGGGAAGTCCTATTGGTGGCGTAGTCTATATATATAAGGTCTATGCCCCTGCCTCAGTCAGGCTCTGAGGCCTACAACTAAAATTTTCATTCGATAATTTTGGCTGCTCTTTATGTTGTTTGGTGTGCTGAAACCGAAACTGAAACTAGGCATCGCTATCACATATATACCTTTGGTATTCTCTATCACATATATATTTTTGTCAATGCGTGCCTACCGACACAATTTCTTCGGTGAATCTTCCATTAAATACGATTATGTGGTAACTTTTACACTATGTTTCCGTTATTAACTATAATTTAATCATAAAAACTGCCGAAAATGAAAAAATTGTGTCGGTGGATCACGGCACTGACAAAAATCTGTACGTGAAAGAGAAAAACTAGCTTCATTTTACCATGTTTTTATTAACTTCGATTCTTGTGTGTTTGTCAGGGACAAATCTTGCAATCGATTTTTAACTAACTTCCCGACTAGCTAGACATTTGAAACTTTCACAGTAGCTCAGAACCCGGTGACAACACAATACTTCGAAGTCAGATTTTTGAATTTTCGAATAGTTTTCTTTTAATTAATTAAAATGTGAAAATGATAAGCTCCTAATAGCAATAAAAATAGCCATTAAAATATTAACTGTAATTTAATTGTTGCCAAAAAAAATTTACGAGTTCATTTTCTTTCGACCTAAAAATAAATACATTTAATTAAACGTGAGCGTTAAAAAATTGTTAAAAGTTAAATTATGCATTTGGCAAAAATTGACGTCGTTATCATTTTAAAGATTTTCTACACAATGATAAAGTGCTAATGTAGTTCATGATGCAAATATATGTTGTTCGGAAAGGATTAATATTTTATTTTTAAAACCAACTTTTTTTTTTTTAATTCAAATTTCCGGTAACTCTTTAACCAATCACATTAGAACGTTCATCTTTGGAATATCGATAATAAGAATTTTCTCGCCAAAAAAGTCGCCAAGGGCAAAAAGTTGTCAAATTTGGCGCCAAATCCATTACCTGCCTATTGGAGCTTTTTAATGCGTTTAAAAGAGAAGTTTAAGCTATTTAAAAACATGGTATATAAAATTTTTTTTATCTTATAATTATTTGGTTTCAGCAACCAAGAAAGATATGTATTAACTAAAATTATCAAATAAAATTTTGCCAACATTATTTTTGTACACCTGTGTTATTTGTTTATTCTTGTGCTTTGTTACTCTTTTCAATTAAATTTTCCATTTCTTAATGTAATTTCATTTTTCTTCCGGTGCATTGCTTGAAAACGTTTTATGCACACACACACACACACACACACACACACATGTATATATACACATACAATATAGAATATGAACACATATGCTTAAGATAAGAACTGAAAACTATGTGAAATAAGGGCAATATCCAAAAAAATGTAACTGAAATATAGACATATAACTAATCAAATTATTTATCTAGATATGAATTTTCGTGAAAATCTAAAACTATCTCTTCGTGATTATTAATTAAAGATTTAAAGAAATAGTTTTTTATTATTTTATAAGATAGTGTAAAAAAAAAAAAAAAAAAAAAAACGTGTTTTACTGCCTTAATCTGTTCTGTTGCAGTGAAAGTAGTTTTAAAAGCAAAATGAAAATAACGAGACAGTTCATTCATTCTCAATCTAACACATGAAAACGATAACTAATACATATCTATACCCAAATACGGGGATTAAAATCGGGAAATAATTTTCCTCGATTTTTAATAATTTTTTTTACAAAAAATCCAATGGACAAGTAACATAAGAAATCTTTTCCTTGCATCCACGGACGACCATTGACGTCACACTTCGCTTGCGTATTAAGGCAGTCAGATTTCCCTTTTCTATCTTTCCATGTTATCCAACAGGATTTTTGTTGCATCGTTTTATAAGGATATCTCATTCAAAAATTAAGTTTCTGAATCCTGTTTTTTTTTTCTGAATATATTTTTCTTTTAGCTTAGTGAAAATATTTTTGAAAAATTAAATTTAAATATTTCGTTTAGAGGTTGAAACTTAAAGAAACTTTCGTTTAGAGTCCTAAATTTACTTAATGAAATAAATATTTAAATTATTAATAATAAATGTTCACTAAGCTAAAAAGCGACATATTCAAAGAGTAATATTCAAAAAAAGAAATCGAAAAACTTCATTTTTGAATGATTTATACTTATAAAACGAAAGAACAAAAATCCTGTTGGATAACATGGGAAGGAAAAAAGAGAAATCTGATTGATGTTCAGCTTTAAGTAAAATAAAAAAATTACTAAACACATTTAAACAAATTCAACCTAAATCATGTAACTTTAAGGCTACACAGTGCCCTTTTTCAAAAAAAAAAAATTTTTGTAGACAGTTACATTAAAAATAATTAAAGACTTTGTTAGAGATTATAAAATTAAACTGATTCTGGTTAAAAAAAAAAAAAAATCACTTTAGCAAGCACGATTTTTTTTTTTTTATTAAAAAATTTTTGAAATTTTTGAAGTTTTTTAAAAGTTACAACATTTTTAATTTTAAATATTTTTTAGTTATTTTAAGTAATTTTTATTCATTGGATTATTGGGAACAAAAGTTAGTATGGAATTAAAAATTTAACTTTTATTTAAATGCTGAAAAAAACACAAAAAATTGGAAATATTAACTTTGACATTTTTTTTATTTTTAAATAACTATAACCCTCAGATCTAAATCCATATATATATATATATATATATAAGTGTCTACAAAAAATTTCAAGACTCTATATGCAACAGAAAAGCTTTAGGGAATAGCAAACACTAACATCAACAAAAATAAAAGTTAAAGAAAAATGCATTTAAAGTTTGTAAAGGCATAAAAGGAAAACTAAAAATGATTGTAGAGCTCTTTTTTTTTATATATATATCATTTCCCACTTATAAGATGTATTAAAACATAATTATTTTTACTTAATTAATTATAAGAATAATTATAAGAATTAATTATAAGAATATTTGCTTCAAAATCAAAACGAAGTTATCAACCTCAGTTGTTACATTTTGATACTGACAACACTCAAAAAAGATCAAATATCTTTAAAACTATTTGGATTTAATGTCTACAATTTGGAGTCAGTTTCACAACCGTATGGACCATTGGAAAACGCAATAAAAAAAAATTCGATATTTTCGTCATTTTTAGGGTACAGTGTAGCCTTAAAAATTTAAGAGTTTTACTCGTACAAAATAAGGGATTTTTAACTCCATTATGTAATTTGTGAAGCACAAAAAATATTTAAAATCGTCACTTGAAGCTTACTGCAAAATTGTGCAGCAACATTGAAACAATTAACGATTTTTTTTTTTTTTTTTAAGCAAACTAAACAAAGCTGTGAAATTTGAATTCGGCACATATTCTTTAAATAGACTGTATTCTAGTTAAGAAACTTATTACATCAGTGTCACTTATTAAAATATTCTACTAAAATATCTCTCTCTCTATATATATATACAGTAGAACCGGGATAATTCGAAGTCCAAGGGACCAGAGAAAAATTCGAAATGTCCAAAAATTCGAATTACATATACTATTTTGTCAAAAACAAGAGATAAATTAAAAAATTAAAACTCTACGATCAAAGATTTAACACATAAGTTTTATATCTAAGAATACTTCTACATCCCCCCTTCTCCTCAATTAAATCAATATTTTTTACGAGATTAATTATTTAACACTTTTTCAAAAATAGTCAGATATTTTTGATTGCTTCTTTAACTAATATTTTTGTGACATAGCATATGACTTCAACCTATCAATTGATACAAAAATAAAATCTTCTACATTAGACATGACTTTCAATTAAAAAAAAAAACCTCGAAGTTCATGTATATGGACTATATCTTCTGATGCACTAGGTAGGGGCTTCTCTTGTATTTCCCTATCCTCTAGAAAGACTGTTAAAAAATATAATGCACTTTAGCTGAGAAAAATCTCAGGAGCAATTTTTGCTGTAATATTTTAAAGGTAATCGTATGAAAAATTCGAATTATCCAAAATAGAATTCGAATTATCCATGATAATACAAAATTCAAGGGTCCGAGTAAAATATTCGAATTATCCAGAATTTCGAATTATTCAAGTTTCACTGTATATATATATATATATATATATTTTTTTTTTTTTTTTTTTTTTTTTTCAAAGAACTAAAGAAAAATTTTATTTTGTGTTTTATTATGTAATTTTTTCTCCAAATAAAAATAAATAAATAAATTCTTCACGTTACTTAACATTACATCATATTATGTGAAATTACCTAAAAACCTTGTAATAGATTTCTGTCATAGTCAATTAGAGAAAAACCTTTATGTATTATTTTCATAACCTACCTTGCTGTTAGTCATGGAAATTAAATCGAGTAAATTAAAAAACTAAATTTTACTGACTAGGTGTAAAGAAATTCAACCTAAAATTATGTAACTTTGATAATTTATGAGTTTCACACATTAAAATTAAGTGACTTGAACTTTATTATGTAATTCTTATAAAGAAAGAAAATACTTAGAAATAGAAGAAGAAGTTACTTAATATTATCTAAACTCATATAAAAATCCTTGAAATAGATCTTTTAAAAAGGCAATTAAACAAACTGATGCAATTTGAACTCAGCTCATAACAGTATATTTTTTAAATAGACAGCATTTTCTATAACAAATTTATTACGTGAATGTCAGTTATAATATTATTTCATGAATCCCTTTTTTAACGAATTAGGGAGAAGAGGACAATTAATTTTAGGAGGTCAGGGCTACATATGTGAGTAGATATGGAAAGATTTGTCAAAAGATTAATTAAAAATGGCCTAGTTAACGAAATGTAAAGTTCATCCGCAAAGTGAAGGTAAAACAAGATTAATTATTATTATTTTTTTTTTCAGTTATTAACCTTAGAATAGTAACCTTAACAGTGATAACTTTAGTCTTGTGTTGTAAAATAACATTTGATATTATTTTGATATTACTTTTACCTTATTCTATATATATAAGAAAAAAGTATTTATACGTTTTCAGAGGTTCAAAACCATTTTTAGAAAATGTCTGTATTTGAAAAAAAAAGAATAGAGTAAGTTGTCTTTGTGTGGTTTTCTATACTGTCTGAAAACAGCAAGGTTACAAAAATCTATTTTATTTTTAAATATAAAAGAAGGCATCTCAAGAAGTACCTATATAGCATTTTTACTTTCCGAACACTATAGTGAGGAAAGTATTGTAATCATGTCAAAAATCCGATTTTACGTTTCGAGGTCCCCTGAGTCCGTTTTCACTATTTTTACGAAGATGTATGTATGTGTGTGTGTATGTGTGTATGTGTGTATGTATGTGTGTATGTCTGTGAGTGAACACGCTAGCGTCTAAACGCTTTGTTCGAATAAGCTGAAAGTTGGTGTGTACATTATAAGTCACCATAGTACGAACCCTATAGATTTTGGTGAATCTAGCATTTATAGTTTTTTTACAGGGACACAAAGAAAAATTCTTTATTATTATGGTCTATGGGACCAAAATCTGAAAAGTGCGATAGCATCTAAACGCCTTCTTCAATTGAGCAAAAAAATTATACACATATTATAGGTCACAGTTACTCAATTTGTATAGAGTTTGGAGAATCTGGCACTTACAGTTTTTTTACAGGGACACAAAGAAAAATTCTTTATCATTATGGCCTATGGGGCCAAATTTTTAAAAGTGCGATAGCGTCTAAACGCTAATTTAATCTGAACAAAAAATTTGTACACATGTTATAGGTCACAGTTGCACGAACTGTATAGATTTTGGTGAATTTAGCACTTACAGTTTTTTTACAGGGACACAAAGAAAAATTCTTTATCATTATGGCCTGTGAGACCAAATTTTTACTTTCTTCGATCTTCAATAGAAGAAAATATTGGTTTCGTAAAAATTTTCGACCTCGGGTTTTTGATGGATTTACACATTTTGAGAGCTGTAGAACACGATTTGACCATTTATAGAAAATGTCTGTCTGTTTGTCTGTCAGTCTCTGCGTGGGTGTGACAGACTTTTGTGGCAACTGTATCTCAGGAACTACTTCACAGAATTTCATACAAATTGGTATGTAGTTGCACCTTGACATAAATTAGTGCCTATCAACTTTTGGTAAAAATTGTCTTACAGGTTGCGTTGCCATTCCGCTTTTTCTAAATTTTTAACATGGTGTATAGTACAAAATTTTGTATAAATGTGCATAAAGAGAATTATTTTTTAGTAATCATTATGAAATTTACAAGAATTATTTATAATAGAGATAGTCAACTGGGAAAAAATTTTTGTATCTGTAGGAGCCTCGCCAACCCCCCTGGGGGGGGGAAATTCCCCCCTTGAGGGGAGTAAATTTTCATGATGGGTATCTTTCAAAAGAGCTCGCCAGTACCTTTAAAACGAATGGTTGAACCATAGATTTGCGATAATTTAAAATGAAGTTATCGATTTTTTTAAAATGTGATATTGACAATAAAATTGACTTTTTTTGGATATTTAGTATTATACTACTTCTCTAATATGGAAATCATCTGCATTATCATGGAAGATAATTTTTTAAAATAATAATTTTAATAAATTATTTTTACTGAGTGAATTTATATAGGAAAATATAGAAGAAAGTCATGTGGTGGCCACAACATACTAGTTAAAAGTGCGATAGCATCTAAACGCCTTATTCTATTGAGCTGAAAATTTATATGAATATTATAAATCACTGTTGCACTAACTATAAGCATTTTGGTGAATTATAGGTTTTTTACAGGGACACACCGAAAATTCTTTATCATTATGATCTATGGGCTCAAAGTTCAGTAGCGTTAAATAAAACATCGTGTAATATATGGAGAAAAATACTCAAACACTGTATTATGGTTTTATCTCTTTTGTTTTTTGACAACTCCTCTTTCTTTACTTTATCTACAAAATTGTTAATTACTCAATGTTCAGAAAGTCGAGTGGAGTCACTCCAGATTTTTTCTAAAAGGAAATTATTAAAAATATTGCATTTGCGTAATCCTGTATAGCGTCTAATATTTGAACACTTACTGAAAAATAATGTATAATGCATCAAATGAAAATTCTCATGTCACTGGAAATTTATATTGAGAATTTATAATTTCATTTATGTTTAATTATGTATCTAAGCAACATTATGGGACCTGCACTGAGAAGAAAAAATATACCGCCTTCCACTAGAATGAATAAGTGGCCATTTTCTAAATCCCCTAACTAGAAATATAGATTTCCGAGCTATGCTCATAAGGCACGCGAATAAACTGAATTGACAAAATTATTGATAATTTCTAGTGTACACGTTTCTAGATGGTGAAACAATATTCTGAATTCTCTAAATATTCTGAATCATTTGTATTGCGAGAAATTCTTTCTTGATTTTCTAAAATTTGGTAACAAACCAAGATTATAGTTGCTGAAACCCGCTTCTTGTAGTCTCATTTATTTGCAGAGATTTTTAAATAACCTTGCCCTCGAGAATATAGGCAAACTCTCTAGAATTCTAATAGGGGCTTCTAGAACTCGCTTTCAAAGGGGACTAGAATTGATAAGGAACTATTTTTTTTCTAGAGCCACAATTTAGATTCTAGTAGATGTCAGTTACAGAATTTTTTCTCAGTGTGTACACACTTCATTTACGCCAATCATACTTACATAGTTTAGATATAAAAGGATTTTGTGTATCTTAATTATGTATAGAAATTTCGTATGTAATGTAAAATATTAAAATACGGTCTAAAGATATAGATATAAACATTAAGCACAGTATATGTAAAGGTGCGTAAAGTTATGTATCTTACATTTTTCTAAATCCTTGTGTACATAATTCATTTGATCCTTTTTTTTTCTTTTTACCATTTTCAATATTAAATTTGGTAAATATATCGATTTCAAGTCATTCTAAACATTTTAATGGGTAGGAAGGGGAAGGCAAACAAACACATAGTCAGATAAATAGGCGAATCGAAGTAGTCACAATCAGATATACATATTATTAGAAAGAGTTAAAAACGCATTCAACTACTGAATATGTACGTTCATATATTTGTTGCATAAGGTGTCGTGTCACGTGGTTCCCTTATATGTAGACGCCGACTACTAGTATGATTAATACATCAGTAACAAGAGATTTTTTTTTTTCGAATTTTTAAGAATTTTTTAAAGATTAGTTTGGATCAACAATCCATCTCTCTACATCAGGTAAATGTTTAAAAAAATTGACGTTTTCCTTGTTTAGTTTTTTATGTAAAAAGCAGTTTAAACAGGAAGAAAAAAAATATTCGGATAATTTTTAAAAGTACAGCGTCCAGTCTTCTCGCCAAACATATAAAGGGGGATGGTTTACCCTTTTGTAAGTTAATAAACGGAGTTAGTCTTGTTCAACGTTTTGGAATTAGAGGACGAAACTTTTTTGTATTAAACTGCCGGTAATTTTACATTGAGGAGAGATGCCTGGGGTTTTCTTTGTTATTTTAAGTTATATATGGACATTAATTTTAGAAAAATATTAAATAAGATAATAGATAATATATTGTTTTAGTTTTGTCTATGCAAATTACGTGTTCTAAAATAAACATATAATGCTTCATAAAAATGCATATTTTAAATTAAAAGTCAATAAATAACCCATCTTATCCCAAGATTGGGATAAGATGTCTAAACGGAAGTGTTAAGGAAAACTTTTGTTTCAAAGTTTTGTAACGTTTTTGAAATTAAATATAGCTTTAATATGTAACCAAACGTATAAATTTTCTCAAGAGATCAATAAAAAACGAATATAAACCACAGAGGATTTTATAGAAAAATTAAATAAAAACTACCCTAATCTACCTTTAAACATGTTTTTGTGCATGTATTAATTTATATATATTAATAATATATGCTAATTTAACAATGTTTTGCGTACTGAAAACGTATTAAAGAATGCTTTATTGATGCCTTGTACAGAACCTACTGCTTTTGAATTATTTTTGTTTTCCTTGTACAAAATCCCATGATGCAATTTATACATTGAGATTTTTCAACACCTCCTATGATAATATCTCCGGACTGAGCTTTATATCACGGAAGATCAGCTAATTGCAATCAGCCAACATGTCCTATAATATCTATAAGATGGTTTGGATTGGATATAATCAGCCAATCGTCTGTGACGTGAAGATCAGTCCGGTGGCATTATTATAGGAGGTGTTGGATTATGAGATAGAGCGACGTGAAACCATCTCATTCACTCACTGGAAGCGAAACGAATATTAAGTATCAATAAAAAAGCACAACCACAGCTTACTCGGAAGTATAATAAAAATTATTTTCAATGACATATTTTTGCGGATTAGAATTTTCTACCCTCATCACAGTTAGGTGTATAAAAAGATTAACTTTTGTTTCAAATATTTAATTTTATGGCGCGTAAATTTATTTGAAGATTTTTAAATTCGCCTCAACTACAAAAAGTTTGAGGTTGGTTGGTTGGTTGGGTTTTACGTCGCACTAGTGCTGCGCAGATGGGCAATTGGCGACGGTCTGGGAAACACCCCTAGAGATGGTCCGGAGACATGTCATCACAATTTTGATCCTCCACGGAAGTTATAGCTTTGAGAAAAAGTTTGAGAATCATTGCTCTACAGATATGTGTGTGAGAGTGAATTTTACGTCGCGCTAGCGCTACGTTATCGGAAATTAGCCCCGGCTTGGGACAACCCCCTAAAGTCATAAAGACATTCTATTTTGTGTGAAAGTGTTAAAAAAGTATTTTAGTTATTCAATATTGTGTTACATTACACAAAAGACTTGTAATATATTTTATCATACTCATTTAACGACTTATCTTTAATCATTTGCATAATATTTATAGTCGAATAAATTAAATTTCACTTGCTATATTCAATAAAATATGGAAAAATAATTAGCTTAAATCATGTTAGTTTATTAATTTAAAAACTTTAAACTAACAAAATAAGTAATTTAAATTTCATTATATATTTCTTGCAGTACAAGAATATATTGAAAATCACAGCCAGACATTCACCTAATATCATGCAAAATTTTAAAAGAACGTTCAAAAATTCTTTAAAAAACTTCTTACCGTAAATGTCAGATTTGAAATCATTGTATGAACTTCTTATAAAGAATGAGAAGGAAAAGAATATTTGATATTTCTTTATGTAATTGTTATTCCACAAATAAATAAATAAATAAATAAATAAATAAAAAATAAATAAATAAATAAATGTATATATAAACATTGTGTTTGCCAAAGGTACAAAAATAATTCTGTTGGTTAAAAAAAAAAAAATAAATAAATAAAAAATAAAATAAAAATAAAAATAAAAATGACGGAATGTGAAATCAATTAAGGTAGTGAATCAACGAATGCTTTGCCAGCTTCGCTGGTCACTATGTTTAAAGGGGACTAATGTGCAAGTTGTACCTCACGGGACTAATGTACAAGTTGCACCGAACGAACAATCTATTTCTTTCAACGAAAATTAAATCATTAAATTCATTGTTGTACTTATTTTTATTTCATATTGCTCGCGCACTTTATATTTCTTAATTGAAAATTATTAAAAAAAAAAAAAAACTTTTTCTATATCTTTTGTTAATTTTCTTTTCTTTTTCTAAAAAAAAAAAAAAAAAAAAAGATTTTCATGAAATTCTGGCAAAAGCAGAATTTAGTTTAGGACGGAGGACTATTAGTTTTTTTTTTCTTCAAATTATAACATCGCTTTCAAATTATTCAATTATATTTTCGCTAAATTTTAGGTTTCGATAAATGTCCAACTATCGAAAAATGATTTCGACAAATGTCCAACTATCGAAAACGACAACGCGAAAATCCCAGATTGAGACTAATAGTCCTCAGTCCGAAAAAAAAAAAAAAAAAAAAATCCAAAATTTATTTAACATTATGTAAAATTACATAAAAACTTTGAAAAAATTTTTCCTTACAGTTAGTAATAAAAACTTTTCTAGTCTTTTGTATAACATTTATAGCTGGGTTAATTAAATTTTCCATATTACATCTAATAAAATGTTTAAAAATTTTAACCCCATTGTGTAACAATGATAATTTAATAATTTTACATTTCCAAAATAAATTATTTGAAGTTCATTATGGATTTTTTTGTAACGCAAGAAAATGTTTAAAATTATAATATGACGCTTTCTTAGTGGTATATAAAATTATAAAACCTTGAAATAATTCTTTTAAAAGACAGTTAAAAAAAATGATGAAATTTGAACTCGGCATTTAGCAGTATAGTCTTTAAAAAGAAAACTTTCTGTGTAAAAAACTTTTGATGTAAGAGTTATGAAAGTATGAGTTTCTTATAAAGAATAAAATAACATTTTGCATTTTTTTATGTAATTCTTATTCATTATTAAAAAAGTCCTTAATTTATTTAACATTAAGTAAAATTACATAAACACATAAAAAAGTGTTTGTGATAGTAAATTACAGAAAAAATTATAGTTTTTCCAATAAAATTTAAAGTTGAGTTAATTAAATTTAACATACGACATCTAATAAAGAATTTAAAAAGTTAACTTCAATTAACTAATTTAATAATTTTACGTTTCCAAAATAAATGATTTGAACTTAATTATGCAGTTCTTGAAACACAAGAAATATTTAAAGTCATATGCAGATGCTTAATTAATATTACATAAACTTATTTAAAAAAAAAAAAAAAAAAAAAAAAACCTTGAAATACTTTTTTTTTAAAAAGGCAACTAAACAAAATGATGAAAATATGAACTCGGTATATAACAGTATATTCATTAAATAGACAGTTTTTATAAAATAAACTTATTACATAAGTTTCAATTACGAAGTTGTCTTATTTAAAGAGCCCGCGAGAAGATAACAATTAATTGAGAGTTCAGGGTTACATATGTGTGTTGATATAGAGAGATTTTGTCAAAAGATCAAATTAAACATGGCCTGGTTAACAAAGAGTTAATTCTTAAACGTTTCTTGCTGACAAAACGATATGAAAATGAGGTAAGCAGTCTCTTTTATTTATAAAGTACAGGCAAATTTTGAAGTGAAATATGAATTTGCTAAGATGTCGTTTAGAGGTCACAAAATAGACTTTCTTTCTCTATTTAGGGTTATAATTTCCTGAAATGAATGTTGTCTGCATTCTCCACGGAGAATAACTTTGATAAATTTTAATTTACAAAATAGTTTGAATTAAGTGAATTTTGTTTAAGAAAATACAGAAGAAAGTTTTGGGATGGCCATTGCATACTTGTTTTTCGCAAAAACTAATAACAAATATAGAAAAATAAGTAATATAAAAATATTTTTTTTTAATTCGATTCCTACTTACAAACACTATCGTTTTTTTTTTTTTTTTTTTTTTTTTTTTTTATAATTTTGAATTAGGACATAAAAAGCGCGCGCGAAAAATGAAATAAAAATAATTATAAGATAAAAAAAACTTTTCATATACCATGTTTTAAATTTTCGGATGAATCATGGAGCTCTTATCAATGTGTATAAAATTTTTTAAGTGATAATGGCGTCAATTTTTGTGAGCTGCATAATTTAACTTTTTATCATTTTTTAATGTTCACGTTTAATTAGATGTATTTATTTTTATGTCGAAAGAAAATGAACTCGTATTTTTTTTTTCAACAATTAAACTATAGCTAATATTTTAATGGCTATTGTAACGCTATCAGGATGTTATTATTTTCATATTTTAATTAATTATAAGAAAACTAATCAAAAAGTCTAAAATATTATGTTGTCACCGTGTTCTGAGCAATCCTGAAAGTTTCAGATTTCAAGCTAGTAGGAATGTTAGTTAAAAATCGATTGCAAGATTTGTACAAGAGGGAGAGCGTGAACTAATAATAGGAATTGAATAAGCCCGTAGAGTATATATTTTCAAATATAATAAATAATTAGTTAAAACCTAAAATCTAAAATTATATTTTGAACGAAATTTTATTCTATAAAATGAAAGGAGTTGCATAAAGTTTAGTCTAGAACATTTAAGTAGATATCAAGCTAAAAGATATTAATGGATTGTTAAAATGTCCTTAAAATATTGTTTCGAATGATTAAGTTGTTGAATATTTCTCAGAAAGAGCTAAATACAAGCTCTTTTAAAAATCTTTCTCATCGTCTTTAAACGCCAAGTATCTTCAAGGATACTCTATTGGTGTAAAGGTCAGCTGCATCATCCTCTATTATACTACAAAATAAGATCTGATATCATTTTTAATGAAGCACGAAGAAGTTGCTTTTATACGATAGAGGCAAAGAACATAGATGTTAACAAACATGATACAAAATTGAAAGATACGGTTTACATTTAATTAAAGAAAAAACAAAAACAAAAAAGAGCTTTTATGTACAAATTTGATAAAAAGACTCAAATAAAAGTATAGGATAAATGTTCTGAATAATAATAATAAAGTGCAGGTATTTAATTAAAAAAATTGATTCAATAATCACACTCAGAAAAAAAATATACCGCTTTCATCTAGAACAAATAGGTGGTCCTTTTCTAAATCCTTAAACTAGAAATATAGATTTCCGAGCTATATGAGTATGACACACGCCAATAGACTGAGAAACAATTTTATAACTGACATCTGGAATCTAAATTGTGGCTCTAGAAAAAATAGTTCCATGTCATTCTTATAAATATCTTATAAAAAGTTTTCTAGCCCCCTTCGAAAGTGAATTCTAGAGACCTCTATTAGAATTCTCGAGCGTTTGCCTATACTATCGAGGACAAACCTATTTGAAAATATCTCCAAATAAATGTGAATACAAGAGGCGGGTTTCAGCAGCTATAATCTTGGTTTACGACCCAATTCTAGAAAATCAAGCGAGAATTTCTCGTAATACAAAAGATTCAGAATATTCAGAATATTGTTTCACCATCTAGAAAAGTGTAGACTAGAAATTCTCGACCATTTCGTCTATTCAGTTTATTGGCGTGCCTAATGCGCATTGCTCGGAAATCTATATTTCTAGTTTAAGGATTTTGAAAATGACCATTTATTCATTCTAGATAAAGGCGGCATATTTTTTTTTTCTCAGTGCAGGACCCGATCATAGTCCGATAGAGTCCTGGGGAAACTAGTTATTTCGGGGTCACAAGTACGCACGCTTTAGTCGTTATAAAATTCGTGATTTACAATGATATATTTTGAAGTGAAAACATACTATCAACCCTATCGGTATTTATATCTAAGTATTTATCTTTATCTCTCTCTTAGTATTTATCTCTCTATCTATGTCTATATACAGTAACCGCAGCTTAATAAATTCACTGGTTAATAAAATCAGCCGCTTAATGCGATCAAATTGCTGGGAATGGAATCAAATTAATACAAACTACTTTTAAAACCGCCGCTTAATAAAATCCGTATCGCTGGTTATTAAACTAAAAAAAAATCTCTTCAGTAACAAAAAACGCTATTTATCCACGTTAAACAGAGTTTTCGTTTATGCTGCGATTTTTTATTTTTGAAAAAATAAATAAATAAAGCACAGTAATCCCTCTATTATCTCTCTTTGTCGAAAATTTTACACTTGCAGCATAGTTAAAAATTAAACGCGCCCCATCATTTTCAAGAAACATATATTCTTCAAAGCGCGGTAATAAGCTACAAATTTTATTTGGTTCTTAGGTGATATACATATTTTTAAATTTACAATTATTAAAAGACAATTTCTAGTTCTTAGTTTGAAATAACTAAGAAGCAATATGTTTAAGCAAATAGATTTTAAATTTAAAAGAAAAGCTGGAACTTTTTGCAAGGTAATGTTGATTTACCTCAAAGGAAGTCGCTTCGGAACTTCAAATATGTTTAATTTGCTTATTTCGAAGGAAAAATTAATTAATATTGTTTATTAATTCCATCATTTGTTACTTTTTGAAATTTTTTTCCAAATTCAAGGAAGTAATACATTTTTCTTGAGTGCAAGGAATGCTCGCCGGATATAAAAATCAGCCGTTTAATAAATTCACTTTGGCTATACGTTATATAGAAATATTTACAAACACATAAAAAATGAGGACCCATTTATTAGGTCATATATTTCTATTTTCTACTACATTTTACTATATTATGAGGAATAGAGGAGATCATTGTGAAGGATTAGGGGTATTCTTAAGCTACCAATTTTCCAATATAAATGTAGCTTTTTATTTTTATTTTTTGCTAAATATCATTAATACAAAGATAGCGAATAAGGTTTCTGGGCTTTGGGACCGATCTGATACTCCGCTTGCTCCTGTAATAATCAGTCTCTGTCTATAATGGGGATAGCTTTATTTTACACCATTATTTTTTACGTGTTAGCCTTGTTGTAAAACAAATTTTTATTGTTTTTTCTAATAATAATAATAATAATAACTTTCAAAACTACTGTTTTGTAAGACAAATTACGATATTAAAATATTTGTTTAAATTAAATCTCAGTTGTAAAAACAAATATCAATTATTAATTTCTTCGCAGATAAATATTAGGCAGTTAATTATCAACAATTAGTACACGAAATGGATGGGGGAGAAATCGAAATAATTGTAGTCTTAATAAAACTAAAAACCGAGTAGAAGTGATCATTAATATCCAGAGGTACATTTCTCATTTTTAAACCTTATTAGAGAAGTATTTTTTTTTTAATCTTGCTAGTTTAAGTTTTAGTTTCATTGGGACACTTTCTCTTGAAGTAGGCAGTATGGCAAACAAAATTCGTCGGGAAAACAGAATGGGATGTTTACATAGGAATAATGTTGTGATATAATTATATTTCATATTGTAAGAAAGATCAAATGTGTCAAAGTTAATTGAGAGCGGATTGGGTATCAGTCAAGTAAAAATACAAAAAAACCGGATAGTTGTAAATCTAAGCAGAAAATGCTGCAGAAGAAAATTATAAAACTTCAAATAGAGAAAAACTATAAGAGCATAAATTAATAAATCGAAAAAAAAAAAAAGAATTCATTGTCAACTCCCTCCCCCCTTTCTTTTTCTTTTTACATATATATATATATATATATATATATATATATATATATACCGCGTGTTTATTAAATGTGAAAAATTGGAGATTATGAATATATTTCAGAAAGTACTTAAATCCATTCAAAAAGTTCTTCCTTTTAGGATAATATTACTTTTTCATTTTTCTATTTTTCTCTTATGTATATATATAAATACGCACAAAATAAATGTATGCATAAATAACGTTAAAAAGTTTTATTTATATTTTTGATTTACTGTATAAATTGCATCTCTTCCATCTGTCCTGCAGATGTATCTTACACTCTCTTATATTCCTTTTCAAAACGGAAAAAATAATCCAATTAAAAACCTTAACAATAGATCAATTTTAATTCAAATTTAATTTGCAGTCAAACATCTATAACGTGAACCTCAAGGAGAAAAAAAAAAAAAATGTTCATGTTATCAGTAGTTCATGTTACCAGTAACTAATCTTCATTTTGACAGGGATTGTGAAAACAGTTCATGTTAAAAGTAATTCACGTTAACAGTGTTCACGTTAACGAGGTTCGAGTATATTTTGAACATCTGTTACTAAGTTTCCATTAAGATGTAGCAAATTGTTGAAAAAGAGTAGCTTCCTGAAACAAATTTGGATGCAGAATTATGACCAAACGATGTATTTTATGTACAATATATATATATATATATCTATATTTCTTTTTCACATATTCTTTGATAAATAATGACAATATGTATAAAATTAGAAAAACGTTACATAATTTTTTTTTAAGCAGCCTCCGTAGACGACAATGATACCAAATATCCATATCCAAAAACAAATGTTAGTTAACCCTCGCTTTCCCAAGATCAAGGCGCTACTGCAGAAAAATTGCTTTCACTTGCCGCTTGGTACATTTGGCGAAAATCACCAGCATCGCGACTTTTTGTATCACTTAGAATGCAATATTCCACTGGTTACGTTTGCTATCTCTGGCAAATTAGTGCACTTTTTGAATAAGGCAGGCTTAACTAAATTTCAAATTCAAAATGGGGTTAAAATGGCCCAACTTGGGAAAGCGAGGGTTAAAGTTTGTTTTTAAAATTATATATATATATATATATATATATATATATAAGTATACATTCTTCGCCCGAAAAGGAAAAGAAACATTCAAAAATATATTTTGTAGGAAAAAGCAAATTTAATTCGCTGATTTATATTGTATATTTATTTTGTTATTTTAACAAAAATTTTGTTCAGCTAACTAAGCGAGCTTGATTCGGTTGACGAAACGAATGTGTTTGAAAGAAGAGTCATTAATGGGTAGTGCGATAAGTTACGTCATAAATCTCTCTGTAAACAGCAAATGAATGAGCAATGTGCTCATTTTGATTCTGGTAACAAAATTTTTGCTAAAAAAAAAAACAATAAATTAAGCTGTTTAACAAAATTTTTGTTTTTTCAACAAAATATTTTGTTTCTCTCTCTCTCTCTCTCTGTGTGTGTGTATGTAGAGAATGAAATAAACTTCAAACGTTTTTTAACTTGATTAGTTTTGAACATTTGCTATTAAGTTTGTGAAAAGGAAGCAAATATGTGGAAAAGGAATGTGTTTCACAAACAAATGTGTGTAAGAAAATACCCACAAATGATGTATTTTGCATTATACATAGCTATAATTTGTCACCCTAAATCATCATATGTTATTTGGTAAAAAATGACACTCTTTCCAAATGGATAAAAATTTATATCAAATTCCCCCATACAGCTTGCATCAACGACAATGATATCAGGAACCTATCCCCAAAGGCTGATGCTAGTTGAATTTTGTCTATTAAAATTATATATATATATATATATATATATATATGTATAATCCAAAGCTTATTATTATTATTATTATTTTATAATACATAGATAATTTTGTGTGCCAAAAAAATTTAATTTTGCACGATAAGACTTACTTTAATCTATTCTACCGTGTAAAGGCTTGTAGTTACCGTGTTTTATTTCTTAGCATCGGTTACTATATTCATTTCTTGAAATTTATTTAGTACAACCTTAGCACAGAAAACCCTTGGCACTGGCAGCTTATTTTGTTTGTCATTTTGGCGATAAATTGAAATAGTTATCGCAATTGCCTAAGTAATGATCTTGGCGAGAAACGTCCGAGCTACTTCGGTGCCAAATTCCAAATTTCACCAAGGGGTTCTACATTGAAGCTGCTCCATTTCTTTAGCACTATTTTTCTCAGTTTTATTTAAATTGTTTAAAACGTTCTCTTTTTTTTTTTTTTTACGTTCATTGCACGTTAATTTAGACATAAAAAATAGATATATTGGCATCATTTCCCCCCCCCCCCTTTGTAATGATTTTAAAGCAAAAATGGGGTTTTTATTCAATATCTTTTGAACCAATTTTCTGATTGAACTAGAAAATACAGCGTTGCCTAGATTTATTCCTGACTAATAAGTGTACCAATTTTTGATAAAATCTAATAATCTGGACAAAACATCTTGACAGATACGATGACAAGTTTTCAACTTTATACATTTAGAAAAAGACAAAAATTTTTGCACGTTCATTCAGGGGATAGGTAAAAGTTGGTAGCGACGCTGTCTGAAAGGAATAGTATGACCTGTCGTACACATAAGGAAAATATAAGTATACGTTGTGTTACTTTCTTTTATATTCAATAGAAGAAAGTATTGGATTCGTAAAAATTTTCGACCTGGGGTTTTTGATGGATTTACACGTTTTGAGAGCTGTAGAACACGATTTGATCATTTTTAGAAAATGTCTTTCTGTCTGTCTGTCAGTCAGTCTGTGTGTGTGTGTGACAAAATTTTGTGGCAACTGTATCTCAGGAACTACTGCGCAGAATTTCATACAAGTTGGTATGTACTTGCACCTTCACATAAATTAGTGCCTACCAACTTTTGGTAAAAATTGTCTTACAGGTTGCGTTGCCATCCCTCTTTATCTAAATTTTTAACATGGTGATATAGGACAAAATTTTCTATAAATGTGCATAAAGAGAATTACTTTTTAGTAATCATTATGAAATTTACAGGAATTATTTATAATAGAGATAGTCAACTGGGAAAAAAAAATTGTATGTGTAGGAGCCTCGCCACCCCCCTGGGGGGGGGAGTCCCACTCGAGGGGAGTAAATTTTCAAGATGGGTATCTTTCGAAAGGTCTCGTCAATAACTTTAAAACGAATGGTTGAACTATAAATCTGTGATAATTTAAAACAAAGTTATCGATTTTTTTTACTTTTAACGAAAAAAAACTTAGAAAAAAAATCGTAATTTTCATTTTTTTTTTTTAACGAAATTTAACCAGACTTTAGTTGGCCCCTCACATAAACTGGTGCTGATTAGATTTGGGGATCAAATTTTTAACATGGCAGTATAGGACAAAATTCCGTATAAATGTACATAATGAGAGTTATTCTTAACCTGTGATTGTAAAATTAATATGAATTATTGATAATAGTAGTAGTTAAATAGTAAAAAAATTTTGTGCATGTGGGGCATCATTTCCCCCCTGGGGCAAAGTACCCCCCGGAGGGGGGGGGGTAAATTTTCAAGGTGGGTGTCTTTCGAAAGGTCTCGTCAATACCTTTAAAACGAATGGTTGAACTATAAATATGTGATAATTTAAAACAAAGTTATCGATTTTTTATTTTACTTTTAACGAAAAAAAAACTTTGAAAAAAAATCGTAATTTTTTTAAAATTGTTATTGAGTGAATTTGTATAGGAAAAGATAGAAGAAAGTCTTGTGGTGGCCACAACATATTAGTTTACATTTAACTTTCCAATGTAAATTTTAACTTCCTCGATTATTTCTGAGGAAGTATACGTTTTTCTTTTTCTACAAAGAAAGATAGAGAAAGAATTAAACATTCACAAAAATTAAGTGTGAATATTTCTCAACATCTGCGATTAAGTGTGTTAAAATGAAAGAAACTGTTGAAAAAGAAATGTTTCGTAAAAAGCATATACTCGAAAATATGCCCAAACGATGTATTGTTATATTATATATAGCTATTTTTCTAAGTTACCCTAAATCTTCACATATCCTTTGATAAAAAATGACAATGCTTCCAAATGAATAAAAAATTAGATCAACTTCCCCCGCACAGCCAGCATCAACGACAATGATACCAGATACCCATCTCCAAACACAATATCACCACTACAAGAAGAAACTGGGATAAAAAGCAAAGGGTCAAAACGAAGTGCTCAACAAGTTGGTTAGTGGAACACATCGACTCGTCTGCGTAGCAAGCCTCTGTTCAGATGAGATACTCTTTAGAAAGAACAACGACACTCATTTATTCTTTATTTTGAAAGAAGTTGTCAAAAGTTGATTGTTACTATAGTCTAATTTGCATTGTTCATTAATGGTTGACAGTAATTTAAATTTGATTACAGGATGTTGTAATTGATTACGGGATGTTGTAATAGATTATGGGAAATTGTAACCAATTGAATTGTGATTCGCATTTGTTACAAATACATTAAAATAGATTATTAAAGTGCTATGCTATGGACAATTGGCGACGGACGGTCTGAGACTCGTGGTCTGGAGACATTCTGTCACAATTTTGATCATCCACGGAAGGAATGACTCCCCCACTTAGATAATTAAAGTAATAGAAATCCGAAATTAAATTCTAAAATAAAAATCCGAAATTCTGAAAAAGGAGACATAATGTTAGCAGGCAGTCTGTTGTGCGTTATACTCGTAAATTTAGTCAGCATGGTTTTTTCTAAAAGCTTTTTACAAATCAAGTTTGTTATGATTATTTTCAATAGGTATTAAGATGTGGCTACGAAAACATCATAAAATGCGCGGTTTCAACAGCGCCAGCTGTAAGCTGATGTACACGAAATTCGTGTCAGCATAGTTTATTGCTAACTTTTTTTGTATTGTACACTATTTTCTAAACCCAGCTTTTCAAAAATAGTACTAAATTAAAAATGCGCCACAGTAAGTGCAACAATAATGCACATTCTACATTTTTATGTGCAGTAGGATAACGTTTCCTGTTATTTAAATTCATTAATAACACCATTTGCTTCAAAAGACCATGTGAATTACTTTTTTCATGTTATTTATTTTTTTGCGTGGTACTTGTGAGTGAGCATTGACCGGGGGGAGGGTCACCAAACTGATGGCCATTTGTGGAAAAAAAAAAAAAAAACCACCCATTTGGCGGCCATCGCTAACCTGTCTGTCCTATAAATTTTTGCTATTTGGCTCAAAATAGCTTTTTCTTTCCCTATAAATATGGAGCCCCACTAGTGACTAAGGGATTCTGCTAACAAAGCTAGCAAACAAGACATGCCAGATTCGGACCCAGGTCGCAATCTCTGGTCCAGTCGTTTATAATTTTCCGTGGCTTTATTCGAAACTTGCGTGATTATTGGATATGAACCATTAGAAAGATTCCCACTGAGAGTGTCTCAGCCAGACCGAAGCTCGAAGATAAAGAGGCATATAAGAGACTTTAAAGAGATTCAAATCGGTTTGTGTATCGACTTTAGTTCCGTTGTAATTTAAACTGCAAATATAATTTTTAGCTTTGTAAAACCTGAACTTAGCATAAGATTGTACCAATCGAACATACATTGTTATAAATTAACTTGTTATTGGATCCACAAAGTAATGCACAAATATATTCATAATATATATTTCAACAGTAATTATATGAAATTGAGGAAAAAATAAAATTAGCAAAGCTGGACCATTTTGAAAAAAATCCAAAAAAATATTATTTCTACTTTTGCTTTTCTAATTTTAATACAGGGTGACAATAAAATAACTTTCCCTTTTTGGAGGCATCTGCAGCTAAAACTAATGAACTTAAGGAAACCAAATTTCATATATAAATTATAGAACACTTAGACAGGTGATTTCGCAAAGAAAAATATAGTATTAAAAACCATTCTGTCAGGGTACGCACTATGAAAATTATGCAACTTTTCTATAAGCATACATAATTTTGTAACTGATGGAAATGAAAAAAATTAGCACTTATAATGAATGTACGTGAAATAATTTATGTGATGATTCATTAACGCTTGAATAAAATAGCACATGAAGAAATGAATGACATATAGTTTTAAACTCGCGGAAAATATTTTTTTATTAATCAACGTGGCGGACATTAAAAACATTACTTCATATGTGTAAACTTATGCAAACGATGTAGATTATGTAAATGTCCTAGTGTGTACGTGATATCAGTGCCAAAATCTGTCCTATCGGCGACATTTGTTACTAAATTTTCATTGCGAAGATCCCTTTCCCATACTTCACACAGTCTATATATGAAATTGTGTTCATTATATTTAGCTATAGATTCTTCCAAATCAGAAAAGCTCTTTTATGCTCCCCTCTCTTTAGAAATGAATACATTTTACATACTTAATATTGTTATATTTTAATGTACATGCTTGTAAATTTTGTTAATTTTAGAGCTTTATAATTTTCTCATAAAAACTCAATGCTTTTGAATATTTTGAGTGTCCCTGTACACAAGCCAGAAGAGATAATCACTCCATTTTCAATAGGAAACAACCGATAGTGAACTTGAATATTATATATCAATTTCAAGAAATTCCATGAATATTTATGTGAGTTAAAGAGTGGATAGACAGACAGATAGACGGACAGACAGACAGAGAAATCGGAGTCATTAACACTTTTCATCCTTATTGGAAAGTGTTATAAACAATTAAATGATAAAAAAGATTAAAATAAACGAAAATGTAATTCCAGCAAATTTCCAATAATACCCATTAATGTAACTGAATAGTTTTATGCGGTTCTGTAAATCTAATGCTAATCATACTGTATTCTATGTAAAGCATTATTTTTTGCATACGAATAATATATTTTAATTTTATAAAGTTTTGTGCAAAGTACAGTCCTTCAAATTTGGTTTATAGAAATACCTCTCATAGATCACAGTGCTTAGGAATAATTTCATGTATCCGTGTATACAAACATCGGGATGACATTTACTCCATTTTCAATGAGAAACAATCGATAGTGGACTTAAATAACATATTACAATTTCATTAAGATCTGTGTAAAGTAACGGTATTAAAATATGGTTTATAGAAATGCCTCTCATAGGACACAATGCTTTGGAAAACTTTCGGGTGTCCTTGTACATAAACCAGTAAAGGTGTTCACTCCATTTTCAATAGGGCACGTACAATAGTGAACTTGAATAACATATATCAATTTCAAAAAATTCCTTAAATATTTACAGGAGTTAGAGCTCGGATAGACAGACGGACAGACAGACAAACCGAAGTCATAAACACTTTTCAACCTCGTTGGAAACTGTTAATAAGAAATTTCGATAAAAAAAGTGTAATTTAACATGTAAGTAAGAGACAGCAAAATTTTGAAAAACTCTAAAATCAGAAGTAGCCTTTGGAAAATGTAATCCCTTTACAGAGATTCCTAAAACAACTCTAAAACAGTACTATCTGTGAACAGTAATTGTTTAGTGTAGATTTAATTAACCCAAATCAAAGAAAAAATATTAGAAATTACAAATATCTTTTAGAACGTATTTTTTAATTAAAATTATATATGGATCAACAATTTTCCCCCCTTGCCACAAATAGAATACATTAACTGCATCCCATAGCTACAAAACTCTGCATCCTTTTCAAGCATACCCCATTAGTCCTAATTTTCAAATTGACCTGATACGCTTTTTGTTTAAAGTAAACACAGAGCATAAAAAATCATTTCATGCATTGCTCTAATTATGGTTGTTTTTTCGTTGTCCCCTTTAAAATCTTCGACCTATTGCACTTTTCTCTCAAGCAAACTTATTGCACTTCAGATGGCTTGATGAGAGGATATTTAACTTAGCGTTTATTACTTCAACCTTTATTTGCTTGTTAAAATAAAGTAACGCTTAAGAGCATCAGAGCATAGATAAATTCTGGTAACTGACATGCTTGTCTAATTGAACTTAGCGAAAAAAAAAAGTTTTCTTTTTCGTCCCATTTGTTCTCGTTTATTTATTTTTTATTATTATTAGGACTGAGGACTATTAGTCTCAATCTACGGATTTTTACGATACCAGTTTTAAGATAGTTGGACATTTATCGAAATCGAAAATTTATCGATAATATAAATGAATAATTTAAAAGCGATGTTATAATAAAAAAAAAAAAAAAACTAATAGTCCTCCGTACTAAACTAAATTCTGCTTTTGCCAGAATTTCATCAATTTTTTTTTTTTTTTTTTAGGAAAAGAAAATTAATAATAATCAGTTTCGAAACGGTCAGTATCGAAAAAGTTTTTTTTTTTTTTTTTTTTTTTTTTAATAATTTTGAATTAGGAAATAAAAAACGCGCGTGCAAAATACAATAAAAAATAAAACAAGTTATATAAGTTTGAGTTTGAGTTGGTAATTTTTCTTTTCTTCCTTTTCTATTTTAAATTATTTTATAGTTAATTTATTTTTTTTTCTTTCTGTGGTTGGAACGTTTATTCACGAATCCATTACCTCACACAAATATGTCAATGTCTTTAAAGCAATACTAGCAAACCCATGCGAAATTTTCGCAGTTTGTTTATTTATTATTTATTTATTTTTGTTTTGTTTTCTTGTTAAAATAATAAACAAGAATGAAAAATCATAGATTTGCATAGATTATTAGCACTTCCCAACTGTACGTACATGTTTAATCATTTTACTTTTAATGTATAGTACGCCTACATGATCATACAATGGACGGAGAAAAGGACAAAACGTGTGTTAAATAGACTAAGATCATAATCACTCCTCAGGGGATAATAGATGATGAAAATTATCAAAATCGAGGCAATTAAAAATATCCAGATTGTTATTATAGAATGTATTAAACTAAGTAATACTTTTAAAATAACATCATTCTCGAGCTCTTCAAATATTATTTAAATTTTTTAATGAAATTTTAAACTTTAAATTCATTTCTCTTGGATTCCAAAATGCGAGAATAAATTGTTACATACAATGCTTTTTACTAATTTTTTCTCATCCAATCTTCTTAAAGATTTGGGTGAATTTTGTGTATTTATCACAAAACTAGCCATTTATTTCAAAATCAAGAAGTTACTACCGTTATTACGAATTCTTAAATTCAATCACATAACAAAAAAATCATGAAGATTTCAAATTTATAACTTTTTTGTTTATAACTGATGCTGCAATGGGCTCTTCCCACCTGACGTCAGAGGTCACATGATAGAGGAAAAACAAATAGCAGACGAAATCTTGTTTATCTATAGCGATTGCTGAAATAACATATTTCCTATTCTTATTTTTGATCAATCGTATTTAATCTGTGTTATTTTTTTTATACGTCCTCATTTTTAATGTTTTTTTATATCATTATTCATCATCTTTTGTTTGCTGTATACATTTACAATCATTATTTAGTTTATATTTGTCATTGATGTTCATGGAGAACATGTTAAATACTCTGATTTTTGGTACTTAAATCAGTGACAGTGCAATATCGTACTGCGTAAATCCATTTAGACCAGTAACTAGTTAATTAACTTGTTGTAACACCTTTAAGCAATTAAATTAAATGAAAACATTTTAAAATTTCAAATTATAATCCATAAACATTCCACAAGTACAACCTATTATTTATTGCTAGGTCAGTTAATGTAACAGTTACACAAAAGCATACAAAAATCGATTCTTACAGTTGAAAAAAAATAAACACATAAAGTGTTTATAAAAAATTCTTAAATTTACAAATACAACTATTCTACCGTTTACAAATGCACAATATTACTTTTATTTCATTTTATATTAAATATTAACATTTTTGTTCTTAAGAACAATATTTAATTGAATTCGATTCTCAGAATTCGATTATTCGTTTTCCTCTATCACATATTTGAGCAGACGAAACTGGGAAGAGACCATTGAGATATAAAAATTTCACGGATGCGTTCTTCGGTTACTTACAAAAGACACACAGTAAAAATTATAGCTTAAAAATAATTTAGAATTAGCATGTAGCATTTTGAAATTGGGCAATATTTTGTATTATTATTGTTCCTCTAAAGAGACCTTTATTTAATTTTAAATTCTTTTCTTATCCTTTAAAACACGCTATACGCATAAAAATGATAGTTTTCGAGACAGTACTTCATTTAAGCAACAACAGAATGTAAAATAAAAATAATTAATTTCAACATTCCTTATCCTCTTAAATATTGTTAGAAAGTTTTAAAAAGTGTAACACAAAATCAAAATGGAAATGCATTCCAACATCTGAATATTTTTTGTATAGTACCCCTATAAATTTGAATTCTAATCACACTATGTTCTATAGTAAGCATTACTTTTCTTTTTTTTTTTTTTTTTTTTTTTTTTGCGCATATGAATGATAAATGTTACTTTCAGTAAGATGTATTTTCATACTATGTTCTATCGTAAGCATTTCTTTCTTTCTTCCTTTTTTTTTTTTTTTTTTTTGCGCACATGAATGATAAATGTTACTTTCAGTAAGATGTACTTTCATACTATGTTCTATCGTAAGCATTTCTTTCTTTTTTTTTCGCATATGAATAATAAATGTTTCTTTCAGTAAGATGTATTTTCATACTATGTTCTATCGTAAGCATTTCTTTTCTTTTTTTTTTTTTTTTTTTGTTTTTTTGCGCATATGAATGATAAGTGTTATTTTCAGTAAGATGTACTTTCATACTATGTGCTATCGTAAGCATTTCTTTCCTTTTTTTTGCGCATATGAATGATAAGTGTTACTTTCAGTAAGATGTACTTTTATACTATGTGCTATCGTAAGCATTTCTTTCTTTTTTTTTTTTGCGCATATGAATGATAAGTGTTACTTTCAGTAAGATGTACTTTCATACTATGTGCTATCGTAAGCATTTCTTTCTTTCTTTTTTGCGCATATGAATGATAAGTGTTACTTTCAGTAAGATGTACTTTCATACTATGTGCTATCGTAAGCATTTCTTTCCTTTTTTTTGCGCATATGAATGATAAGTGTTACTTTCAGTAAGATGTACTTTTATACTATGTGCTATCGTAAGCATTTCTTTCTTTTTTTTTTTTGCGCATATGAATGATAAGTGTTACTTTCAGTAAGATGTACTTTCATACTATGTGCTATCGTAAGCATTTCTTTCTTTCTTTTTTGCGCATATGAATGATAAGTGTTACTTTCAGTAAGATGTACTTTCATACTATGTGCTATCGTAAGCATTTCTTTCCTTTTTTTTGCGCATATGAATGATAAGTGTTACTTTCAGTAAGATGTACTTTTATACTATGTGCTATCGTAAGCATTTCTTTCTTTTTTTTTTTTTGCGCATATGAATGATAAGTGTTACTTTCAGTAAGATGTACTTTCATACTATGTGCTATCGTAAGCATTTCTTTCTTTCTTTTTTGCGCATATGAATGATAAGTGTTACTTTCAGTGAGATGTACTTTCATACTATGTTCTATCGTAAGTATTTCTTTTCTTTTCTTTCTTTTTTTTTTTTTTTTTCCGCATCTGATTAATAAATGGTACTTTCATTAAGATGTATTTTCATACTATGTTATACAGTAAGCATTAACTTTTTCTTTTGTTTTCTTTTCTCTCTCTCTCTCTTTTTTTTTTTTTTTTTTTTTTTTTTTCGCATATGAATAATAAATATTACTTTCATTAAAATGTACTTTCAAACTATGCTCTATAGTAACCATTTCTTTTCTTACTTACTTTCTTTTTTTTTCTTGCGCATATGAATAACAAATGTTACTTTATTAAAATTTGTACAAAATAAAGTTACAGTTGGCAGCAAGATTATCCGAGCGCTAGCAATAATTCCTATATAACAAAGGTACACTTCCTACTGTTTTGTTAAGTAAATCCTTGTCGAATCATGTTTTTAGACTGACTAAGAACATGACTCGACAAGGGTTTATTTAACAAAGCAGTAGTAAGTGTACTTTTTTATATAGAAATTATTGCTAGCGCTCGAATAATTTTCTGCCTACCGTATTAAAATATGATTTATACAAATGTACCTCGTAGAACACAATACTTTGAATATCTTTCAGGCATTCTTGTGCGCAAACCAGTAGTGATATTTACTCCATTTTCAACAACAAACATTCCCTGGCAAACTGGAATAAGATGTATGAGTTTCAAGGAATTCCATGATTTTTTAAGGGAATCACAGAACAAACAGACAGACAAACCGAAGATATAAACACTTTTCAACTTTATGAAGCTGAAATTTTGTCACTGTATGTGTATGAATTATTAGATTTTTTTTTTTTTTAAATTGGAGTACTTATAAATCTGGACAGAAATCTAGTTAAAGGCGGATTTTTTGTTTATTTCGATCGGATAAGGGATCCAAAAGATGTTAAATAAAAACCCCATTCCAACATTAAAATTATTTAAAAGTAAAAACAAATTGATGCCTAAATGCATAAATAATTAAGCAAATATATTTCTGCTTATGTAAAAAAAAAAAAAAAAAAAAAAAGAAAAAACTGTAAAACTACTTTTAATATCATAGTTTTTTAAAGTTTCCCAACCTTTATACATTTTCTCAGTAAAAGTCTCTATAATTAACTATCGTAACTTTCTTTATATCCTATTATAGCTTTTCTTAATAATGGACACTATATTAAATACAGTATCGCCGCTTAATAAAATCACTGGTTAATAAAATCAGCCGATCTGATCAAATCGCCAGGACCGGAATCAAATCAATACAAATTACTTTTAAAGCCACCGCTTAATAAAATCAGCATCGCCGGTTAATAAACTCAAAAATATCTTCTCAGCAGCGAAAAATATCATTTATGCACACTAAAAATTTTTTTACTTACATTGTGATTTTTTTTTTTTTTTTTTTATAGAAAAATAAATTAAAGCACAACAAACCCTCCGTTATCGCTCATTGTTCAAGATTTTATACTTGCAGCACAGTTACAAATTAAACACGCCCCGCGACTTATCTCCGTAACAATTTCAAGGAACGTATTTTTCAAAGCGCAGTAATAAAATACAAATTTGATTTGATATGATTTTTTCCCCTAATTATTAGAAAGCAATTTCTAGTTCTTATTTTGAAATTACAATAATTCATGAGGTTCAAACGGAAAGATTTTAAATTTATAAGAACAGCGTGAACTTTGGGTAAAGTAATGCTGATTTTCCTCTATAGTGAAAGTGAAACTTGAACTACAATGCGTTTAATTTACTTATATCGAAGAAACAATTAGTTAATTATCTACCAAAAATTAATTAATATTGTTTACTAATTATATTATTCGTTACCTTTTGAAGTTTCTTTCGAAATTCAGGGAAGTAATACAATTTAAGGGCAGGAACGTTCGCCGGATATAAAAATCAGCCGCTTAATAAAATCACTTTGGCTCAGAACGAATGTGATTTTAATAAGCGGCGGGAACTGTACCTTAAAAACTTTTTAAAATGTCACAAACAAAAAAGATCAAGTTTGTAGAAAATTACTACTACTAATATTATATATATATATATATATATACAGTCGGTAACAAAAGTGTCCGAACACTAGCAAAAATTCCTATCTAAAAAAAGTACACTTCATACGGTTTTGTTAAATAAATCCTTGTCGAATCCTGTTTTTAGTCAGTCTATGAACAAGATACGACAAGGATTTAGTTACCAAAACAGTATTAAGTGTACTTTTTCTACATAGGAATTTTTGCTGGTGTTCGGACACTTTTGTTACCGACTGTATATATATATATATATATTGCAATGATTCTGTTGTTAGGCCATGACATCATCTTCAGAGACATTGTATGAGACAGTCTCGTCTCAAAAGTCTAGTTCAAAAATGCATTGATAGTGAAAGAAAGAAAATTCATAAAATTAAATACAAGTGGTGATACTTTGCGCTGGAATATTAAAAATTCATTTTAATTCATGAAATAACTGTAACATATCCCCACCTCACTCACCTCTCAAAAAATGAAAAAAAATAAACAAACCATAATTTTCTCAGAGGTATTTGTTACTGATAGGGCGAAAAAAAAATAACATTATGTAATAATAAATGCTTTTAACAAAAATTCTCTTTCAGTATCCGACAATGTTATACATATATCTGTACTGATAAGTATGAAGGATTTAAGTCCAAAAATGTCGATTCTGAGTTAAGTACATAGCCATACACAGATAAAAAAATTCTCTATCGATTGGTATAAAGGATTTAAATCCATTTCATTTAGTCTTTCAGAAAATCCATTGGTAAAAAATGATTGAAGTCAGAAATTCAGTATTAATCATTGGTATAAAATATTTAATTCAATTTTTTCCTTTATTCAATGCAGATTGACAATCACTGAATGGTATAAAGCGTATAAACCAACATAATCACTTTTTACTAATCGATTCTGCTCATTAGTTTTTAGTTAGTATAACTTTATTTTTCATGTCCTGAAAAATCAAGAATCAGGGACTTAAATCCTTTATACTTATCAGTACAGATATATGAAGTAGAATTTAATATATCCATCCCACAAAAGCAAAACATCTTTTAAAAAATCAGAAATTGTTTGTTTTCAGATTATGATACGTACACATTCACAAACCATAATATAGGTTAACAAAATTGGCATATTAAATTTAGGTTAGTGTTTGTATCCGAAAACAGAAAAAAAATGATATATATATATGAAGTAGAATTTAATACATGCATTTCACAAAAGTAATACATTTTTTTGAAAATTCGGAAAGTGGAGTTTTCAGAGGATAATATATACGCATTCAAATAAAAAACATAAAAAACTCTTAAAAAATTCTTAGGATACTGTGTAGATAATGAAAAATTTTCTTTTATCAATTGGCAACTTTTTGAATAATTATCTGTAACAATTAACATATCGGCCATTCGGAGAACGAACTCACGACCATTGCTTTATCAACTCGTTGTTTTAACCAACTGAGCCTACAAATGGCAAAAAGAATCGCTTACTTTAAAGTGAAGGCATCTCGATTATTAGCGTGACACAAAGACACGATGGCAAAATTCAATTTTAATAAAAAGCTTCTAATATAGGTTAATAAAATTGGAACATTAAATTTAGGTTAACATTGGGAAACGAAAGTAGAAAAAAAGACTAAAAAGAGTTTTAACAACAAAAATAAATAATCAACATATATAAATCATACATTTTTGCTTAAATAACCTATTAATTAAGGAAATAATATAATATTAAACTGTTGCCACTAGCTATCTGCCTAATTAAAATGCCATGAACTAGATATGAAGAAAATAATTACTATAGAAAGCGAGCTTAAACTAAAATACGACTGCGAAGTCAAATAAACACTGTGAAAACAGTAATAATGATGGTAAAAAGTAAAAGTATATCTTTGAAATATTGACAAATATATTGGACAAATTATTTTTTATTTAAATCGAATTTAGTTATTTAATAAAATGAGAACAGCTTTTAATGTCCTTGTGAATTAATTTTCATGTGCATCGCTCATTGAATGGTTGCCACTGGCTGTGTTAATAATTAACTTTTATTCCAAACCACAAAATTTAAGTAACAGAAACAACATTTTAGTTAATAGGGTAATTTAAAATTTATTTATATATAATGGCAGAAAAACAGAAAATTTTTGATATATGTTACATTGTTTTATTAAAAATTATCATAATAATGAAATGCACAATGTGCGTATTATAGTTACTTTACAATATAATGACCAAATCAGAATACATTTAATACATAGAATCTTCAAAATTTGCTACAATTATCCAATTAAGGATGTATTTTCTTATTCTAAATTAATAAGGAAGAAAAATAAAATATTAATGATGAATAATTTACTTTCTACAATTTTTTAAAAACTTAGAAAAATGCCTTCAAAATAAAGGCTGTCCCCATAAAATGGGCACATCTGGACACTATAGTTTACAGAGATGTATGTAAAAATCCTGAAACGTTACATGCTATGGGGTTAATTATCTGATATCCATTAAGTTATTTAAAAGTTAATAATAAAAAAGAAAAGGGATTTTTTAATAAGAATCTATTTACAGGATTACACAGAATTATTCAAATAGGACCACAAAAAGAATATATATATATATATATCTTATACTATTAAGTGAGCAATATTTGTACATACATATATGTATATTTCACTGTTCTCGAAAACGGTAGCTCGGACAGTCACGTGATTTAACACAAATGTGCCCTCCGTAGAGTCATTGCACACACCGAAGTCAGATTTTCAAATTTTTGATTAGTTTTCTTTTAATTAATAAAAATATGAAAATAAAACTATTTCTATAATGACGCAGAATGGAGAATCTTGGGATAGATTTGATTTGCTTATTTGATTTTCATTGATTTGAGTGTATTTTACGTTGAACAAGAGCTACGTTATGAGGAATTACGAGAGATTTGATTGGTTTATTTGATTTTCATTGATTTGAGTGTATTTTGCGTTGAACTAGAGCTGCGTTATGAGGAATTACGAGAGATTTGATTGGTTTATTTGATTTTCATTGATTTGAGCGTATTTTACGTTGAACTAAAGCTACGTTTAGATTTTATTTAATAATATATGAATTTTTAATATTTTAATATTATGCGACTTTTACAGCGAACAAATTACGATTGGCGCCGCAGGCGCCCGAGAGCAGGTTTTTTGGTAAAAATTTTCATGTGTCTCTGGCCAGTAAGCTGGTGAAGCCAGCTAGTATAGCTAATATGAAGCAAAAAAAAAAAAAAAAAAAAAAAAAAAAAAATGCGCATCCTTTATAAAATATGAGTCATGTTGCTATACATTATTATTAAGGAGTCTCATACCTTTTAATATAGTTTAATTGACATTAATAATGGTTCTGTTTCAACAAATTACAAGTTTTTTTTTTCTCATTCTTATTAAAATTGCATAAACGTTTGTATGATATTTAAAGCTTGTTTCAACCTTTGTAAAATTGTGAATTTATTAATTTTAATTAATAAAAGTAAAAATGTATAATTTATAGATGTACGAAAGTTTTTCATTTGTTTTTTCAGAACCCGTAAGATAACTTAATATAGAATTTACATATTAAGGGCCCTCTACACTCACCACCGCCGGAAGCCGAAGCTAATGTTATTCTATGGGAAATTTTTCTTTACAAATAACTTATTAACTAATACATATTTTTAAATTCTGTTTTCACATTCTGAAAATTCCCAGCTGTTAAATTGATGGAACTTTTTTAAAAAATTAATTTTTTTAATTTTTAATATTTTATTTTGAAGCTGCAAAATACGAATTTTCAATATGTGAGAATTTTTTCATTTTGCAATTTCAAAATAAAATATTAAAAGAAAAAAAAAAAAAATACATTTTTAAAAAAGGTCCGTCAATTTAACATTTGGGAATTTTCTGAATGTGAAAACAGAATTTAAAAATGTGTATTAGTTAATAAGTTATTTGTAAAGAAAATTTCCCCATAGAATAACATTGGCTCGGGCCAATGGTGAAAAGGACCGTTAGTAAAGGGACCGTTAATATAAAATTTGCGTTAAAATGCTCCCAAAACGTCATTCTATAAAACGAATTAATTTTATACAAATTGTTCAGGTAAAAGTATTTAAGAATATCATGCAAATTTGATAAAAGTTGTGAAATTTTTAATTTATTAATCATTAAGAGTAATGAGAACAATTAATAATTTTACAATTGCTAATTATTTGCATGCTAATATGTAAATTTGTAATTAAATTACTATAAACACACGATTATCCACGGATAAGGCAAATCGCGGATAAATAGCAAAGTGTCTGAAAAAGAGGAGCAAATGGGATAAAAGTACTTTCTAGCTCAAAACTTTTATTGTATTGTATACAATAAAAATAGTAAAAATATTGACATTAGAGTAAAATATTTGTATTTTATGACTAAAGGATATAAAAATAATAAATAAAAAAGTGGAGTTATGACGAAACCAAGCTACAATAATTTTAGTTTATTTGATTTTCATTGATTTGAGTGTATTTTACGTTGAACTAGAAATACGTTTAGATTTTATTTAAAAATATTTGAATTTTTAGTATATTAATATTATGCGACTTTTACAGAGAACAAATTACGATTGGCGTCGCAGGCGCCCGAGGGCATGTTTTTGGAAAAAAATTTCATGGGTCTCTGGCTAGCTAGCTGGTGAAGCCAGCTAGTATATATATATATTTTTGACAACTATTCATATGAATTTTTCACACACAGCATAAGTTCATTTTATTATTACTGATAATAGAAGAAAAGTTTTTTGTAATAAAAATAGGGGAATAAGATGGAGTAACTTTTTAATCAGCCCAAAACATAAAACAAAATTGTAATACTGTATAATAAGAAGAAATTTAAAAAAAAAGTTTTAACAAACAAGACAACTCAGTCATTATGGATAATAGAAGGTTATAGGATAATTATTTTACTGTGGCGAAACTTCTTTGGCAATGTGGTTCATTAAAAAGTTGGTACTGGCTGTTTTCACTGAGAAAAAAAATATACCGCTTTCATCTATAACGAATAGGTGGTCTTTTTCTAAATCTCTAAATTAGAAATATAGATTTCCGAGCTATAAGACACTCAAATACACTGAGAAAAAATTCTATAACTGACATCTAGAATCTAAATTGTGGCTCTAGAAAAAATAGTTCCATGTCTTACATATAAATTTCTCATAAAAAATTTTCTAGTCCCCTTCGAAAGCGAGTTCTAGAAGCCCCTATTAGAATTCTTGAGCATTTGCCTATACTATCAAGGATAAACCTATTTGAAAATATCTCCAAATAAATGTGAATACAAGGGGCGGGTTTCAGCAACTATAATCTTGGTTTATGACCCAATTCTAGATAATCAAGCGAGAATTTCTCGTAATACAAAAGATTCAGAACATTCAGAATATTGTTTCACCATCTAGAAATGTGTAGATTAGAAATTCTTGACCATTTCGTCTATTCAGTTTATTGGAGTGCCTTATGCGCATAGCTCGGAAATCAATATTTCTAGTTTCAGGATTTAGAAAATGACCATTTATTAATTCTAGATGAAGGCGGTATATTTCTTTTCCCCAGTGTTCACAATTAATCATTCTATAAATTACATACTTTGGGGAAAAGATCATAATAGTTAAACAAAATATTTGTAATAAATACTCGAAAAGTTATTAAAATTTAACTCTTATGGTTTCGATTCGTCTGTGTGTTTTAACAACCTTGCTTTTATTTCTGTAAATATTTCTACAATGCTTTGTGGCATATATGTACACTTGCATTATAAGGTGTTTCCTACCGAAAATGTTATTACTTACTGATTTATAGATATTCAAAAAACACTTCACATACATTACAGTTTATGAGAAATGCTTTTTTAAATGATAATATGAAATATTTATATTTCATAAATCATAGCGATTATTCAGAGGCAGAAAAGTACATTTCCAGTAGAATACTGTATGGGTTAGGATTTATAAAGTCGCTTTACTATCGTCGTTGCACATTAAGTTATATATTACATCTAGATGTGTGGCTGAATGCGGATTCCAAATTATTAAAAAAATCCATACCAGAACCAGTTGTAGAACAAGACACTAAGCAGTTTAACATCAGAGAGCTGCCCATTTCATTACCAGATATAATATGGTGTGATTTTAATATTGGTTATTTTACATAGCCACACAGAATTATTAAGATACTTTATTGAATATAAATAAAAATTTCAATGTTCATTTTTTACCGTATTATGACTACACTAAATTTTTAGTATGAGAAGGGAAATAGACATGAATGCAACACAAAATTAGCTATGCATTCTACAATCGTATATAATTTTTCGATAGATGACGTGTCGGGCTTTAGCGCTACGTGTTTTTTCAATTTATGGTGCTTGCTTACCAAAATTTTTATTTAACTTTATGAATATCTATTACTTCGTACAATTAAAAAAAAAAATAGAGAAAGTAGGCTAGCAAGTTTAGCCTGTAAAATGCAAATGAGAGAGAATAAAAATAACAAAGGGAATGTCTCCGAAAGACGAGCGAGAGCATCCAAGGACCTGAGAATGTACTCTCTTAAAATGAAAGAATGAAAATAATTTAACTTGAGTGAATTTTCACTCATTTACCAAGAAGAAATGCACCCTCTCATCTTGAGTTAAATTCAGTAAATGGAATCAGTTAACATAATGCACTCAAACTTGAGTTATTTATTGCATTTGAGTAATTTATTTTATTCTATCAATAATTTTAATACAAACGATTTTAATAAACTGGATCACTTTACAACGGCGTTGCCCGTTGCACTTACGTGCTACTGAATATATGCATTGCAGCGAGAGCAATGTTACCACATACAAGTGGTTAAATGAGCAGAAATAACTCTAGTATCGATAAATATCAATAACTCAAGTTCGCTTTAATAAAAAGCAACTAATTAGCTCAAAGAATTGCATTTTTAACTCAAGTCGATTCAAAAATAATAACTCCTACTTGACATAGTGAATTAACTCATTCATGCGGCGCAGGGTAATTCGGATCATTTAAATTACACTGCCACCGGAATTTACGAATAAAATTAAAATAAAAGAAATTTTAAATTTTCAGGTTTAAAAAAATGCCTTTTCTGCTATGTTATAAATTTTTGCTAAAAATTTTCCGGGATGAGTATTTGCACTTGAGAATTAAAATTAGGTATTCCATCAGCGGGAACACTGCGACTGAAAGGGTTAGGAGAATACAGTTTTAGCAGCCTCGAGCCGAACTAGTATTTTGGCTGATGACCAATGAATTCTTCAGAGGGAATGAATTACAACCTTCCATTGGTATGTCTCATGATAGCAATAATGGCGAACAGAAACATACGTGAAATCGCTATGATTTTGTAGCACGTGCGAGGTAGACACAACTTACTTATGATTTACATCCCATTTGCGTCTCAATTAAGGTTTCTCCGCCTTAACTAAGGGTTTTATGCCTTTTGTCAGTTTACGGGACGATCTCTCTAAAACCATCAATGATTTTAGCATTGTAACAAATTTTTAACCTATTTCAACCTCAAAATCATCATTTTACATGATTTTATTGAATTTTGGATCCAATTTCCTTCATGTTTCCATCATTTTGTGGACCTCAAATGAAGTATTTATTACTCAATTCAAAGTCTAGTTTCATTTACTACTAGATGGGATATAGACCATTTAATATCGGGTTTTTGGTAGCCTTCTTTGTAAAACTTAAGACAATATGAAATATTTTTGTATAAGAACGGTATTTTTGCCATCTGTCAATATCAATGGTAAACTTTCCACTTTTTGATGGATGGATATCCGTTTAACCCCCTGATTTATTAAGTACTGACAAAAATATAGTAAGCTTCAAAATTTGCGAAAGCGTTGACAATATTCTTTCCAGATGAGTAATGATTACATTTCATAGTAAATAATAATGACGAAAGCTAAGACAGATGCTAGCAATAGTTTGATTTGAAATATATGTGTCAATATGTTTGATACATTAGCCAATGTTTTGATGGATATAAGCTATCAAAGACAGATGATGTATTTTTTTATTCTGTAGCAGGTTATAAACGTATTGAGACTTTCCTGCGAAATACCGTATATTAGTATATTTTAGATGAAACTATTTTGTAATTTATAATAGTCTTAAGAAATCTACATAAACTGATTTTTTTTTTTTGTGATATTTTTGTTAAAAGTTCTATGAACATTTAACGATATTGAAAATTAATTAATTGAAATGAAATAAATAATGATGATTGAACAATAATTGTTAAAATAGATAGTTTTTACTTCCTTATACGAAGTACAAAGAAGTATTGTAATCCCGATTTGCGTGAAATAAATTTTGTATCTCGGATAGCTGAAAAATGAATGGTTGAGGAATGTTTCAAAATTGTACTTGTGACTGTCACGAAGTTTAGTTGTACACCATCAACACTGGACTTAACACGAGCTCCCTTTTCAGAAAAATCTACGATTTTACATGATTTTTTGTGACGTTTAAATGTGATATTAGTGTATATGTGTGTGTATATCTCGCATAACTCACACATGACTGGACGTAGAACGTTACAAATTCATATATAGGTTTGTTACAATGTCTAGCTGTGCACCTCCCATTTTGGTGCTTCTGAGCCTTTCCGTTTTAGAAAAATTTACGAAAATTATATTCATAATGACCAAAAATACAAAATTTTTGGCCATTACATATATGATACCACAATGGAGATTTCAACTGAAGCTAATGATAGAGCCCGTAATGATATTGTGATGAAAGTTGTCGACATTTTTTGCATGTAGAGAGTGGTTCGTAAAGACCTAAGCAGGTTATAGTCGATGTATGCACTTTATTTAATGAATATTCTGGAAACGGTTGAATAAAGCTATTCTTTGCAGTGGTAGTTCGTGAACGGAAAATAGGTGAAGAGCTCAAAATTAATATTTAAGTATTTTTAATCATAATTTTTATTAAGCATTGTCTTAACTTAAATTAACTAAAAATACTTATTTAAATATAAATTTATATTCTATAAATGAATACAGCGTAAAATACAGTGTGCCTCTTCACCAATTTTCGGTGCACGAGCCGCCACTGATTCTTTGTACCAGTTATCCCATACAAAAATGCCAATGTTTTCGTAGTAATATATATACTTAATGGGTATATAAGAATGTAATGTGCTGTTTACATTAGGTTTTTCAATATTTGTTAATATAAAAATTGTATATTTTCTTTGTTATATAATTGTTGCGGAAACTAGAGGCAGACACTAGCAGTGGTTTAATTTAAAATTCATATGTTATTATATTTGATAGATTAAAGCATCTTACCATCGAAATAAGCGATCAAAGAAAAATGGTATACATTTTTATTTCATTGGTGCAATATTTTATAGTATTATTTAACCTGTCAGATTACATGATTTACAGAGAAATGCTGAAAATTAATACACATTATATAAACTGTTTTGTGAATCATGATATTTCTTCTATATCTGCATAAAATGTTTTTTTTTTTTTTTATTTTTTTTTTTAACGGAATATTTTCTCTGAAAGTGTCATACACACATTTAACAGTATTTAAAAATAATGGAAATTTGAATCAAATAAATACTTACAGTTAAACAATAAAGTTTGGTAAAACATATCTAGTTTGTTAATTTCTCTTAAAATAAAAGTTTACTTTTCATATTAAATAATTGTGGCTTAAATTTCAGATAGATGGGCAACAGTGTTGGGCATAATTGATTAAAAAGTAATTGAATCACAATTAAAGTACAATTATAATTATTTTACTGTCAATCGATTAACAAGTAATTGATTACAAAAAAATTGAATTATTACAAATAAATTGAATAAGTAATTCTATTTATTTCCAATCATTTACTTGTTAATTGATTGACAGTAAAATAATTATAATTGTAATTCAATTGTAATTCAATTGTAATTCAATTACTTTTTAATCAATTATCCCCAACACTGATGGGCAACCAGTCTACCTTTTATATTAAATAATCACAAAAAAGATTTTCAAAATGCAGTTAAATTTAAAATCTGTAATCAATATATTTGATCAATTAGCGTATCTTATGATAGATATAATATATCAAAGACAAGTGATATATGGTTAATTTCTGTAGAATTACTTACATAATGTATATTGGTTAAAAAAGGAAAATTCTAGACAGATAATCTACCACAGAAATTACGAAATTTCTAGACAGTAATCTACCTAGAAATTACGCAATATCTGTAATTTTTGTGTCTAATGTAATCGTTACATTTGACATTACAAATATGAGGAGCAAACATTCAAACCGTGTTTTCTCCTTCGGATACAATTTATCAGAAAACACAAAAAACTACAAAGTAAAAAAAAAAAAAATAAATAAATAAAATAAATAAATAAACTCTAATTATTGTTTAGATGTATTGCTGGTTTCTAGGAAGATATGTAGACATACTTTACCTAATGAACTTAAAATTAATTAGAAAAATGCATTTGAAATTTGGAGAAATCACGTTTTGATCAAAAACCCGAAGAGGAAACATGTTTTGAATGTTTCCAGTGTGGATAAAGCCCTTTTTCAATGAAAAAGTATAAACCAACACAACATGAACAAAATAAACAAACATAAAAACTGGTACGTGAGCAGGTCACATGACCATTAAGAACAGCTCTGATTGGCTGGCTGGAGGAATCACCATGTGAATGGAGATAGGTTCTGGAGGAAGCACCTTTTGATTGAAACCTCGATTTTCTAAGTAAATTTATAATAGGATAAGATTAGTTTTAATTAACAATAATAGTATATCTTCGTACTATATTATGTTGAGATTAAAGAAAAATCACTGACTCTTTTTTTTTTTTTTTTTGAGAAAACACGGTTTGAATGTCTGCTCCTCATATATGTAAGGATAAGATTAGTTTTAATTAACAATAATAGTATATTTTCGTACTATTTTATGTTGAGATTAAAGAAAAATCACTGACTCAATTTTTTTTTTTATTTTTGGAGAAAACACGGTTTGAATGTCTGATCCTCATATATGTAATTACTTATATGATTATTTACAATTAATTTTCCTTTAGTTACCTAACTATCACTAAGTTAAACATATTTTTAAAAGCATGCAAATTCATATGCTTTTTATTTTTTTAATTTTCTTTTACGTTTTTAAAATAAATACCATTTGATTTGAAACAGATATGTCAATATGTTTGATAGATACGTGCATCACATGATAGATAGAAGCTGTCGAAAACAGATGATGTATGCTTTAGTTCTGTAGCTTCGCGTACGTTATTTATTACACAAGTTGGAAAAACAGAAAAAATTCTAGGAAAAAGATTTCTGATTTTTGATCCTAAAGTAATTGTTATCCCAAACTGAAATAAAGAGTTTTTAAATCGCTTCCAGATGTATATATCGATGGATTTGTAAATATTTCTTATTACGCGTGTCTAAGATAAACTAAAAAAAATATTTTTTTAAAAAATTTTCATTTTATTTTTTTGCTTTTATTGTAATATTGGCAAAAAAAAGAGAAAAGTTTTTGATTTAAAATCCATGTGGCGTTTGACAGAATATCGCGTCATATGATAGATATGAGCTATCAATTAGAGATGATATATGATTTATTTCTATACAATTACGTATGCCATGTATTGCACTAGTTGAGAAAATGAAAGAAAATTCTAGGAAATGTATCTATGACTTTGTTTCTTATATAATTGCAACATTAAACTAAAACAATTCTTTTAAATGAATTGGAGATATTTATATCGAATTATTTGTAATATTTTTTCCGTAAATTTATTAAATACTAAGTTAAAGTTGAAATAATATTTTAAATCATGAAAATTATTCTTTTTTTTTTTTTTTTTTTTTAATACTTCAAATGTAATGTATTTAAAAAATAGAAATAGTTTAAATCAAAATCCATACGTTAATATGTTTAATAAATTGGTGTATAATAGATAAATCCGCCAAAAAAGAATGATATGCCTATAATCGATTTATGTCTGTGTTATTAAGTATACCGTATATTACACAAATTACACTATAAATAAAAGCGTCTTAAATTTAGACTGAAACTGCATCTTAAAAAACAATAAAAGTAGAAATTAAAATTTCCCTGTCACCATTACTCCACTTGCTCGTATTTATGAAATCTTTTTGCCTGTCTGCCCGTTCATCTGTCTGCACTCTGTCTTCTATAAATACATATAGAATGCTTTGAAACCTATAGATGTTATTTAGGCTCTCTTAAACATGTTTTCGATTAGAAATAGTAGAAATACTACTATTTGATTTTGTACAGGTACTCATAAAAGAAATATGATACATTAAAGCAGGCATGAGAATTTTCCGCGGATTCGCAATTTTCCGCGGATTCGCAATTTTCCGCTTTTTTTGCGATTTTCGTTAATTCTGCGGTTTTTTATTTTGTTAAAATCAAACTTCAGTAACAATCAGTGTTCAAACGCTCCACGAAAAACTTTAGATTCTCAATCTTTTTCTATTCAAAATATAAATGTCAATATTCATTTTAAAGATGCTTTATCAGATTCTATAACATATAAAAGAACAGAATTATTCAATATTTCTCACTCATGAAATTTTTTTTGTCCTCCACCCTCATTTTTTTATCTCTAACTATCGCCGATCAAACATTCTGTGGGAAGCCTTTTATTTTTGAATATTTATCCATCCACAATGTTAATTTTAAACTTACTTTACGATATTCTAGAACCCGTAAAGAAGTAGAATTGTGTTTAATTTTTCTCTCATGAACTACTTTTTATCCCCCCCCCTCCCTTCTTCCCCATTTTCTACCACCAGCCAATGATTAAATGTTGATTGCTAGCTAACATTTTTTTTTTTTTTTTTTTTTTTTTTTTTTTTTTAACACGTTTTATTGTGTTGATGTGCATTATTTTAGTTTAATTTGTCACTTTTAAAATATTTTGTATAGTTTTTTCCTGTGAGCATTATTTTTCATTTGAAATAAATTTTATGAACACGCTTGTTTCATCTTTTTTTAATTTTCTGCACTCTCATGCCTGATTAAAGTCTCTGTTTTCATAAAAGCATACTTCAGTATCTTTGTAAATCACAAAACATAATGAAATTAAAATAAAATATTTATCCGTATAAAAGAACGTTTTCTATTGCATAGGATATATTTAGCAGTAATGACTGGTTTGCAGAGTCCCCTTAGTCTGATACATTGTGGAATACAAGAGGAACTTGATAGAAGGGCATTTTGACTTTTCTTATGAAAATCTTTTAATTTTTACTATTACATGAAATCAGGGCCCGATTAACCTTACAATCGAGGGGAAACACAAAGCCATTTGGGGGCCCCCACTGACTTCTTGGTCTAAAGACTCATCTTGAAAAATTTATAAATTTGTCATTAAATTTTGTAGTTACATGAAATTGAGGACAAGTAAGTTCGCTTAAAACATAGACAAGCAAATTCACTTGATTTTTGTACCAAGACATAAACTGGTGAAAGCCTATATTCACCACAATATATGAAATTATTCCATTATAAATGAATGTGTAAAAGCTTTATTAGCATATATCCTATATAATGTAGAAATGGTATAGTTGTGCAGTCAGGTAGGACAGTGACGTTGTATAATCAGACAATGCTTTTAGACCACAAGCTTACGATTCGTGGCCCATTTTTTTGCTTAATTTGGGGCCTTTTCAAAATTTTCCAGGGGAAGCAACATGATTCTCGTGCCTACTGGGTAATCAGGGCCTGCATGAAATATCTGTTGCATTATATAGTGCGTATGTGATTTTTAGAATAATGTACAGGACTGCACAAAATCAATCTAATTTATGCTCTCTAAAAATATAGATTTAAGTATAGATTTTGGAAGATTTCTTACTGTATAATAATAACACTGCTCGGCATGAAAATTGCCTCTGACACCATTTCAGCATATTCTTATGTAAAATGACCTCCTGAATCCAATGGTGGGTGACAGGGCCAAATGGGCTCTATCACCCACCGTTTTTTAGGAATGGCCTCCTATTTTTATCATTTTTCGGTGATTTTATGGCTATAAATTTGATTTTTAAGAGGGGGAAGATTATTTTTTCCGTTAAATATCTTATGAGGGGCTACAGAGTTGGAAAATTCTAAACATGGACATTTGCGACAAGGGAAAATTTTTGGGGGATTTGCCACTGAAATTATGCATTACATACCTTATATATTTTAAATCTGTTATTAATGTTATTTTTTAAACTTTATATTTTTCTTGTTTTTAGGTGTTAAATTAATTATTTTTCATTCTTCAAATCATATTCATGGTCATAAAATTATCGAACAGGGAAAGAAATTGAGGGTGGGGGTGGTGTATCTAGAAAACGGCGGGTGACTGGGCAAAATGGGAGTCCTATTCGGATTCAGGAGGTCATTTTACGTACGAATCAGCAAGAATGGTATCAGATCTCGATTTTTTTTATTATTATTTGCTGAGCAGTGTAATAATAATAATAAGAATAAAATGCATTTAACGCATTGTAACAAGGGTAAAATACAAGTTCAATTTAATTTGATCATGTAATTCTATCTGTATGCTTTCCATTTACTTTTTCATTAGCTGGCTTTGCCCGCTTGACTGATTATTATATTTGAATGAATCATTTTTATAATAATAAGTAACTTCTTTTAAATTCCTATTTCTATTAATATAAGAATCGAAAATATATAAAGTTATCGTTTGTTATAAGTAAATTATTTTTGAAATAATTCAATTGTAAAACATAATCCTCGAATGGCAACATTCTTAAAAAAAAAAAAAAAAAAATATTGTTCTATATAGAAAGAGTTTCTATATATTGTTGGAACGAATAAAATATTTATCTCTAACATGCAAAAGCCTTCTTATATTGTATTACGATTTCAAGTTATGTTTATTATTTATTACTATTTATTCAATAGCTGGTTTAAAAAAAGCCCCACAAAATCATAGTTAAGCGCGGCCATTTTTCCTTTGAAAATGCACGTTTTTTACCAAATGACTTTTAAGAAACGATTCATTTTCAGAGATGTCGTACTTTATTTGGAAGATATTTTTTTTTAAGTGACGTCATTCTAACATGCTGTAAAATTTATTCTGATTTTGATTATATTGAGACACTGTGTCCTTTTCATGTAGTCACAGTAAATTTTTAAATCATTATATTTGAATGATTTAAATTTCATGAAATTTTGACAAAAGCGTAATTTTAGATAGTTTATTTAATGATTTCATAACATTTTAATTTGAATTTTTAGAAATCTCTACTTAAAGAGACTATATACATTAGAAGTAACCAGTGTATCATATTTGAAATTTCTAGCTGTATTATTACTGTAGAAATCATACAAAAATAGTAGAATTTTCCATAGGGATTTTCTTCACTCCCTCGCATTAAGCGTGCATTAGAAATGTGCAACTCCCACAGCAGTTCAACCCTGTTAATAAGTCAAGTTTTGTTCAAATTTAATCTATCGTTTTTACATTTAGTGTTTTTTTTTTTTTTTTTTTTCGGTAAATTTTTATTTTTATTAAAATTACACACACACACACACCCCAAAAAAAAAGATAAATGAATGATGTTCAAGGTTTATTTCAGCTTTGAAAAAATTATAAAACTAATACCCTTTTTACTTTCTCTTACCCATAAGGTAGAGAAAGTATTGTTTTTGGCTCAAATTTTCGAACGCGAGATTTTGTTATATTTACACGTTTTGAGGTCCCCTGAATACGAAAATCATGTTTTTAGCAAATGGTCTGTGTGTCTGTGTGTCTGTGTGTGTGTCTGTGTGTGTGTCTGTGTGTGTCTGTGTCTGTGTGTCTGTCTGTTATCAGTATATCTCAAAAACAAATTATGGCAGATAGTTCAAACTTGGTATTCTAAATGTGTATCATATAGGGATGCTACAGTAAGCTTTTCGTTAAGATCAAGCAAATGGTTCGTGTACAGGGACAATCAAGAGAATTCTAATACATTACGTCTATGGGGGAAATTGCAGGAAAATAGAGTTTAACGTCTATAGACTGCACTAAACCAAATGAAACAAATATATATTTTTTGTAATAGAGACAGTTAACTGGGAAAAATTTTTTTGTGTATGTAGGAGCTTCGCCTCCCCCCCTGGGGGGGAAGTCCCCCTCGAGGGGAGTAAATTTTCATGATGGGTATCTTTCAAAAGAGCTCGAAAATACCTTTAAAACGAATGGTTGAACCATCGATATGCGATAATTTAAAACAAAGTAATCGATTTTTTTTTTACTTTTAACGAAAAAAAACTTAGAAAAAAAATCTTACCTTTTTTTTTTTATATTGACAATAAAATGGACTTTTTTTTTTATATTTGGTGTTAAACTACTTCTCTAATATGGAAATCGGCTGCCTTATCATAAAAGATAATTTTTTTAAATAATAATTTTAATAAATTATTTTTTAAAAAGAGAAATATTTTTTAATAACCAAATTAAATTCTATATAAATGTAGGTGCATTAATGAAACGGGGAGTTGAGGGGGGCGGTAGCCCCCCTCACACAGAACTAATTATCATATAAAACTCTTCAGAAGCCTAATATGAATTGTTTAAGATAGGTTTACATAACAGTACTCGTTATCTTACCTCTTAATCTCCAACCTGTATTTATAGTATTAAATTTCAGGGTAAGAGAAAGTCGTGTGAGTGACACACCAGATTATTTATTTACAATTAAAACCGAAGAAAATTATTAATGTAGCAATATTTTAATGTTATTCCACTGTAGGTAAAATACAGTTAAATCCCGATTTCAGCCGGGCGCAGAAAAAAGGAAAAAAAAAAATAAGTAGGTTCAAGAGGGAGAAAAAAAAAAAAAAAAGAAATCTTAAAAAGAAACGAAATCAAGTGTTTTCTTTTATGTAAATATATATTATTATTATTTCCTTTCTTTCTTTTTATTATTATTTTTTTTTAGGTTTTTGTACAGTACGATACTGTTTAATTTAGTGCATGAATTAACTTATAGGTTGTAGGCATTGTCATATCTCCACTTTTTTGTTTATTATTTTTACATCTTTTAGTACATAAAATACAAATATTTTACTTTATTGTCAATATTTTTATCATTTTGATTGTTTCAAGTATAAAATACAATAAAGTTTTTGAACTAGAAAGTACGTTTATCCCATTTGCTCTTTTTTTTTTCAGCCATTTTGCGGTTTATTCGCGGAGCCCGTGCCACTGAATTCCCCGGATATAGTAATTTAATTTCAAATTTACATAATGTATAATAATAAATGAATGAATGAATGAATATTATTAATGAATAATAAAGCGCTTTAATGCGTGTATTTATAGTAATTTAATTTCCAATTATTTTTTCATGCAAATAAAGGAAAGTTAATTTTAAATATTTATTTTATTAATATTAAAAATTATCTTAATTTATTAATGTACATTATAAAACAAACGCATTTTGAAAAACGCGTTTTTACTTTGTTTACGTTTGGAATCCATGGCAATCACTCCTGAAAATCGCATTTCGCCGTAATCACCAAAACAAAATCGCGAAATAGAGTTGTGGACCAACATGCAAGTTGTTCCAAATAGAGTCAAAACCAAACTCATTTAAAAATCTTGTAATTTCGCACTGATAATTTTTTAACATTACAGAATTAGACATTTCTGGGACACATTTCATATTTCTAATTATGGCAAGACAAAAATTCATCACCTAAAAAGTGTAGGCAACAGGAAAAAGTATATTTTCTTTTCTTTCTTTAATTTTTTTCTTTTTTATTCTTAAAAAAAAAAAAAAAAAAAAAAAAAAAAAAAAAACAGGCAATTACACCAAACAATTCATCGCCAAGTACTATATAATAAAGTTGTCAATTGTCATATAAAGGGGGTCATCTATATATATAAAAGAACACTTCCTGAGTGAGTTAGTGAGTGAGGGGGTGATCTATCAACGCCCAGACCAAACCCCTGGACCTAGAAGCATGAAATTTTGTGACAATGTTCTTTCTATGACGTAGGCATCCACTAAGAAGCGATTTTACAAAATTCGCCCCCCAAGGGGGGGAGGGGGGGGGGCAAAACGTGATTTCACAAAATCCTTCATATCTCAAACAAAAAAACAGATATCCGTAAAATTTTTGCTTTAAAATATAACTAATACAAATGTCAAAGAACCAATTTCTGGAATTTTCAAAATTCGGTCCCCAAGGGGGGCGGGGGGGCAAAACGTGATTTCACATGCGTAAAAACGTGATTTCGCATAATCCTATATATCTCAAACAAAAAAATAGATATGCGTGAAGTTTTTGCTCTAAAATATAGCTAATGCAAATATCTAAAAACCAATTTCTGGAATTTTAGAAATTCAGCCCCCAGGTGGGGCAGCAGTGCGGGGGGAGGGGGGGCAAAAAATAAAAAGAGAGTTAGATCGTTCAAAATTGGTATATAGAGGTTTTCGATACCTACAAATCGATTTCGGATATTTTCGAATTTGTAAAATTATTAGGAGGGGCGGGAAGGGGGGGCGGCAAGGGGGGGGGCTATGGGGCAAAAACAAATAGAAATACAGTTAGGCCGTTCAAAATTGGTACAGTTAGGTTTTAGATGCCTGCAAGTCGAATGGGGATATTTTCGAAAGTGTAAAGTTATTAGGAGGGCTGGGAAAGGGGGAGGGGAGAGGGGGGGGCAAAAAAATAAAAATTGAGTTAGATCGTTAAAAATTGGTATATAGATGTTTTCGATACTTACAAATCGATTGCGGATACTTTCGAATTTTTAAAATTATTAGGTGGGGCGGGAAGGGGGGGGGCTATGGTCAAAAACAAATAGAAATACAGTTATGCCGTTCAAAATCGGTACAGATAGATTTTAGAGGCCTGCAAGTCGAATGGGGATTTTTTCGAAAGTGTAAAGTTATTAGGAGGGCCGGGAAGGGGGGGCAGAGGGGCAAAAAAAAAAGAAAATAGAGTTAGATCATTCAAAATTGGTACATAGAGGTTTCCAATACCTACAAATCGATTGCGGATATTTTCGAATTTTTAAAATTATTGGGAGGGCGGGAAGGGGGGGGGGAGTAGAGCGGTAAAAAAATAAAAATAGAGATATATCGTTCAAAATTGGTGCATAGAGGTTTTTGATACTTACAAATCGATTGCGGATATTTTCAAATTTGTAAAATTATTAGGATAGACAGGAGGGGGGGCGAAGTGGGAAAATAATAGAAATAAGAGTTAGAGCATTTTGGGAATTTTTTCCGAAGGCAGTGAGAACCCGGTGCGACATTTTTCCTACTCAGATTTTGTTTCTCTTTTTTTTCATGTGATAAAAATTAATGCAATTTTGAGAATTCATTATAGTGATTCATTTAAAAATAGGGACCAGCGAAGCGGGCGTTGCCTGCTAGTATATAATAAAGTTTTAACACAAAATTGTGTAAATATTATGAATTTCTTTCTATTAATTTTTTTTTCCCAAACTTAATTTTTCATTAAAAAAAAAAAAAAAAATGTGGTATTAAATATTATGTATTTCAATATGACATTAAATATGGGAATTTCTATAATTTTTTTCTGCTTTTGTCTTGTGTTATACACTATTAATATCCATATTCAGTGAAAAGCCTCACAGGGATATTTATAAGTGAAGCGAAACGGGGATTGGTGAACGGAGCGAGCGGGGGCAGAGCCTCCTAGTGTATAAAATTAATTCATTGTATAGAATGACTTTTTGGGAGCATTTTAAAGCAAATTTTATATTAATATGTAAATTCTATATTAAGTTGTCTTACGGATTGTGAAATAACAATAAAAAACTTTCATACATTTACAAATTTCACATTTTACTTTTATTAATTAAAAGCATTAAATTCATAATTTTACAAAAGTTGAAACAGTCTTTAAATATCATCCAAACGTTTATGAAATTTTAATAAAAATGAAAAAAAAAAAAAAAAAAAAAAAAAAAAAAAACCTTGTAATCTGTTGAAACAGAATCATTATTAATATCAATTAAACTATTTTGAAAGGTATAAGACTCCTTAATAATAATTTAAAGCAACATAGCTCATGTTTTATAAAGAATGCATACTATTTAGCTTCATATTAGCTATATATATATACATAATTAGTAGACTTATACATAAAAATTGAACATCAACATGTGAATCATCAATTTCAAATTAAAATAAATATTGTAGAAAATAATATTTCTGCATACGTTTTTAATAATTGTGTCAAAGAAATGTTTGACAAAGCGTTGCAATTTTTCTATTCGGTTGACTAAAAAAAAAAAAAAAAAACGACTGAAGTAGAACGAACTAAACAGTTGGTTTTCAATATGTGACCTTATCACAAGTTAATTTTCTACGCAATGTTTTACATTTACAGAAAACTCTCGGTTATTCGATGAAATTAAGCGCAAATTCCTATAAATGAGCAGCAAATCGATAAAAATTATTCTAGCTCAAAAACATGGTTGTATTGTATATAAAATACAGACAGTGAAAATATTCACATTACAATAAAAATATTTGTATTAACACTTTCGCGACCGCTGACGTGAATTCACGTCATTTGAAAATCTGTAACTCTGCTAGTGGGCGTTTCATTAGGTTACATAAGTTACATTTTGGACATTTAATTTGACATTTATTGAGATCTATAGTTACAATGACTTTCATCTCGATTACTCCATATTTTTACAGAAATTCACAGAAATACGTGCACACAATATTGTTGAAGACATAGGACAGCACAAACATCCATGCCCGCACCGAGATTCGAAATCTGAGCCTGGAGACTGAGAATAAGTTACATTACTTTTAAAAAATATACCCAAATATTCACATTTGTGCAATCAATGCACTACGGATACAAATACCTTGATTAGAAAGAGTATAATTGTAATATATATTCATTTATATTATAAATATTAATGCAAAAAACATTCATTTAAAATAATTAAAATAATGTAATATAAAAGAACAACGGCCACAGGCGGAGCTTACTGCCAAAAAGACAAAAACATGCGGTAGCTAAAGTGTTAATATAATAAAGGTTATAATAAATAAATAAATAAATAAACAGAAAAGAAGAGTTACTAGGAAGGCAAAGTACAATCTGTAAGTTAATTTATGAGCTAAATTAAACTATACCGTATTGTACAAAAAGTAAAACAAAAATAAAATAGCTTTTTATATTTTGCATTTTTTCTTTAAATCAATTATTTATTTTGGTTTCTTGAGAAAACTCTTTTTCTCTTGATCTTGCGTTTACTTGATCCCGCCCATTTCCCGCAAGCGCATATAATTTCCAATGCGCAAGATCCTCTCCCGGATAATCGGAAGTTTACACCGTACATGCATTTATAAATAAAAAAGAAAGAAAAATCGTGTGGTTCGTATACATTATGAAAAACTTTCAGCAGTTACACACATTTTTTCTTTAGGATTTTTTTTTAAGTCCCTGTAGACAAACCAGTTGCAATTGATAAAAAACTGTGCATGCAAGCATAATAAATTTAAAAAGAAACTCGCAAAAATTGTTTCGGGTCAAAATAATAACATTATTCTTTGATAAGCGAGCTAAGTAGGCACGCAGCAAACAAAGCGGCAAGGCACACAACAATCCAGTTTCGTTTTATGGGCTGTTTTCAATACATCCTATAATAAAACAAAATAATCTGTTGTAGTTTTATAGCATTCTAAGAATAGTTACGAAAGCGACAACACAGACAGGTAGACAGAAATAAATACGTGTTACTTTGATTAGAAAGGTTAAATATTATAACAAAAAATAGTGCCCACTAAAGTAGAACGGACTCAATAAATTATATTTTAATTTACTGCATCATTACAAATTCATATGTTTCCTTATACATCATATACACGTGCATTTATAAATTCAATATAAACAAAAATTGATAAATAAAAAAATAAAACAAAAATAAATTAATTAATTAAAATTTAAAACAAAATTCTATCAATAACTATATCAAACCCGTCAGGACAAAATAAAAAGATAAAAAACAAAAATAAAACAAAATATTATTATGCACAGAAACTTTTACTTGTTATTGAATAATTATATTAAAAAAAAAAAAAAAAAAAAAAAAAAACTAAGCGTTTCTTATTAGAGCAAGAGTCATCCCCAGTTTCTCAAAAAGTAGGATGACCTCCAGAATCACCTCCTACTTGGCATACTTCCAACGATGCGAAAGGTGTTATGTTTATATTTTGATGCCTTTTCATAAATCCTGTTTTGGAATAAGTTTATAACGCCTTTCAGTTAAGTTAATTTAACGCATGTATGAATATTGAACAGAGTAATCCAAATTCTTAAAAAGTTTGGAATAGCGCTTCAAAAGCTTTTTATAATAAATTATTATATAGGTTACAATATACGAATAAATACATCGCATATTACTCAACATTACATATTGATACGAATAAATAACATCGCATATTACTCAACATTATATATTAAAAGTTAGATGTGAATACAGATATTGATTACGAATAAATAACATCGCATATTACTCAACATTATATATTAAAAGTTAAATGTGAATACAGATATTGATTACGAATAAATACATCGCATATTACTCAACACTACATATTGATACGAATAAATAACATCGCATATTACTCAACATTACATATTAAAAGTTAAATGTGAATACAGATATTGATTCGTATATTGTAACCTATATAATAATTTATTATAAAAAGCTTTTGAAGCGCTATTCCAAACTTTTTAAGAATTTGGATTACTCTGTTCAATATTCATACATGCGTTAAATTAACTTAATGCAGATTCTAGCTAAAACTAACTCTTCAAAAGCTTTTCATAGCACTTAGCAAACCAATTTTCAGAAGTGAATGTTTACTTGGTAAAATATTTCTCGTGGGAATCGTTTTCGGAAGTTTCTTTAGAAGTGAATGTTTTAAGGTATTATATAGATCTACAAAATTGTAAAACTCTTATTTTAACTCCTTAAAAGATTTTCATATTACTTGGCAAATCATTTTTCTGAGGGGATTATTTTAAAGAATTATGTAGTTCCACGAAATTGTAAGATTTTAACTGTAATCGCCCTTCAAAGAATTTTCACAGTACTCGGCCAAAGATTTTTTGGAAGTGAATGTTTTAAGGAATTATATAAAATCTATCTATGAAATTGTAAAACTCTTATAGTAATTATCCCTTCAAAAGTTTTTCCTATTACTTGTTACATCATTTAGTTCCCCATCATACTATAGATATGGGGAACTTAGGTAATCCTGAAAATTTTCGACCTCGGTTTTTTGACTTTTTTTACACGTTTTAAGGCGTGAGGAATCCGAAAATGATAAAATTTGTATGGTGTCTGTCTGTAGGGTGTCTGTTAGTCTGTTAGTTTGTTAGTCTGTGTACACGATACCTCAGGAGCAAATTGTCGCAGAGAGGTCAGATCAGTTTTAAAATATTACTTTTGATACTGGCAAGAACCCTATTCATTTACAACATTCGATTTTAAAAACTTCGTAAGTTATTAGAAATTTACGATTTTCTTAACATGGGAGAATAGGACAAAAATTCACTTAAACGTGCATTAAATGGAAACTTTTTACTTTAAAAATGTCAGACCAGTTTTAAAATATCCGTTTTGATGCCGAAATGAACATCAGTAACTATAAATATGCTACTTTGAAAATTTCGCAAGTTATTGGAAATTTACGAATTTCTTAACATGGCAGTATAGAGCAAAATTTCACATAAACGTCAATTTTGAGCGATATTTTCCTCGTAAAGATGTCAGACTACTTTTGAAATATTAATTAGGACACTAGCATGAATATTAATGACTATGAACTTTCAAATATAAAAATTTCGTAAGTTATTGGAAATTTACGAATTTCTTAACATGGTAGAATAGAGCAAAATTTCACTTAAACGTCAATTTTGAGGGATATTTTCATCGTAAAGATGTCAAGCCACTTTCGAAATATTATTTAGGTTACTTGCATGAATATAATAGACTATGATTTTTCCAATTTAAAAAATTCGTAAGTTATTTGGAATTTACGATTTTCTTAACATGTCGGAATAAGGCAAAATTGAGCATAAACTTCCATTTTGAGGATCCTAAATACTTTAGACAACTTCAAAATTACATTTATGATATTTTTTTGAACATGATTGAATACAAATATTCTAATAGGAAAATTTCGTAAATTATTCGTAATTTACGATTTTATCAACATAGCGAAATTGTAATTTTTTCATATAAATATGAATTTTGAGGATTATTGCATTGGAAATAGTAGCATGAAACATAAACAACGGAATTGACCCTGATAAAATAAATTAAGAGATTAGAATAAGATAAATATATCGAAATGAACGATGGATAGCCTATTATGCGGGGATTTATTTCTGTCACTGTGTCAAGCTTTGGTCAAATTCTTTTTTTTTAACATGATTATAATATGTCTCGCACTAGAAATTTATGAGACCATAAATATGGTGGGGAACTGAGCAGAGTCCACCTATGCCAACTAGTTTTTAGATGTGATTGTTTTAAAGAATTAAACATTTTTACATAATTGTAAAGCTCTTATTGTAACTAGCTTTTTGAAAGATTTTCATAATGCTTGGCAAATCATTTTTCAGAAGTGAATGTTTTAAGGAATTGAATAGTTCTCCAAAATAGTAAGATTCTAATTGTAATCCGCCCTTTAAAAGATTTTCAAAGTACTTGACAAAACATTTTTCAGGGGTGAATGTTTTAAGAAATTATATTACTCTACAAAATTGTAAAACTATTACTGTAACAGCTTCTCAAAAGATTTTCATATTACTTGGCAAATCATTTTTCAGACGTATTTTTTTTTTCTTTTTTAATTTATACTGTTCTACAGAATTGTAAGATTCCAGTTGTAACCCGAGCTTCAAAAGGTTTTTAAAGCATTTGCCAAAACATTTTTCAGGGGTGAATGTGTTAAGGAATTATATTGTTCTACAAAATTGTAAAACTTTTATTGTAACAGATCCTCAAAAGATTTTCATAGTACTGAACAAATCATTTTTCAGAAATGAGCGTTTTAAGGAATCATATAAAAATACAAAGTTGTAAATAAACTCTTATTGTAACTAACCTTTCAAAAGGTATTTCTATTACTTGTCAAATCATTTTTCAGAAATGAATATTTAAAAGAAATTTACAGTTCTACAGAATTGTAAGACTCTAATTGTAACTTGCCCTTCAAAAACTTTTCATAGTGTTTAACAAATCATTTTACTGAGGTGAATATGTTAAAGAAATATAAGTAACCGCCGCTTAATAAATTCAATGGTTAATAAAATCAGCCGCTTAACCTGATCAAATTTCCAGGACCGGAATCAAATCAATATAAACTATTTTTAAAGCCGCCGCTTAATAAAATCAGCCTCGCCGGTTAATAAATTCAAAAATATCTTCTCAGTAGCCAAAAATATCACTTATGCACACTAAAAAAAAGAATATATATTTACATTTTTTTTTCTTTTTTTAACTAGAAAAAAAAATTAAAGCACAACAAACCCTCCGTTATCGTTCATTGTCGAAGATTTTACACTTACAGCACAATTAAAAATTAAGCACGCCCCATCACTTATCTCCGTAGCAATTTCAAGGAACGTATTCTTCAAAGCGCAGTAAAAAGTTACAAATTTCATTTGAAATGATATATATTTTTTAATTTCTAATTATTATAAGGCAATCTCTAGTTCTTATTTTGAAATTTCTATAACTCATGAGGCTTACACGGAAAGATTTTAAATTTGTAAGAACAGCGCATGAACTTTTAGTAAAGTAAAGATGGTATTCCTCAAAGGTAAGCACATGGGAACTTAGAATGCGTTTAACTTACTTATATTGAAGGAAAAATAATTAATTATCTATGAAAGATTAATTAATATCGTTTACTAATTCCATTATTCGTTACCTTTTGAAGTTTGTTTCCAAATCCAGGGAAGTAATACATTTTCCTTAAGGGCAGGAACGTTCGCCGGATATAAAAATCAGCCGGTTAATAAAATCACTTTGGCTGAGAACGAATGTGATTTTAATAAGCGGCGGGAACTGTATACAATTCTAAATAATGGTAAGATTTTAATGGACATATTTGAAAGTATTCACCCAGAAAACGGTGATAGAATACTAATGCGATTCGTCACTTTGCAGTAAAATGAATGTAAAAAAAGTGTTGAAAAATGAAGAAATATGTAAGCAAATACAGTAGAACTTTGTTAACATGAATCTTGAGGGGGATAAAAAATTTGTTCATATTATCAGTAGTTCATGCTATCAGTAACTGATTTTCAAACCTTTAAACTGATCTTCATTTTGACGGGGATTGTGGAAACAGTTCATATTAAAAGTAATTCACGTTAACAATGTTCACGTCAACGAGGTTCAACTGTACCATAAAATTAAAACGTATAACACTTGTTTCAGGTGAATATAACTAAGCACATTCCCTCATCAAGCAAAATATTTTAGGAACGAGTAGATCGACAAAATATCGATATTGTAACTTGAGGTAAAGGCAGCAATACAAAAACGAAGCGTAAAAGCAACAACACAGAAATGCAGTGCGAAAAGAGTAACATAGTAACCCAGTGTAATAGGAGTAACACAATAGCGCATCAGGAAAACAACATCATAGTAAGGCAGCGAGAAATGAGTGTCACAATAACGGAGTATCAAAAGAGCAACATAATATCATAGTGTGAAAACAACAATAAATTAACAAAGTGTGAAAGCAGCAACACAGTAAGGCAGCGAAAAATAAGCGACATACTAACTTAGCGAAAAAGGATCAACACAGTAACAAAGTACGAAAGAAGTAATAGAACAACAAAGTGTAACAGCAGAAATGCAGTGAAGCAGCGAGAAATGAGCGACATAGTAACGCAGCGTGAAAGGAGCAATACACTGTAAAAAATAAACTGTTAAAAGTACAGGAAAAATGTGGCAGCTGAGGTGCCAGTATTTTTCCGTCAAATATACAGTTTAAAACCGTAAAATTGTATCACTGACGCATATTTTGCGCAGGAATCCTGTAAATCAAACAGGTTTTTTGTTAAAAGTACAGTTTTGTCCTGTATATTTGACGGAGAAATACTGGCATCCCAGCTACCAGATTTTTCCTGTAATTTTAACGGGTTTTTTTGCACTGTATAGTAACAAAGTACGAAAGCAGCAAAAAACTAATGCAATGTGAAAGGAGCAACACAGTAACGCAGCGTGATAGAAGCGAAACAATAACGCACCGGAAAGCAACAACATAGTCAGACAGGTAGAAATGAGCAACATAGTAACGGAGCATCAAAAGAGCCATATAAGAATAAAGTATGAAAGTAACGATAAATTAACTATGAATAGAAACACTGTAAGAAAGCGAAAAATGAGCAAGGTAGTAACTCAGCGTGAAAGAAACAACATAGTTATAAAGTACAAAAGAAATAATAGAGCAACAAAGCGTAACAGCAGCTACACACTGAAGAAGCGAGAAATGAACGACATAGCAACGCAGTGTGAAAGGAGCAATATAGCAACAAAGTACGAAAGCAGAAAAAAATTAATACATTGTGAAAAGAGCAACACAGTAACGCAGTGTGATAGAAGAGAAGCAATAACGCATTGGAAATCAGCAACACAGTTAGGCAGTGAGAAATGAGCGACATAGTAACGGAACGTCCAAAGAGCAATATAATAACAAAGTATGAAAGCAACAATAAATTAACATAGTGTGAACAGAAACACAGAAGGAAGCGAAAAATGAGCAACGTAGTAACTCAGCTTGAAATGATCAACATAGCTGCAAAGTACAATAGAAACAACAAAAAAGCTAAGTGTAAAAGCAGCAATACAGTAAGGCAGCGAGAAATAAGCGAGACAGTAACGCAGCGGGAAAGGAGAAACATAGTAACTAAATACAAAATCAGCAATAAAGTAGTGCAGTGTGAAAACAGCAATACAGGGAAGCAGCGGGAAAACAGCAACGCAGTAAAGTAGCGAGAAATAAGCGATATAGCAACGGAGTCTTAAAAGAACAACATAATAACAAAGTACGAAAGCTACAATAAAGTGACAAACTGTGAAAGCAGCAACACAGTAAGGTAGCGAGTTATAAGCAACATACTAACAAAGCACAAATGCAACAACAAAATAAAATGTGAAAGCAGCAACATAGTAAGGCAGCAAAAAATGCGCGACATAGTAACATGGCATGAAAAGAGTAACACAGTAACAAAGTACGAAAGCAGTAATAGAGTATAACAAAAGAATAAGAACAGCAACACCGTAAGGAAGCGAGAAATGAAAGATATAGTAATGCAGCGTGAAAGAAAAGCAACATAGTATGAAAGTACGAAAGCAACAATAACGAAACAAAGTGTGATGAAAAAAGCAACACAGTAATGCAGCTTGAAAACAGTAACACAGTGACGTAGCAGCGAGAATGGAACAGCATTGTAACGCAGCAATAAGATAAGGTTAGCGTAAAAGCAGCAAATCGTGAAAATTCTTATATTCTTATGATTACTGAATTTACTTAAAATAATGCCTATTTAGAGTTCAATGAACAAAGTTTCAATGTCAATTTTTTTTTTTTTTTTTTTTTTTTTTTAATGCAAACTAGCGTAACAGTAATGTAAGTATTTTATTTCAGCATTGAAGGATGCCAAGAATACAATTCATATATATATATATATTTTAATGTTTATTAAAAAAAAAAAAAAAAAAAAAAAAATTAATAAACTCATTAAAAGAAACTAGTTAAAACCATACAAAATTTACTGCATTAAAATATAAGAATTTTAACGGTTTTAAATTTTTTGTTTCTGTTCATGAATTTGCTTTACCAGTTTACTTTTATTTATATTTTGAATCACTCATTACTTTTAAATTATACCACTGAAAAATTTAAAATTAAATTAACATAACCATATACTCATAAACATTAGTATTAAATTTTTTTGTGTTTGATCGAATTGATAGCGTATACAGTCGGCAGCACAATTATTCATGCTCTAGCAATAATTTCTATGTAAGAAAATTTGGTGTGAAACAACCTCACGACTTCTATTACACTTTTTATATTAATTTTTTTTTAGATAATGTCATCAATTGACATAAAATTGATTTAACGAAGCAGACACAATTTTTTTTTCGTTAAGAGATACTTGATACACGTATAAAGACATATAAAATGGAGTTTACATAGCGTGTTAAAAATAAGAAAAAAAAAATGTAGAGCTATTTTTTGAAACACCAATTTCCGAAATCGAAAACTGATCTACCTAATCAGGTGGCTGTTAATTTTCCTGTAATTACCACATAATACATTAGAAACGATATTCAGAATAGATTTATGTGACAATTTAAAAAAAAAAAATCGTTAGAGTCGTATTTGGGATACTGACTTTTACCAAAACTTGGCATGCTATAATATTGGCCGGAAAACAATAATTACAAACAAAAGGATATTTAAAAGGGAGTTAATATGGCGAGTCTGAAAAAAAATCCGTGCAGCCGTTTTTAATGGAACGTACTTGCGAGACTTAAAATTGAGCTATTTATACAGGACGCCTATTAATTTTCCTAAACTAACCATCTATATCATTTGAAAGGACATCTTACAGCGTTTATAGTTACTTTGAAGAAATTCGTTAGAGACGTATTTGAGATATGGACTTCCGGTTTCCGATGTCCCACTTTTGGTTTTCCAATTTTCGCCAAAATTTTATAACATTCATCTGTACACCAGTTTTGCCTCAATTCTGAAATTTCGTAATTCTAACTTTATCAGTTGCAGAGATATGATAGCCAGAAGATTCCGCACATACATACATACACACACGCACGTACTGACCAATTGCCCAAAACTACTTTTTTAGACTCAGGAGACCTTAAAACGTGTAAATCAGATGAAAACTTGATATCGAATTTTTGAACCGAATACAATACTTCCATTACTTACGGTAGTCGGCTAATGGAAGGAAGTAAAAAGTACACTTAACACCGTAATCCTTGTCGAATCATGTTCTTAGACTGGATTTATTTAAGCTATAACAGAATTAAGTGTACTTTTTTTTAACATTGGAATTATTACTAGCGCTCGAATAATTTTGCTGCCGATTGTATGTAGACATATCAAGCAGATAGCATATGTTGATAGCATATATGTATTTATTATAAAGTTTCCCAGGAATATACTAAATGCAGAATTTATTTGTCGTACTAAATTGAAGGATTTGCAATACATGTATTTTACTCAAAAATATACGAAATTAAAAAGTATTAATTTAAAAGGAATAGTAAATGATCGATAAAAACAAAAAGTTTCATTTTCGAGGTACATAGATAAACATGTTATAAATATTTTTATTTTAAAAAATCCTTTTTACTTTCCGAAAACTATAGTGAGGAAAGTATTGTAATCATGTCAAAAATCCGAATTCGAGATTTTGATGTTTCTATACGTTTTGAGGTCCCCTGAGTCCGTTTTCACTATTTTTACGATGATGTATGTATGTGTGTGTGTATGTGTGTATGTATGTGTGTATGTATGTATGTCTGTGAGTGAACACGCTAGCGTCTAAACGCTTTGTTCGATTAACCTGAAAGTTGGTACGCATATTGTAAGTCACCATAGTACGAACCCTATAGATTTTGGTGAATCTAGCACTTATAGTTTTTTTACAGGGACACAAAGAAAAATTCTTTATCATTATGGCCTATGGGAGCAAAATCTTAAAAGTGCGATAGCATCTAAACGCCTTATTCAATTGAGCAAAAAATTTATACACATATTATAGGTCACAAATACTCAATCTGTATAGATTTTGGAGAATCTAACACTTATAGTTTTTTTACAGGGACACAAAGAAAAATTCTTTATCATTATGCCTATGGGGCCAAATTTTTAAAAGTGTGATAGCGTCTAAACGCCTTATTAATCTGAGCAAAAAATTTGTACACATGTTATAGATCACAGTTGAACTAACTGTATAGACTTTGGTGGATCTAGCACTTACAGTTTTTTTACAGGGACACAAAGAAAAATTCTTTATTATTATGGCCTATGGGACTAAATTTTTAAAAGTACGATAGCATCTAAACGCCTTATTGAATTGAGCTGAAAATTTATATGAGTATTATAAATCACTGTTGCACTAACTATAAGCATTTTGGTGAATGTAGCATTTATAGGTTTTTACAGGGACACAACGAAAAATTCTTTATCATTATGATCTATGGGCTCAAAGTTCAGTAGCGTTAAATAAAACATCGTGTAATATATGGAGAAAAATACTCAAACACTCTATTATGGTTTTCTCTCTTTTGTTTGTTTAACAACTCCTCTTTCTGTACTTTATCAACAAAACTGTTAATTACTCAATGTTCGGAAAGTCGAGTGGAGTCACTCCAGATTTTTTTACTTTCCGAACACTATAGTGAGGAAAGTATTGTAATCATGTCAAAAATCCGAATTCGAGATTTTGATGTTTCTATACGTTTTGAGGTCCCCTGAGTCCGTTTTCACTATTTTTACGATGATGTATGTATGTGTGTGTGTATGTGTGTATGTATGTGTGTATGTGTGTATGTCTGTGAGTGAACACGCTAGCGTCTAAACGCTTTGTTCGATTAACCTGAAAGTTGGTACGCATATTGTAAGTCACCATAGTACGAACCCTATAGATTTTGGTGAATCTAGCACTTATAGTTTTTTTACAGGGACACAAAGAAAAATTCTTTATCATTATGGCCTATGGGAGCAACATCTTAAAAGTGCGATAGCATCTAAATGCCTTATTCAATTGAGCAAAAATTTTATACACATATTATAGATCACAAATACTCAATCTGTATAGATTTTGGAGAATCTAGCACTTATAGTTTTTTTACAGGGACACAAAGAAAAATTCTTTATCATTATGCCTATGGGGCCAAATTTTTAAAAGTGTGATAGCGTCTAAACGCCTTATTAATCCGAGCAAAAAATTTGTACACATGTTATAGATCACAGTTGAACTAACTGTATAGATTTTGGTGAATCTAGCACTTACAGTTTTTTTACAGGGACGCAAAGAAAAATTCTTTATCATTATGGCCTATGGGACTAAATTTTAAAAAGTACGATAGCATCTAAACGCCTTATTGAATTGAGCTGAAAATTTATATGAGTATTATAAATCACTGTTGCACTAACTATAAGCATTTTGGTGAATCTAGCATTTATAGGTTTTTACAGGGACACAACGAAAATTTCTTTATCATTATGATCTATGGGCTCAAAGTTCAGTAGCGTTAAATAAAACATCGTGTAATAGATGGAGAAAAATACTCAAACACTCTATTATGGTTTTCTCTCTTTTGTTTGTTTAACAACTCCTCTTTCTTTACTTTATCTACAAAACTGTTAATTACTCAATGTTCGGAAAGTCGAGTGGAGTCACTCCAGATTTTTTTAAACAGTTTACAGAAAATAATAGTTATAAATATATATTTAAAAAAAAAAATCTGGAGTGACTCCACTTGACTTTCCGAATATTAAGTAATTAACGGTTGTTTAAATAAATTAGGTAAGAGAAGTCGTTAAATAGACAAATGAGAAAATTATAATAGGGTGTTTGAGGATCTTTTCTCATATAGTATGTGGTTTGATTTAATACTATTGCACTTCAAATAATTTGAGCCCATATGTCATACTGATAAAGAATTTTTAGTTAAGTCCCTGTAAAAATATATAAATGCTTGATTCACTAAAATCTATACTGCTCTTGCCGCGGTAACCTATAACATGCATATAAATTTTCAACTAAATCGAATAAGGCATCTAGGCGCTAGCACAGTTTTTAAAAATTGAGCCCATATAGACCATAACGGTAAACATTTTTTTTTTTTTTGTGTGTGTGTGTGTGTGTGTCCCTGTAAAAAAGTATAAGTGCTAGATGCACCAAAATCAATAAGGATGCTACTGTAACCTATAACATATACACTAACTTCAGATCATTTGAACAAAGCTTTCAGACGCTATTGTGTTCACTCACACACATATATACATTACCGTAAAAATAGTAAAAATGAACTCAAAATGTATAGATATACTAAAATATCAAAGTCGAATTTTTGTTATGGTTACAATACTTTTGTTACATATATGTTTGGAAAGAAAAAAACTACTCAAACGATCTCCTCGTGATACACTTTTTAATAAAGAGGATTTGAAACAATTTTAATCTTATAATCAGTTTAAGTAACAAAATTATTGACTATTTTCGAATGTATATATTTCAACACGCATAATCACCTGGCCGTCTTGAAAAAGGGCAGAATAATGTTCTTTTCACTGTAACATTTTATAATGTTCTAAAACGAAAATCATATCATTTTGTCATTAAGAACATAACTATGCATATGAAGATGAATCTAAAAGGACTATTATTATATATAAAGTTCACACTTTAATACAAGCAAAAATTTTTTTTTAATTAAGTAATTTTAAATTATAAGTGTATTGCGGATAAAACAATAGCTCAGTTTACGGATACATAGGGTCGCGATGGTCAGAAGATTGAAAAAATTATGCTTGAATAAATCTGTACTGATAAGTATAAAGGATTTAAGTCCAAAAATGTCGATTTTGAGTTAAGTACATAGTCAGACACAGAAAAAAATTCTCTATCGATTGGTATAAAGGATTTAAATCCATGTCATTTAGACTTTGAGAAAATCCATTGGTAAAAAAAGATTCAAGTCAGAAATTTAGCATTAATCTTTGGTATAAAATATTTAATTTAATTTTTTCTCGTTATTAAATGAAGATTGATAATCACTGAATGGTATAAAGCGTATGAACCAACATAATACCTTTTCCCTAATCGATTCTGCTGATTAGTTTTTAGTTAGTTTAACTTTATTTTTCGTCTCCTGAAAAATCAAGAATATGGACTTAAATCCTTTATACTTATCAGTACAGAAATATACTCTAAATTTGAAACTTTGAAACATTGGATAATATAAACCAATTACAATAATAATCATTGTGATTATATGTAAAATAATTATTGTCTCTGTATTTTTATCATTTTTATATTGAAATCGGCTTTCCAAAAGAAAAAAAAATGCAATACAAAAACAATTCGTAGTATTGTGTTTATTATAACTAAATTATGTTTATGATAGGTCTAATTTCCGCTACTGTAAATAAATTTCAGTTTGCTGCTTAATTATGCCAAAATTTTATCCATTATTGCCGTAATTACACCCTATTAAATTCTAGAAATATTTATGAAAACTGGTTTTCATTATGAAGATAATACTACTTTTCAGAACTAGTTGCATCACTTGTCATTGTTATAAAACATTTCTTATTGGTATATGTTTATTGTTAAATAGTTGTTATTTCGGATTTATGTTATTCAATGCTATAAAGCTGAAAATAATGGTTATAATGTTTAAAAAATATATAATCTATGCTTTAATTAATTCTGAAATTTATAGTGAAAAATATATTTGCGTATAGTGTTATTTATTTTGTAAATTAAATTAAATATCGACAATAATTGCTAATAAGTTTTGAAAATACACGATCTATTTTTCCACGAGTGGATATTACTTTTATTTGATGTATCAAGCGAATTATACATTATAGTAAGATTATAGTACAACTAAGATTATAGTTTCAAAAAAGTTCTTTTGATATCGATCAAATAATTCTAAAAATGAAGGAAAAAAACAATAAAATTGCGCATGAATTTGTGTTCCCACTGCCTTTGGCAGAGTCTTCCTTCCATTATTTTTCTATTGAAATTTCCCTTAACTGTATTACGCATGCAAACTCAGGCTCTTTCATATTCATAATATTGGAAAATGTTTCATAATTTAAAAATAAAATATTATTTTTTTTTTTATATAATATAATATTATATTTTACATATTACCTTTTTATATTTTACATTTACACCTTTAGTACCTTTTTTTTAAATATATATAAATAAGGACTTATAAGAAAGTATTTTCCTATAAGTAGCCTAAGGAAAAATATATGATTGGTTCGAACATTTTAACATCAAGCGATTGAAATATGAGATACTTATTAAGTTTACAGCATTAATATTAGCACAGTGAATTCTTTATTTTATAAATATATAAATAATTATAAGAAAAAAAAAAACGTTTTGTATACCATGTTATTAAATTTTCTGATGAATCATTAATAAAATACTCGAGGATAAAAAATAATATTTAAGCAATATTTATGCACGCGGACTCAGTTCAGTGAAATAATAATAATAGCGAAAAAAAAAAAAAAAAGTTGGTTTTAAAAATAAAATATTACTCTTTTTAGAACAACGTATATTAGCATCGGGAACTACATTAGCACTTATCAATGTGTATAAAATTTTTAAAGTGATAATGACGTCAATTTTTGCGAGATGTATAATTTAACATTTTATAATTTTTTAACGTTCACGTTGAATTAAATGTATTTATTTTTATGTCGAAAGAAAATAAACTCGTATTTTTTATTTTATTTTATTTTTTTTTTTTTTTGGCAACAATTAAATTATAGCTAATATTTTAATAGCTATTTTATTGCTATTAAGAGCTTATTATTTTCATATTTTAATTAATTAAAAGAAACTATTCGAAAATTTGAAAATCTGACTTCGAAGTATTGTGTTGTCACCGGGTTCTGAGCTACTGTGAAAGTTTCAAATGTCTAGCTAGTAGGGAAGTTAGTGAAAAAGAGATTGGAAGATTTGTACCGGACAAACAAACAAACAAAAATCGAAGTATGGTAATAACTAGCAACAATTGATGAGCTTTAAGAAGTAATAACTCTCTCTTTTCTCCATAAGTGGTCAATCATTTTGTTTGATATGTCAAAGTGTTAGAATTACAATATTATAAGTGTGGCACTTCTTTAAATGCACAAAAGCAGAATATTTATTACAAATTGAGATTTTGTTTCTACTATTCAATTGATATTTTTAGAAATTTCTATACAATGAATTTCAATGAAAGAAAACAAATCTTTTACACATAATTATTTCTACACCTTCGTTTAACTTGGTGTCTGAAAGTAAACATTTTTTTTCCTCAAACTTCGTTTTCAATACAGTAAAAAATTCAATCGATCAAAAAACTCTTTAAGCAAAGTTTTAAAAAACAAGAAAAATTCGTTAAAATGTGTAAATATTCATTGAATGAAAATTTATTAAAGTCGTTTTCATAAAACATTCACCAGCTGATTTTTAAATCTTACTATATATAGCCAGTAATATATACAAGGAAAAATATACACACTTTAAGGAGATAACTGTTTCTATAAATTTCGTGTTTACTCTTTTAATAGTATTTTAATTTAAATTAGAAAATTAGACCTTCTAACAATCAACGTTCATAAATATTTTGTGTATGCATATGCAAATATAATATAAACTCACAGAAAGATACTGCAAAACAAATCTAATATGAAAATTAAGTAATCAAACATTTATATATGCTAAACTTTATCATTTAAAAGCCCTTTATTCTTAATATTACACATAAATTGTAATTTTTAAACGTATAAATTTGACATCGTGTTAAAATGTATACAAATTATAATTACAAAATAATAATAATAATAATAATAATAATAATAAAATAGTATTTTGAATATGTTAACATGCAAGTTTGCATATCATCTTCATGACGATGATAAATTCTAGTCAAAAATTCATTTTAACTTTTGGAATAAAACGGTTAAACGGTTAATTGGTATATTAAAGCCTTATCAGTTATTTTACTGTCCCCCCACCCCCCTTTTTTTTAATGTAAGGAAACACTTGCAATACGGGAAAATTAACCTTTAAACTTATTTATACATATTAATATTACAAACAAAATATTTTTGTCAAATAAAGAACATCAGCATGACGTTATTTAATTATATTCTTACATAAATAATATTTACATGTATTTTTACATTAATTACATCAAATAGTATATCAGTTATACAATGATGTTAAAATTTGTGCAACTTACATTTAAAACTATTTTAATATTTTCATTAAGTGATTGCGCCAATTTGTATATTCTCAACACATTCTCAAAATTAGTTTATTTATTCATTTTATTGGGATCAAATATCTCCATATGCAAAATTTTATCTCGTTAGAGTTATTTATTCTCGATATTATAAATAAATTATTCTTGTTAGACAAAAGAAATTAGATTGATTCGAAAGAAACATGAATCTTTAATGCAATGATATATAGTAAAATTTAAGTATACGTATAAGGTAATACATTTTAAGCGGTTTCCTGTGTTATGATAATATGTCAGCACATCCAGATAGCATCAATGATATTTCAAAATAATCTTTCCCTATATTCATAACTTTAAGCACTTATTTAACATGCAATAAATAAATAAATAAACAAATAAAATGTAGTTCTTTTTGACTGCATAAAAAACCAATAAAAAGTCAGAACGTAATCTTGCTGCCTTTGAGGAAGAAAAAATGCAGGAAGTGTTCTGAACTTGGTATCTATTTTCTCAATCAAAAAGCATTTTACCAACATTTCATATAAAGAGAGAAAAAAAAAATGGAATAAAACCTACCATTATGCATTTTGCCGTAGAGTTATTACACATTCGGTATCAAACTTAATGCGTAATTAAACTCCATTTTTGGCTTAAAACCTACTTTTTTTTCTCTTTCCCGCAAAATTTGACTAATGATTTCCAAACCTTTTTACAGGAAAATATCCCAGTGTCAGGTTTCATTATTAAGTTTTCAGCATGAAAATTACAATGGAATCATTACAGTGCAGAGATTTTATCTTGCGTAAAGTTACATAATTTATCACGCTCAATTTATTTGAACAAAGTAAGACATTTAATGGAAGTTCCGGCATAATATATTTGACTTGAGAACTTTCGGTAAATAAATTGTATATGTTATTTTTGTGGTATTAAAATAATTAAAAAATATTTTATTTCAAAAAAAAAAATTGTTACTGAAGCTTAAGTAATTAATTTAAGTACATGTTATCGGCTCCTAAAATATAAAGAATTTATACGAAGTGTTACTAAGATTACAATTTAAGTTTATGTAATCGGAGTCTGAGAACTATGTATATATTTATTTAAAAGTGTTCTTGAAATTAGAATTTATGTCAATGGTTCCTTCAAGATAAATATTGCTTTTAGAAGTATTATAATATAAGAATGTGGTATCGGTACATATAAGACAACTACAATTAATCAGAATAATTTTGATTTACTGGGGCTAACATTGAGACATTTTTAATTTACTATTTATTTATTTTATTTTTATTTATTTATTTAATTTAAAAAATTATTTTTTTTTTCCTTGGAGAAATAAAACTTAGAGTGTCCGAAAAATTGTGAAGTCAAAATCGTAACCGCAGAAGTCATTAAGTAATCTATATAATATTTCTCTAACGTGGACCAGTTCCAACTATTTTTTGTCGAAACGATACGACACGCGAGGATAAAAAAATAATATTTATACATGAACAATATTTAAGCACGCGGACTGAGCTCAATGCACTAATAAGAAAAAGTGACGACATTTGTCTGATGAGATTATTTTACGAAAAAAAAATGTATTTTTAACAATTGTTTTTTTAGAATCTTTGCAAGCGTCATCTTAAACCTTGCAATATTTTAAAGATATATACAAATATGAACTTTTGTGTCATGAATTGACTAAAGAACACAATCATAAAAAATATAATAAAAATAGTAACTAGTTTATTTTATTTTATTTATTTATTTATTTATTTTTAAACAAAAAAAAAAAAAAAATATATATATATATATATATATATATACCAAAATTAATAAAATGTCATAGCCAACATGACGACAAAAATTTAAAAGGTGTTTTGGGATTCCTATATTAAAACTGTACTGCCTGTGGAAGTATGAAAATTGGGTCGTGAACCATGAATTTTATTTGGAAACCTTTCTTTGAATAATTTTGGTTTCACTATTGTACATTATTAATTTGATTTTATTAATAATTTGGCTTCTGGTAAATTAGAATTTTAATTATGTGGTGAATTTCGTATAACATTTATGAGTTTCAAATTTTAAAGGTAAATAAGAAAAGAAATAAAATGCGAATATTTCGCACGGGTTTGCTATAGTAGTTAAAGTTTTGGTAGACTCAATATGGCTTCTGCAATAGTGCTACGCACTATTATTGTGGCAGCCATCTTAAATAGACAACAATCAACTTTATTAGACACTGATACGTCGGCTGGATACTGATACGTCGTATACTGAGTAAAATTAACTGCTTTATATAATCATATTCCGGTATCAAATACTGTCGGTAGTTTTTTGTATTGTTTTTTAGGCTATATTTGAATAATGTCCAAAAAAATACCCCCCCCCCCCCATTAAATAATTTCAAATTTTAAGCTCCATTTAACTATTTTATTATGCATGTTAAAATGTTTATTTTTGATATTGGTTAATTATTATAATCATTTTTTCAATGCAGTAGTACTTGCGAATGAGCATTGACATGTGATCTCGGCCGAACTGGCCATTTTTGAAGAAGCACCAAATGGGCCGCCGCCGCTACCCCTAACAGTGACAACACATCGGTGTCTTGTCCGGGATTCGAACCTGGGCCTTCAGTGTGGGAGTTGGGGAGACATTAATTAATTATATTTCTTCTATTTATATTTCGCAAACTAACAGTGGAAACTTACAATGGAAACGTATAATGAAAACGTATAATGAAAAAGCATTACAATTCCAAGATTATACTTTACGTAAAGTTACATAATTTACTACGCTTAATTTATTTGAACAAGACGCGGTTTAAAATACATTTGACTTGGGAATTCGATAAATAAATTATATGTGCTTGTGCTGTTTTCTGGTATTAAAATAATTTAAGGATATCAAACTTCAAAATAAAAATCACATTAAAAGTGTTACTGAAATAAAATTTAAATACATGTTATAAACGCCTGCAAGGTAAATATTGCTTTAAATATGCAACTGAAATTATAATTTAAATATATGTTATCAGATGCTGATAAAAATAAATAAATAAAGCTTTTAAAGTATGATTAAAATTAAAATTTAAGTACATAGTCCTGAAGCCTAAAAAAAGATATTTCTGTAAAGTTTTTCTGAAAATATGATTTAAGTTTATGTTATTGTCGCTGACAAGGTAAATATCGCTTTGACAGTGTTATAGAAGTAAAAGGTTAAGTATGTGTTACCGCTATTTACAATACAGCTCAAGTATTAAAAGCTTTATTAAAATTATAATTTATGTATAAGTTATTGAATCTGTAAAATAACATTGCATGTAAAATTTCGTTAAAAATATACTTAACTTTTCGTTTTTCTAAACTGTAGTGTGTCACATTTTATTATTACGCTCTTAATACAAAGATTACATAAGAATCATTACAATACCAATGTTATATCTTGTATACAGTTACATATTTGAACACTCTTGGTGCTTTTTTTTTTTTTTTTTTTTTTTTACACACTTACATATATTTTTTTAGACAATTTAACGCAGGTAATAAAGTTCCGGAACAACGTCAAACGTATTTGACTAAGGAATTTAATAGATAAATGGTATAGTTTTATTTATTGATACTAAAAATAAATACTTCTTTTCAAAATAAATGTTGTATTAAAAACATTACAGTATAATTTTAGTATATGTTATCGGTATCTGCAAGATAAACATTCCATAAAAGTGTGACTGAAAATATAATTTATGTACAACTTACTAGTGCCTAAAAAAAATCTGGAGTAACTTTCCGAACTTTAAGTAATTAACGGTTTTATAAATAATAAAAATAAGAGAAATCATTTAATAAACAAAAGGGAAAATTGTAATAGGGTGCTTGAGTATTTTACTTCACTGTTTAATTTTATGCTATTGCACTTCAAATAATTTAGCCCATAGATCATAATGATAAGGAACTTTTAGTTGTGCCTATGGCATGTCTTATAAATTTTCAACTGAATCGAATAAGGCTTTTAGACATTATCGCACTTTAAAAAATTTGAGTCCATAAGCTATAACGATAAAGAATATTTCTTTGTGTCCCTGTAAAAATCGATAAGTGTTAGAATCACTACTATCTTTATAGTTCAAACGACGGGGAACCATAAATTTTCAGCTCAATCCAATGAGGCGTTTAGACGTTATCGCACTATAAAATATTTGGGCCCGTAGACCATAATAATGAAGAATTCCTCTTTCTATCCCTGTAAAAAAAAAAAAAACTATAAACGCTAGATTCTCCAAAATTTATACAGTTTGTGCGGCAGTGACTTATAATATGTATACAAATTTGCAGATCAGGTGAAGAAGGCGTTTAGACGCTATCACACTTTAAAATATTTGGGCCTATAGCCAATAATGATAAAGAACTTTTCTTTGCGTCTCTGTAAAATAACTATGTGTCCTAGATTCACCAAAGTCAATAGGTTCGTGCTATGGTTACTTATAATATATGTACCAAATTTCAGCTCATTCTAACAAAGCGTTTAGACGCTATCGTGTTCACTCATGTGCATGCATATATACACACACATACATACGCATACATGCAACATCGTTAAAATAGTAAAAATGAACTCATGGGACTTCAAAACGTAGAGAAACACTAAAATCTCAAAGTCGGATTTTTGACATCATTACAGTACTTTCCTATATGTATATTCGAAAGTGATAAATACTGCTTTAGCAGCATTTCCAAAATTATAATTTAATTTATGTCATCAATATCTGCAAGATAAAAAATGCATTAAAAATATTACCGAAATCATCTTTAAAATATGTTGTTTCTTTGTCTACAAAATAAGTATTGCGTTTCTTCAGAACAGGAAATACTTCAATTAAAATAATTAAAGTTTGAAAGATTTGATTAGAATTTATTAACAACAAAAACATTGTTTTCTTGTACAAATATACGATACTTAAAAAAAAAAAAAAAAAGAAAGAAAACTTAATGTTATTAATAGATTAAATGAGGGGTTTTAATTTGTTAGTCTCAAGGATGCTTTTTTTTTTTTTTTTCGTGTATTTCAAATTTATAAACAATGTTATGACTTTTAAAATATTCAATTACTTGAACAGAAACACAAAATAAAGATTAACAGTAAATTTAACAAATAATAATAATAGGAATAATAGGAATAATTTCATTTATCCAATTTGTTTTATATTTATCTTTGAATCTATATTTCATAAGCAAACAGTAACAACAAACTACTACAAAAAGTACATTGTTGGAATTTGCCAAAATATATTTTTTCTCGCTAGAGATAATTTTGTTTATTTCCATAATCTATTTTCCTTTTATCTACAAATTTATTTCTTCCGTTACAAAAAATACCGATAATATTTATGAAACATATTTATTTGTTAAGTATTAATTATGAAATATCATGAATATTTATAAGGAATGCCCCACATTCGTGAGAATATCTTTTGCTAATTTTGAATAACTTAACTTTCTACAGAATAAACAATCCTTCAAGGAAAATTTGAAAATCTGGATAATCGGATTATACTTTTTAAACAAGAAAATAATTCACCTGCTTTAAGAAAGGACAGAATTTTTAATACCATAGTTTTTTATCGCCTGCTAAAAAGGAAATATCATCATATTAAGTAAACGTATATTTTGTTTTGACACATGTCGTAATTTTGCAATGTAGATTATATAAATAAATATATTTCTCATTTGTAATTCAACTAAATTGCATAATGCACAATTTTTTTTTTAATGTAAATTTATTCATATACTCAGTATGTATTTTCTAGCTGTGTATTAATTTGTTTTACTATATAGCAAGGAAACTTGACCGTATAGGGAAATAAAATAAATAACTTTGCAAGAATTCACAGTTTTGAAATATTTTTCTATAATATTGAACTTCTTTTTCGATTGTAAATTTGAATATAGCATGCAAATCACAGAAAACTTATTTTAATTTTAAATAACTTAACTTTTTCGGGAATCAGAAATTCTTCAAAAAAAAATTTGGAAATTTGCAAAATCGGTGTACATTTTTTAAACAACCGAATTAATTTACTTGCATATATATATATATATATATATATATATATATATATATATATATTTGTGCTGTATATTTTTTCTTTTGCCTCAATAAAAAAATCATCATATTAAGTGAACTTATATTTTTTTGTCACAAATATATATATATATATTGTTATCATAATATTTTTTTAAGTAAACCATATATATATATATATATATATATATATATATATATATATATATATATAAGAGAGATAACTATTTTCCATGTTTTGAATTACAGTAAACTGTATAATATAGGGAAACATTTTCAAAAATTTTCATATATTAATTAGTATGTAATTTTTACTCCAGTAGTTATTTTTGAAAACAACTATTAAATTTCAACACATGGTGAAATATAATATATAAATTGGCCTCATTTAATTCTTTTGTAAATATTTTAAACATTATTAGAAATTTTTTTTTTAAATATTCGAATATTAATAAAAATTCACAATTTATAACCGAAAAGCTTTGAAAATTAGAAAACTGGATAGACATGTATATTTAACAACAAAAATAATTTATTTAGAGTACTAAGAAAAGACATTTGTGCTAAGAAAGGAAATATAGTCATGCTGAGTGAATATATATATATTTGTATTTTGTTATTTCAAGTATCTATTTGTTGATTCAGATACCGGAAAGAAATATTCCACGTACATGCAATTCAAACAAAATGTATAATATACAGAAAATTTTTATCCTCGTACAAATAATCACATATTGTTCGGAATGTAATTTTATTAATATAACATCACAGCAATAAAACTTAATTGTGTAGTTAAATCAAATACTTATATAACTCAGCAACAAATCATGGTTTTGTAAATATTTTCATATGTTATTTAAATTCTTATTCATCCGCATTCGAATTAAATTCGAATATAGGGTACTGAATGAAAATGTTCTATTTTTCTATTAAAATAATTTAACTATATTCAATACTGAAAATTTATCAAAAGAAATTTCGTAATTTAGATAATCAGATGGGAAATTTAAAGCATATAAAACAGTTGACTTCCATTAAGACAGAATATTAAAAAAAAAAAAGAAAAAAAAAAGGAGCCTGTGCGAAGTTTTTTATCTTCCGATAGAAAAGGAAATATAATCATAATAAGAATTACCATAATATTTTTACAAATATCATAATGCAAGTAGAACAAGGAAACATTTCCTTTATTTGTAATTCAAACAAGTAAGCAAATTGCATAATATAAGGAAACTTTTTATTCAATTGTAAAAATATTGATATATTATTTAGTATGTATATTATATCTTATTTATTAAAATTAGCTGTGAGCATTGTTTGTATGATAAAATCGAACACATAGCTTTGGAACATTTCACCGTTTTGTAAATAATTTCATATGTAGTTGAAGTCTTACTCGGTTGCATTCGATTTCAATTCGAATGTAAGATGCAAATTAAGAATAACTTATTTTAAATTTTGTGCAATTTATTTATTTGTTTATTTATTTTTATTTTCAAAATCGAAAATTTATTAAAGGAAATGCTCAAATTTGGATAATTGGTTTAGAATAAACAACAATAATAATAATAATAATAATTGTATCGAGAAGAAAACATTTAAAGAAACAATCAATTTGCTATAGATTTTTATGTCATGATAAAAATATAAAATACTATTATATTAAGTGAACATATGTTTTCTTATACCTAAAGTTGATAATATATATATATATATATATATATATATATAATAACGTAAATAATATTTTTCACACATTTTTAATTTAAACAGATTGTAAAATATACGATTGGTTGGGTTTATTGTAGCACGAGTACAAGGCAATGGGTAAATGGCGACGGTCTGGGACCATCTCTAAGGATGTTCCGGAGACATGCCATCATAATTTGGATCCTCCACGAAGGGGAGAAAAATGTACAGAAAGTATTCATGTATTGTTGTAACAGTTTCCACACATCACTTAGTACATATTTGTTATATGAATATTCCTCCTGTAGTTCTACTATAAAAGTGAACTTCGAATATACAACAAAATTCAAAAAAAAAAAAAAAAAAAAAAAGATTCAACACTTTTTTTCACTTTTTTAATTTGTTTCAAATATTATTAATTACTTATTTGTTCTTATTTATAAGAAAATAATAATAAAGTGTGCAATTTCAGATTATCCTTGACACATTTGTACATATTTGAATCAATTGATATTCTACTTGTTTGCATAGGAATTGAGTTTAAATATTGTAAGGAAATTAAGATTTAATATTTTATATTTGTGCGTATTTTCATAATTGGAATATTTTTTTTTGATTTGCATGAAAATGAAACACGAATATAGATGTAAGCTACGGTAAAATCTCATACAATTTCTACTCTTATATTCCTAATTATCAATATTGTTGCGAAATTGTAAATAATTGTGTTTATTTTTGTATAAATTCTTTCAAAGAGGCTTAGTAAGTTGATAAAGTGCTAATTTTGTGCATTTCTAGTCGTTTTAGCGTTGAAATAGCCTTATTTTCCCTTAAAAACGCATTAAAAAGCCCCAGTAATGCACGTAATGGATTTGGCGCCAAATTTGGCGACTTTTTCCCACCTTGGCGATTTTTTTGGCGACCTTGGCGAGAAAATCCTTATATGGGATATACCAAGTATGGAAGCTGTAAGTTGATTGGTTGACCACTTTCTAGAGTTTTCTCGAAAAATCTGGGCTCCATGGAACAGCATATAAGGAGCGCTTCCTCGCCAAGGGCAGTCAGTTCAGTTCAGATCTCAGCCAGCGTCGCTAGTGATTGCATTGCTCTTGAGCCTCTTTGAGAGAGACTTGCTTCAAGTGTTATTGGTATACAGTTTATACTGTGGATTTGCTATTGACAGCTGTTGTTTAAGCTGTGGTTACTGCTTGAATTGAAGCTGATAATTGGTTTATTGACCTGTATTTTTCTGGAACTTTCTGTGAATAAATTACTGAATTTTTGTACGTTTGGCCTTTCATTCTCAGACAACTCACGAACCCCCAAGTACGCAACATTTCTGGTGTCAGAAGCGGGATTGTCTGTGAATGGTGATAACGAGGGCTATGGAGCAAGAGATGAAAAAACTTCTAGAAGCCTTAGCTACCCAGATAAATGAAATGAAAGCCGGACAGGAAAAGATGGAAACCGGATTGATAGAGAAAATGGAAACAGGACTGGAAAAGATGGAAACTGGACAAAAAGAGTTGAAAGACGGTTTGACTGAAGAAATGAAAGTAGCACAAGAGAAAATGGAAACATCGCAAAGAGAATTGAAAGACGGTTTGACTGAAGAAATGAAGCATATGAAAAGCAGTTTGGGTGAAGTTCAGGAAGAAATTAAATCTAATCAAGATGAGATGAAGAGAGAGCTTTCAACGGTGAAAGAATCAATCGAGGGTAAATTAACGGTGATGGAAAATAGAATGGATGGAATAGAAGAGAAAGTTATAAAGATAGAAGAAAATTTTGAAGAGAAAGTTATAAAGATAGAAGAAAATTTTGAAGAGAAAGTTTTGAAAATTGAAGAGAGTTTTGAAGAGAAAGCTATGAAGATAGAAGAAAATGTTATGAAAGTAGAAAGGAATTTTGAAGAGAGTGTTACGAAAATAGAACGGAGTTTCGGGGAGAAAGTTAAAGAAAATTTTGATCAGGAACTGAAAGGAAGGTTTTCAGAGATAGAAGGTAAACTGAAGAGAATGGAGGAAGATCTTGAGAGAAAAATGAGAGAAGAGTGGAGCGGAGAGGTAATAGGGAATGAACTGCAGAGCAAGATTCGGAATCTCGAAGAAAAGTTAGAATCCAAGCCCCAGGAAACTGAAAAGAAAGAGAGAAGAAGCCAGAATCACGAATTTATTAAGCTATCTACCTACGACGGCAGTTCCTCCTGGCATGTATATAAGACGCAGTTTTCCATCGTAGCTGAAGCTAACGGCTGGGACTCTACCGCCAAGTCGGTCCACTTAGCAGCAGCATTACGGGGAGATGCAGCCGAGATACTGAGAAATGTTTCTAAAGAAGAAAGGAACGACTTCGAGGCCTTGACTAGAGCACTGGAGCTACGGTTTGGAGAGAAGTGTTCTAAGGACTATAGTCGCCTCCAGCTAAAGTCCCGTTACCAGAAAACGGGCGAAAGTTTGCAAGAGCTGGCAGCGGACATTCAGAGATTGTCACACCTAGCATTCTCAGACTGTCATGCGGACACTCGGAACGACTTAGCTCTTCAGTACTTTATCGATGCTGTTCGGGATCCAGAAATTCAAAAAGCGCTGAGACTCTCCAACATCAGAGACGTAGAATCAGCTTTAGGCTACGCACTTAGGATAGAGGCAGCCCAACAAGCCTCCCGCAAAGACCGCCATACGATAAGAGCAGTCTCATTAAACGATTCGCCTGCTGGTGAAAATGAAATGAAGAGAAGTATCGAAGAGATCTTAAAGAGATTGCGCAGCCTGGAGAATAACAAGGAAATAAGAGACCGGAAGATAAAGTGCTGGGGCTGTGGAGGGGATGGTCACGTGAAGAGGAACTGCCCTGTACGACCAACTATAGGAAATCACTCGTCTTCACCATCACTACAGGGAAACTAAGAGGAGGCCATCTCGCGGGGCGGAGGTTGCCTAAAATTAAAGAGCCCCAATTTACAGTATTTCATGTTTCATCGATGAGTGGCGGCGATAATGGACTTCACGTCTATGGGCAAGTCAACAACGCCACCTGCCGGATGATTCTGGACACGGGAGCCAACGTGACCATCATTAGAAAGAATTTGGCTCAAGAACTAAACGAGAAGATCATCTGGACGCCGCCCTGTGTTAAACTCCAGACTGTGACCGGAGACGAAATCAAAATATATGGAAAAATGAACTTGGCCATCACTTTTGGGAATGCCAGTTACCATCATATGGCATATGTGGCTGATATAAGAGATCATTTAATCATTGGAATTGATTTCCTGAGAAAATTTAACTTTCAATTGGACTTCAAGAATAATGAACTGCATTCGAGTTCGGAAGACATCGCTGTGTTCAACACTGAAAATCAAGACATTCAGACAATTTGCCAGATAACAGCCAAGTCTGAAATTTCCATCCCTCCACACACAGAGACAATAGTTTCAGGAACACCACCTACAAAGCAATACTTCCGCTATGGACTGATTGAATACCCGAATACAGACAATAGCCCAAGAGGAGTTCTGGTAGCTTCATCTCTAGTTGATCTCTCAAAGAGTACTATTCCTGTGAGAGTCGCAAACATCAGCGATAAGGTCCGAACAGTGAAGAAGGATGAGGTGTTAGCAGCCTGCACTCCTGTAACATGCATCAACCGCCCCACGCAAGCAACTGAATCCAAGTCTTCTGAACAATTAATAACGGAATTACTCAAGAATGCAGAGTTAGGAAAGGAACAGAGATGTGCTGCGGAGAAGCTACTCCAAGAATTTAAAGACCTTTTTTCTCGAACACCTGAAGACGTCGGGCGAACGAACATCACCCAGCACAGAATTGATACAGGAAATCATCCTCCAATCAAACAACATCCAAGAAGACTTCCTTTTGCTAAACAGGAAGAGGTCACTGAACTTCTAAATGAAATGCAGCACAATGACGTCATCGAGCCATCAACGAGTCCTTGGGCCTCTCCCATAGTACTGGTGCGGAAAAAGGATGGTTCAACAAGATTTTGTGTGGATTATCGTCGTTTGAATGACATCACGAAGAAAGACAGTTACCCTCTTCCCAGAATTGACGACACATTAGACACACTTGCTGGCAATAAATGGTTCTCGACGTTGGATCTGAAGAGCGGTTACTGGCAAGTAGAATTACATCCTGATGATCGTGAGAAGACTGCATTCACCACGGGACAAGGACTGTGGCAATTTAAAGTTATGCCGTTCGGATTATGTAATGCTCCTGCCACCTTTGAACGCCTGATGGAGACAGTGCTAAAAGGACTTTCTTATGAAGCCTGTCTGGTGTATTTGGATGATATTATCATTGTGGGGCGCACCTTTGAAGACCATCTTCGAAACATCCGAAAGGTGCTGGAGAAACACAGAATGGCTAACCTCAAGTTGAATCCAGGCAAGTGTAACTTGTTCCGTCGTGAAGTGAGCTACCTCGGCCATATCATCTCTGCCGAAGGTGTGAGAACTGATCCTGAGAAGATCTCTGCAGTCGAGAACTGGAGTCGCCCTGAAAATGTACACCAACTACGAAGTTTCCTGGGGTTATGCACTTACTACAGGAAGTTTGTCAAGGGTTTCTCAAATATTGCCAGACCACTCCACAAGCTGACAGAAGCCAAACAGAAGTTCCTGTGGACAGATGAATGTGAAAATGCGTTCAAGCGACTTAAAGAGGCCTTAACATCATCGCCTATCTTGACGTATCCACAGCCCGACAGACAGTTCATACTTGATACAGATGCCAGCCATGAGAGTGTCGGTGCTGTTCTGTCGCAGGAAATTGATGGTCAAGAACATGTCATTGCCTATTGGAGTAAATGCTTGTCTAAACCAGAGCGAAATTACTGTACCACCAGGAAAGAGCTACTCGCCATCGTAAAAGCCATAGAACATTTCCATCATTACCTCTATGGCAGAAGATTCCTGCTACGGACTGACCATGCATCTCTAACGTGGTTGCTCCAGTTCAAGAACCCGGAAGGACAGATTGCCAGGTGGATACAACGCCTCCAGGAATATGACTTCGAAATACGTCATCGTAAAGGGACTCTGCATGGTAATGCAGATGCCTTGTCACGGAAGCCCTGTTTGGAAAGCTGCAAGTACTGCTCTAGAGCCGAGCAGAAATACCTGCCGATAAATCCGGTTGCCTGCCAAGTTACAGTCTCAACACCATCAGATCAAGATCCCGATCCATGGAGTGACGAAGAACTTAGAAAAGCCCAGTTGGAAGATCCTGACCTAAAGCCAATATTACAGCTGAAGGAGACGACCAGCAGCAGACCTACCTGGCAAGACATTTCCGGATTTAGTCCCATTACGAAAAGTTATTGGGCACTTTGGGACTCTCTTCATTTCAGAAACGGCGTATTATACAGAAAGTGGGAATCTGATGATGGGAAAAGCTTCAGATGGCAGATTTTATTACCAAGATCAAAAATACCAGCTGTTTTAGAACAACTGCATAGTAGCTCTACCGGAGGCCATTTTGGGGTAATGAAGACTCTGCAGAAAGTTCGGGAACGCTTCTACTGGTGCAAGGCAAAGGAGGATGTGGAGAAATGGTGTAAATCCTGTGATGCTTGTGCGGCACGTAAAGGCCCGCAGAAGCGAAGTCGAGGAAGACTGCAACGGTACAACGTGGGAGCACCATTTGAACGGATTGCAATCGATATCTTGGGTCCTTTGCCACGGACCTCCAGTGGAAATAAATACATCCTCGTCGTGATGGACTATTTCACCAAGTGGCCTGAGGCATATCCCATTCCCAATCAAGAGGCATGCACAGTCGCAGAGGTCCTAGTGCAGCAATGGGTGTCAAGGTACGGCACGCCCCTACAACTTCATACCGACCAAGGTAGGAACTTTACCTCTGATGTTTTCAAAGGACTGTGTCAACTTCTCGGCATAGACAAAACCCGGACAACACCCTTACATCCCCAGTCGGACGGCATGGTCGAGAGGTTCAATCGTACCATCCTGAATAACCTCTCACTTCTAGTATCAAGGAACCAGCAAGATTGGGACTTGAAGTTGCCATTGTTCCTGCTGGCTTATCGAAGTGCTGTCCATGAAACCACCGGCTATACTCCAGCCCAGATGCTGTTTGGACGTGAACTTCGTCTCCCTTGTGATCTCCTGTTTGGTTGTCCACCCGATGCGCCTTCATCGCCCGAGGAGTACATCCAAGATCTCCAGGCACGTTTTGAGGACGTACACAACTTTGCTCGGGAGCGGATTAACATGGCAACGGAGAAAATGAAGACAAGGTACGATCTAAAGGCTACGCAGCATGAGTTCCAGGAAGGAGAGAAGGTTTGGTTGTGGAATCCTGTTCGACGCAAAGGACTCTCTCCCAAGTTACAGTGCAACTGGGACGGACCATACACAGTCTTAAAAAGGCTGAATGATGTAGTGGTGCGGATCACTAAAACACCTTCATCAAAACCGAAGGTGGTGCACTATAATAGGCTAGCCAAGTACCACAAGTAACGGTAAAATTAAAATTTAAAATGTAAATACTTGTAAAATTTGCGCATGCGCACTGTAAATATTTGTATATAAATATTTGTACATATTTGTGAATTTTGTAAATATTTCCCACTTAATTTATATTTCTATGTTATCTTTATGTGCAACTTAGTTTTTGTGTTTTAGATTGTGTAAATTTGTTTAGTTTCGCCTCTTGACCAAGGGTTGCACTGCCCGGGACGTGCAGTCCTTGGGAGGGGGGCAGTGTTGCGAAATTGTAAATAATTGTGTTTATTTTTGTATAAATTCTTTCAAAGAGGCTTAGTAAGTTGATAAAGTGCTAATTTTGTGCATTTCTAGTCGTTTTAGCGTTGAAATAGCCTTATTTTCCCTTAAAAACGCATTAAAAAGCTCCAGTAATGCACGTAATGGATTTGGCGCCAAATTTGGCGACTTTTTCCCACCTTGGCGATTTTTTTGGCGACCTTGGCGAGAAAATCCTTATATGGGATATACCAAGTATGGAAGCTGTAAGTTGATTGGTTGACCACTTTCTAGAGTTTTCTCGAAAAATCTGGGCTCCATGGAACAGCATATAAGGAGCGCTTCCTCGCCAAGGGCAGTCAGTTCAGTTCAGATCTCAGCCAGCGTCGCTAGTGATTGCATTGCTCTTGAGCCTCTTTGAGAGAGACTTGCTTCAAGTGTTATTGGTATGCAGTTTATACTGTGGATTTGCTATTGACAGCTGTTGTTTAAGCTGTGGTTACTGCTTGAATTGAAGCTGATAATTGGTTTATTGACCTGTATTTTTCTGGAACTTTCTGTGAATAAATTACTGAATTTTTGTACGTTTGGCCTTTCATTCTCAGACAACTCACGAACCCCCAAGTACGCAACAATATTATATGCATTTCATAGATATTGAATTCGAAATATAAGATGAAAATTAAGATATAGGTATTTTCATAAATTATTAAATTAAAGTTTTTTAAAATTGAGATATAATTTACATTCATATATCTTGATTAAGATACACTGTAAAATTTTTTTGTAAATTTACTGAAATGTTTATCCAGAGTCTCTGTAAATTTACAATAATTCTCAGTTACAAGTAAATAATCGAGATTCTGAATCTTTATTCTGTATTTTTATCTATTTTTATCATTTAATTTCTAAATAAAAATTTAAATGGATGTTTCTACTTTAGAAAAAGTATTGTAAGTCACAAATTCTCGCTAATAATTAGTTAATATTAATCATTAAAATTCTCATATAACACATATTTTTTAACATCACTCCGTTTATTTTTCTTTGTAATTTTACACAAGACTTAAGATAAATCATTACCAGTAGTTATCTGTTGAAAATTTTAACAGTGTATAATTAAGAGATACACACACTGGAAAATGAATTCAAACCTGTATGAGTTTTTACAAATGCTCGCTGGCGACGAAGGTAGGCAAAACCTGTTACAAAGTTTTGGAGAATGTTCTGCTTGTATGGAAGTAGTTTACACAAGACTTAAGATAAATCATTACCAGTAGTTATCTGTTGAAAATTGTAACAGTGTATAATTAAGAGATACACACACTGGTCAATGAATTCAAACCTGTATGAGTTTCTACAAATGCTCGCTGGTGACGAAGGTAGGCAAAACCTGTTACAAAGTTTTGAGGAATGTTCTGCTTGTATGGAAGTGGTCCCCTGGTGTTACTTGTGGATAATCAAAAAACCCTGCTGCACCTAAACAGATTGATAGATTAAGTATATCCCTCGGCCGCGGTAGCCTGGTCGGTAAGAGCAGCGAGTTCGCGATCGAAAGATTGCGGGTTCGGTCCTGGAGCCGGCCGAAGACCGTCATGTACGCTAATGGCGACTGTTACACGTTAAATTCCGTCGTGGTCGCAAAGTCCTCCTAGTTCCCATCAAAAATTATACCTCTGGGGTTACCGGAACATGGGTTTAACTCGCTCTGATCCGGATCAAAATTCGAGTTCCTGTTGTCTGGCTGGTTCTGCCATCTTTCACCAGCTTCTGGAGCTAAAGTCGTACTTCCTCCCAATGAGGCGCTCCTAATAACGGAAGACGCACCCCTCATGCCTTAAAATTCCGGTTAGTTCCACTACCGGGGCTCGGAATTTCCGAGTGACACACGACAACAACAACAAGTATATCCCTCAATGTTACATTTTTACTCCGAAGTTAACGGATACTTTGTGCTCGATAATGCAACATACATCTTGGTAGACTCATTCGAGATTGCTTCAGTGAGCATCAATCTGACTTCTAACCCTTTCCCTAGATGGATCTTAATCCAATAGAAAAAGGTTTGGGACATGTTGGAAAAGAGTGTCCGTCAGAAATATCCTCTTCCATCCAGTTTACAGAATCTGTGAGGTCGAGACTATAGAACGTCTCCACAGTTCGTTTGAATTTCAGCTGAATCCAGCAATATAAAGTTGGGACGGTTAAAGCACTTCGCCAGTAACTCGGCGAAATTCTTGGTCGAGTTAGTTTTATGTCGGCATGAGGCTGCAGTGAAATAATTAGGATTTCAGTGTTAGATGAATTAGAAGTGATTTTAAAAGGTTTTGATTGAAATGAAAGGAAAGGAAGTTGTTGCATGTAGTATAAAATGAAGGATAGTGAATTGCTAGGGGTAATGGATTGGTAGCTGATTAGTGTGGAGTAAAGAGTAGTGTGAATTGGAGTTAGTGGTGATAGTGAGTTGCACCGGATTATGGTATGTGTGAAGTGATGGTAGAGAGGTGTAGTATTGTGGCGTAAACTAGGAAAAGAGTCTGTCGTGTATCGGGAATCCGCTCGACACTCTGAAGTGAGAATAGTTAGTAGTGGCAGAGAGCAGTAGCCAAAAAAGATCAGCATTGGTGAGATACTTTTATTTTGTGTCTTGTTAAGGTTATTTCCTGAAGTCATTTTATTTAAATTGAGTTAGCTCAACGCCCTCCTTGATATTGAATGCTAAATAAACTTTGTTATTTATTTGTTAAATTTGTCTCGAGCTCTTCTTATTACTAGCTAATTAAGCAATTAAGTTCATCTTTAAGATCTAAGACCTAGTGAGATCTACAATTGAGAATATGGCAACCACATATTCTCTACAAATCTTAAACTCTGTGTAGCCAATATACGGTACACTCTGGACATAAATGCACCCGAGAAGCTTGTAGAATTGCTGTCCACTCGAATACTGGCTATTATGCATGCAAAAGGAGGTCCAACGGGCAAAAGAAGGGCCAATAAAATATTAATTTAAAGGTTTCTAATTCATTAGCCAGTGCGTGTATAATAGCATACATTTACCAGTTTTCACAATAATTTATTTTTATTATTTACATAGAAGTTAAATTGAAATTTAAAGAGCAACCAAATGCGTAATAAAAATGTATTTTATACATTACAAAGTATTTATTTATTAAAATAGTATTTATACTAGAGTCTGTGTTTTAACAAAATATAATGCATACCTAGAATTATGAAACGTTTAATAATTTATGCATGATAACAAAAGAAATAAGTAAATGTAATATTGTGAAAATAAATATTAAAGAATGCTGATTTTAAAAAGTTTATAATCGTCCTAATACATAAATATGCCGATTTTGTATGAATAGTGTTTTAGAGAAATGTGCATGAACTTTTTTTCAATGAAAGATAACACATTTCCTTTTATTTAATTTCTGGATAAAAATGCATTGTTTAAAGCTGATTATGAAATATTCAATTTTATTCATTCATAATTTTTAGCTCATATGTGTACAATTACTTATTTGTTTTAATTCGCCATTCATAGAACTATTTCAAACAGTTTCATTCAATAAAAGAAAAAAGAAAGTAATTTTAAAATTTCTTTTATTAAAAAAAAAAAAAAAAAATCAATGAATAAATAGTAATGCAATTTTTTAGTATTTAATATAAATCTGTTGGTAAAAGTCAAAGGAGATGTTGATAAATATGTTTTATATAATATCATTTTAATGATAAACATTATTCTAATCAAATATTAGCAGAACTAAACGAAGGAGTTAAAAAATCTATGTAATACCACTTTGACTATAAAAATCGTTTTAATCAATTATTATCGGAAGTAAACGGAGATGTTAAAATATTTGCTTTATACAATACCATTTTAATGGTAAATATTGTTTTAATCAGTTACTAGCGAAAATCCCATATTAATGGGGAAAAGTATTTAATCTATTTCTAGAAAAAGTAGATTAATGATTTATAATAGTTTTTAAAGGTAGAAGCATTCTTTTATAACTTTTTGAAAATATTAAAAATGTATAATATAGATTGAAAAACAGATTTTTTTTTTTTTTTTTTTTTTTTTAATCTGAAAACTATTGTAAATTTACCGAAGCTGTTGGATAAATATTACAATAAATTTACTGAAATGTTTTACAGAGAATATTTCTGTACTGATAAGTATAAAGTATTTAAGTCCAAAAATGTCGATTTTGAGTTAAGTACATTGTCAGACTCAGAAAAAAATTCTCTATCGATTGGTATAAAGGATTTAAATCCATGTCATTTAGTCTCTGAGAAAATCCATTGGTAAAAAAAAGATTCAAGTCAGAAATTTAGCATTAATCTTTGGTATAAAATATTTAATTCAATTTTTTCTCTTTATTAAATGAAGGTTGACAATCACTGAATGGTATAAAGGGTATAAATCAACATAATCCCTTTTTCCTAATCGATTCTTCTGATTAGTTTTTAGTTAGTTTATCTTTATTTTTCGTCTCCTGAAAAATCAAGAAGATGGACTTAAATCCTTTATACTTATCAGTACAGATTTCTCGGAAGATTCGGCACTGAAAAACTTCAAGGTATGTTGCTAGTTAAAAAAAAAAAAAAGAAAGAAAAAGAAAAAGACGTGGCATAAAATCTTGTTTTAATTCATTTTAAAATTCTCTCTCTCTCTTTCTCTCTTCTTTCTTTCTTTCTTTTTTTTTTCTTTTTTTTTTTTTGGCGGAATGTGCATCTTTTTAAAAATAATATCAGGAATATCCCTGAAAAATTTAGTATTTCAAGAATAATATTTTTTACTAAAGGATAACATTTGAAATGTATACTGCACCTGCTTCTTGATTTTTCTCATCTCTCACTTTAATTATTTTAATTATTAACATATCATAAATAATAATAAGACAGACACATACAAATGATAACAATAGCGATAATTATAATTTTAAACAACCAAACATTTTCAAAAATGAATATAATAACATAATTCAATTTAATAAAAAAAATTCATATTTTGTTATTTAAATATAATAAACATTGAATATTTTAAAGTTTGATTAGTACGTCTTTCTTAATTTTCTGGCATTTTATTGTTTTTCAGTTGTATTGTAGATTCTTAGAAATTAAATTTTTTGTGTTTAATTTACATAACTTATTTTTATTCATACTTATTATTAATTTTATGTTACTTACATAAATCAGATTTGTAAAATTGAATGCAATTATAATACACATTTAAAATTTTAAGCTTGATTACTTGTTTGAATTATCGTTAATTTTTTTTTTAATTATCTTTCATTTGTTTTGTTCATTCAAAAGTATGAAATGTTTAACAACTTAATTATTTTTCTCATTTTTATTCATACTCAAGGTCACCTTTCAGCTTAATTAAATAACTGAACTTTTGTAAAAAATAAATTCAGAAACGTAACAATTTAGATAAAAAGAATTATAAATATATACATATATTAGCAGAAGAAGTATTTTCAATTAATTCTAAAATGGTTCTTTAATTGATACTCAATTTTTTCAGTTATCTTTGTTTCGTAAAAATAATAACCTGTTATGTCACTCACACGACTTTCTGTTACCCTGCATTTCAATATTATAAAGATAGCTTGCAGATTAAGTCATAAGATTATTAAAATAAAGTAATAAACTTCCATCTACTTTTTAAAAAGTCTAAAATAGGTTTAGGAACAGTTTTATTTCACATATAATTCTGCGTGAGAGGGTATACTGCCCTCCATCGCTTTGACCTCCCTCCCACACAATTATAATGCCTACATTTATTTTTAAAAAATCTAGAGTGACTCCACTCGACTTTCCGAACATTGAGTAATTAACAGTTTTGTAGATAAATTAAGAAAGAGGAGTTGTTAAACAAAGAAAAGAGAGAGAAAACCATAGCAAAGTGTTTGAATATTTTTCTCTATATATTTACACGATGTTTTATTTAACGCTACTGAACTTTGAGCCATAAGATCATAATGATAAAGAATTTTTCGTTATATCCCTGTAAAAACCTATAAATGCTAGGTTCACCAAATTGTTTATAGTTAGTGCAACAGTAATTTATAATATTCATATAAATTTTCAGCTCAATTGAATAAGGTGTTTAGACGCTATCGCACTTTTAAAAATTGGGTCCCATAGGCCATAATGATAAAGAATTTTTCTTTGTGTCCCTGTAAAAATACTGTAAGCGCTAAATTCACCAAAATCTATACAGTTCGTGCAACTGTGACCTATAACATGTGTACAATTTTTTTGCTCACATTAATAAAGCGTTTAGACGCTATCGCACATTTAAAAGTTTGGCCCCATAGGCCATAATGATAAAGAATTTTTCCTGGTGTCCCTGTAAAAAAAACTATAAGTGCTAGATTCACCAAAATCTATAGGGTTCGTACTATGGTGACTTACAATATACGTACCAACTTTCAGCTTATTCGAACAAAGCATTTAGACGCTAGCGTGTTTACTCACAGACATACACACATACATACACACATACATACATCATCGTAAAAATAATGGAAACGGACTCAGGAGACCTCAAAACGTATAGAAACATCAAATTCTCAAATTCGGATTTTCGACATGATTACAATACTTTTCTCAATATAGTAGTGTTCGGAAAGTAAAAAAAAAAAAAAAAAAAATCTAGGTTGTTATTTATTTGCCTTTAAACTTGCCAATCTTGATTACATTTTTAAAGCGACAACTTAATACGAAATTCAAAATACCAAATGTGGATTTATTTCGATTATTCACTTATGTATTATTATTTACTACATTAAAATATCTATTAGTAGCTGCTTCAAATTACCTCCCTGTATATATAACGTTTTCTTATTATGGAATCGTTCAGCGCAGAGCAGCTGACATTTTTGAAAATTTATGAAGTTGTGAGTATTCAGTAGTTATTAATTACGTGTTTTAATAATTTGCGCAGTGCAACTGATTAACCAAATGGCTTCTTCGTGGGTCTTTAATTTTACGTTTTATCATTGCAGTGATCTTAACAGTCCCTTAATTAAATGCCACTTTTATTTTATTTATTTATTTATTTATTTATTTTTTATAGTAAACATCAGTAATGCTTTGCAGTGCTTTTCTTCGATTGATTTATAAGAAAATTTCTATTAAAAAAAGTTGTATTGAATTATGGAACTGCTGAAAGCAGTATTTCTTTTTGATTTCTTATCTTAATTAGAAGATATTTTTATAAAAAGCAAATGCAAGAAATACAACATTATTTCGCTATTTTAATAGATAGTTTTTAATTTTGTACAGAAAAATAATTATTTGTATTACTTTCTTCTATATTTAATAGAAGAAAGTATTGGATTCGTAAAAATTTTCGTTCTCGGGATTTTAAAGGATTTACACGTTTTGAGAGCTGTAGAACACGATTTGACTATTTTTATAAAATGTCTGTCTGTCTCTATGTGTGTGTGTGAAAAAATTTTGTAGCAACAGTATCTCACGTACTACTGCACATAATTTCATACAAATTGGTATGCAGTTACACATTGACATAAATTAGTGCCCATCAACTTTTGGTAAAAATTGTCCAAAAGCTTGCGTTGCCATCCCGCTTTTTCTAAATTTTTAACATAGTGGTATAGGACGAAATTTTGTATAAATGTGCATAAAGAGAATTATTTTTTAATAATCATTATGAAATTTAAAAGAATTATTTGTAATAGCGATAGCCAACTGGGGAAAAAAAATTGTGTACGTAGGAGCCTCGCCTCCCCTGGGAGGGAAGTCCCCCCCCTCGAGGGGAGTAAATTTTTATGATGGGTATCTTTCAAAAGAGCTCGCCTATACCTTTAAAACGAATGGTTGAACCATCGATCTGCGATAATTTAAAATAAAGTTATAGTGTTTTTTTTTTAATGTAATATTGAGAACAAAATTGACTTTTTTTTTTTTTTGGATATTTAGTGTTATACTACTTCTCTAATATAGAAATCGTCTGCATTATCATGGAAGATAATTTTTTTAAATAATAATTTTAATAAATTATTTTTACTGAGTGAATTTGTATAGGAAAATATAGAAGAAAGTCATGTGGTGGCAACAACATACTTGTTTTTATTTTTTCATTATTTATAGATTCATATTTTTTTTTACTTAAATTTCATATTTTATTTTTATAGTATACCTCTAAAAATTGTTTTAAATTTATTCTTTCTAGTACGGAGAAAAAAAATATTTCATTTATTCATTTATTTATTTTCAGTTCCTTTCGATTTTACATTGATTTTTCTACGATTAATAAAACGCTTAATAATTCTTCCGAATTAACTCACTGTATACGTAATATCTCCTTATTATGAAGTCTCGAGGCTGTTCAGTGCTGATCAGCTTACAATTTCGAAGATTCATGAAGCTGTGAGTATTCAGTAGTTATTAAATACGTGTTTGCGCAGCGCACCTGATGAATCAGACTGACTTCTTCGTAGGTTTTCAGTTACTTTTCTCGTATACGGTATCAAAGGAAGTTTGAAAGGTTAACGTCTTCTTTAAAAAAAGATGATGATTTTTTTATTCACTATTATTCGATAATAGAAGTGCGATGACTAAATCAAGTAATAGGCCAGATCGTAAAACTTATAGTAAATACACTGAAAACAATCACGGTTGCTTTTACAGCAGAATGTGCTAGAAAAAGTGTTGCCAGCAAATTCTGCTGTTAAAATGAAATAATTGACAACAGAAACATCTGTGAAAATGTATCTCTTTATGGATGTTACTGCTGTAAATTAACCTGTTTCCTGGCACCCGGTTTTGCCAGCACATTTTGCTGTAAAAGCAACCGTTATTTACTTTCCGAACACAACAGAGAGGAAAATATTGTAATTATGTCAAAAATCAGAGTTTGAGATTATGGTGTTTCTACACATTTTGAGGTTCCCTGAATTCATATTTACTATTTTTACGATGATGTATGTATGTATGTATGTGATTGAACACGATAGCATATAAACGCTTTGTTTGAATGAACTGAAAGTTGATACGTCCCTTATAGATCACCATAGCACGAATCCTATTGATTTTGGTAAATCTAGCACATATAGTTTTTTAACAGGGACACAAAGAAAAATTCTTTACCATTATGGTCTTCGGGTCCAAATATTTTAAAGTGCGATTGCGTCTAAATGCCTTACTGGACTGAGCTGAAAATCTATACACATGTTATGAGTCACTGTTGCACGAACTGTATAAATTTTGGTGTATCTAGCGTTTATAGTTTTTTATACAGGGACACAGAGAAAAATTCTTTATCATTATGGTCTATGGCCCCAATTCTTTCAAAGTGCGATAGCGTTTAAACACCTTATTTTATTGAGCTTAAAATTTATACACATGATATTGATTACCGTCGCCTAAAGTGTATAGATTTTGGTGAATCTAGCACTTTTATATTTTTACAGGAACAAAACGAAAAATTCTATGTCACTATGATCTATGGGCTAAAATTATATGAAGTGCAATAGTGTAAAATTAAACATTGGGGAAAAATACTCAAACACCCTATTATATTTTTCACTTTTGCTTATTTAACTACTTATCTTACTTTAAATTATCTACACAATCGTTCATTACTTAACGTTCGGAAAGTGGAGTGCGGTCACTCCAGAATTTTTAGAGTGTGCTAGCGTAAAGTAATGCATACAAAAAACATTAATCAGATTAAAGTAATAATAGTAATAATAATAATACTTTGTAATAATTTAAGTTCAAATTTATGTAAAAACTGTCAAATTGTATTAATTGAGTAGTTGGTAAAATCCGGCATGTTGTAATTCAAGATATTCAATTGACAACAAAACTAAAAATATACTTCGAAAATGTTCGAGAAAAAGAAAGAAACTTTATAAAATAAAAAAGAATTATTTATTTTACAATTTTGTTAATTAAATTTTAATTTCTGTTAATTAATATATTGCAAAAACTCACAAATTCTATTAATTCGGCAGTTAGTAGTAGAGTTAGACATGTTGTGTAATTTAATATATTTAATTGACAATTAGGCTAAAAATATACTTCCGAAATGTTTGAGAAAAAGCAGTAAAACTTATAAAATTAAAAAGAATTATATGTTTTACAATTTCTGTTACTTAAATTTTAATGTCTTTTAATTAATTTAATGTGAAAACTGTCAAATTCTATTAATTCACTAGCTAATAAAATTAGGCACGTTGTAATTTAACACATTTAATTGACAATAAAAATAAAAATATTCTTCGGAAGTGTTTAAGAGTAAGCAATAATAGTTATAAAATTAAAGAGCATTTTTTTTTTTAATTTTAAACAATTTCTGTAAATTAAATACTAACGTATGTTAATTAATAATAAGTATTCACAAGAGAATTGGCGTTTATAAGTAATAAATAAAAACAGGTTTTGATTTATTTTTGATTTAAAGTGCATTTTTTATTTTTATTTATTTTTAAGATTTTTTTTTCTTTTTATAATCCTTACCAGAGGAATACTTATACTCATATTCGGTTTTATTCGTTTTAGCTCGTCATTTATATCGGTTTTTGTGCTTTGCCGTTTTGTCGCAACACTCGTGCCTATTTTGTTCGTCTAACGAAGAGTCGTGTTTTTTGTTTTGTTTTTACACAAAACCATTGTTGAGAGGTTTTTTTTTAGTTTTATCGTGTTTATTTAAACATTTTACTTATTGTGTTAATTTATCTAAATTTCTATAATAAACTATAATGAGACAAAGTTGTCAATTCTTTTAAAAAATCCAATTTCATTTGTGTACTTTTAGAAAACAACTTTTTAAACCCACTGTATTGGTTATTCCTATGGGACTCTTACATTGACATGGTTAATACTCACTTTATTATTATTATTATTATTATTGGTCATTATAAAAAAAAAACTGTTTGTATTTTACAGTCTGACCTTACTGATATCTGCTTAAATTACGTTTAATTCGATATATGAAAATAACTGTATTGCATTTATTTTATCCAAAGCCTATATAATACCTTGATAAAAAAAAAAATATATATTATCGAGTTCTATTAAAATTAAGTAGAAAAAATTACTCATTAAAAAAAAAAAAATCTTGAGATTATTTAACATTATTTATTTACCTTTTCAAGCACATTATAAGTGCACATTAGTTATATACTCTTGAAATCTATTTATTTATTTATTTATTTTTTAATTACAGTGATAAAATTTATGATTTAAACATCTATTTTATTTTTTATTATGAAATATATTGATTTTAAGATAATTTTTTAAACCATATTCCTCACGTGGTTTCCCTTGAGTGTTTTGTTACAAATTCTCAGATATTTATTCGACATAAAGATATTCATAGTACATACAATAATTTTTAGTAATAATTGCTGAGAAACTATTTACAATGTATTATTAAAAAAATATTTTAAAAAATATTTACTATTTTATAATATTTTATAACTCTAAGCAGTGACGACGAAAACCTTTGTAAAAAACATATAATTTCTGGTTTAAAATTTGAATTTCTTCTTATGTGGATAATATATTATCATTACTTATGACAGGTAACAAAAAAAATAAAAAATAAATAAAATAATAATAATGGTTTTTTTTATCTATCGTTTATATTCTTTTACTGTCTATTTTTTTTTTTTTTTTCAACATTTCCTTTCACTGAAAAATAAATTTGGGTTAATGGTTTGAGTTAAAATAAATAAATAAATAAATAAGATAAATTTTGAAATAAAACAGAAATGAAAAATTGAACTATTATTATTATTATTATTATTATTATTATTATTATTATTATTATTATTGTATGTTGATGTGATTGTATGTTCTATTCATTTGTATCACTGACGTTAACAATAAATTAAAACGATTTATTGCTTAAACAAAATAAATAAACAAAAGTTCATGTTAGTTTCAGCTATTCTTGTTGCTACTGTAAATGTGTTATTTAAGCAAATTTAAAATTTTATATAATTAAATTTTAAAATAATTAAAATTTTAAATAATTGAATTTTAAAATCAGATTTGAATAAAATGATAAATTTTGAAGTGAAATAGAAATTAAAAAAAATTAAACTATAATTATTTTGTATATAATGTGATTGTATTTTTTTGTATTTGTATCACTGACATTAACAATAGATTAAAATTATTTATTGCTTAAACAAAATAAATAAACAAAAGTTCATGTTAGTTTCAGCTATTCTTGTTGCTACTATACTATAAATGTGTTATTTAAACAAATTTAAAATTTAAAATAATCAGATTTGAATAAAATGATAAATTTTGAAATGAAATAGAAATTAAAAATTAAACTATAATTATTTTGTATATTAATGTGATTATGTTCTTTGTATTTGTATCACTGACGTTAACAATAGATTAAAATTGTTTATTACTTAAACAAAATAAATAAACAAAAGTTCACGTTAGTTTCAGCTATTCTTGTTGCTACTATACTGTAAATTTGTTATTTAAACACATTTAAAATTTAAAATCAGATTTGAATAACATGATAAATTTTGAAATGAAATAGAAATAAAAAATTAAACTATAATAATTTATTTGTATATTATTGTGATTGTATGTTCTTTGTGTTTGTATCGCTGATGTTAACAATAGATTAACATGAAAGCTTCAATGGTGCAAAAGGGGCCAAAACCCCTTAAGAGCGAATACAATTCATGAGAATAAATTAGCATAGTTTCTGTTAAAAGAATTAGATTTTTTTTTTTTTTTTATAAATAAATATCAGTGAATTTCTTCATTGGAATTTAGAACTACCATGCATGTATACAGTACAAAGAAGTGAATTAATTTTTTGCTTTTGAAATTTAAATCACGGAGATATGGAATATTTATACAATATTACTTTCATAGAATATATTTAGTTACTAACAGAAGTCAAAAATAATTTTTTTCAACGTTAAATACGAATGTTTATTTCAAGCAAAATAAACCTATTTTATTGTTTAAGCAAAATGAATTCATGAGAATATATTATTATCTGCTCTTCTTGCCAAAAATTTAACTCCTGTTACCAATATATTTTTTAAATATGTGTAAATACCTTGTATGGAAGTTTAAGATTTTCATGCATGCATAATTTACAGAGTTAAATTATTTTCTGTTTTTAAAATTTAAATCACGATTACTTTACTTGTACTTCAATTTTAATTATGTCCAATATTATTTTCCCAGAATAAGTATTCAGTTATCAACTATACTCCAATAAAAAATTATTATTATTATTATTATTATTATTATTAAAATACTTTCTTTTAGACCGAAATGGAATTTGTTTTACTACATGAGTAAAACAAATTACAGAACGCAAATAATTCACTATTCTTATTCCGAAAGTTAAAAGTATTTTATTTCACTTAATATATAATTTTTTGTATAAAATGAGATTTTCTTGCATCTTGATTTTGAGTTATAATGTGTGTGTAACATAAATTGATTTTTTTTTTTTTTTTTTTTTTTTTTTTTTTTTATTACGGAAAGTTTAAATATTTACACAATATTATTTTCAATGAAAGTATTTATTAACAGTTAATAATTTGTTGTAAATTACGAATGTTTATTTGGAATAAAATTTGGCTTTTTTTTTCCTATTTAAGAAAAGGAAATTAATGGCGATATGTCATTCCTATAATTTGTTGCAAAAATTATACATAATATTTCATGATTATCCATGATTATCTTGCGTCAATGTTTAAAACAATCACACATGTATTTTCTACTTTTGAAAATTAACAAATTGACAATTATAATATTTCAACAATATTGCCAGCATAATACCTGTTTACTTACTAAAAACAGTCGAAAATACGTCTTTTAACCTAAAATACGTATGTTTATTTCGATCAAAACAGAGCTCCATTGATTAAAATATTTTTAGAAATTTTAATTTTTACATTTTGTTAACAATTAAAAAGTACGCTTTGGACATTTTAGAGGCATTTATATGAAAATTCTGAGGCATATATATTTATATTCTTTCATTAATTATCACATTAATAAATTTTTCGTTAGATGCTTTATTAAAAGTTAGAATGAACGCTTTGAATATTTCAGAGGTATTTATATTAGACATATTTTTATGTATTTTTTTTAAACGCTTGCTTAACAGTTAGAAAGTGCGCTTTGGACATTTAAGAAGATTCGGTATTAAAAATTACTGGCATCTTTGTTCATATTTAATTCATTGATTATCAAATTATCATCTTTTCAATTATTATTTAGATGCCTTATTAAAAGTTAGAAAATACGCTTTGGACATTTTAGTAGCATTTATATTAAAATTCTACGCCATATTTATTTGCAGTTTTTCACTGATTAAAACATTTTTATATTGTTGTTAACAGTTAGAAAGTACCTTTTCCGCACGTCAGAGATCTCTTTATTAAAATTCCGCCGCAAAACCTTTTGTATTATGTTATAGATTAACTTTTTTTTTTTTTTTTTTTTTTTAATTTAACGTTTTGTTAACAGTTAGAAAGTACGCTTTGTACACTTCAAAAAAATTTTAACATTTTGTTAACAGTTAGAAAGTACGTTTTCTACACTTCAAACATATCTTTGTTAAAATTCCCTGGCAAACTCGATTTTATTACGTTATTGATCAACATATTTAACAAAAAAATTAAATTTCATGCTTTGTTAACAGTTAAAAAGTACGCTTTGTACACTCCAAAAAAATTTTAATTTTAACGTTTTGTTAACAGTTAGAAATTACGCTTTGTACACTCCAAAAAAATTTTAACATTTTGTTAACAGTTAGAAAGTACGTTTTCTACACTTCAAACATATCTTTGGTTAAAATTCCCCGGCAAACTCGATTTTATTACGTTATTGATCAACATATTTAAAAAAAAATTAAATTTCATGCTTTGTTAACAGTTAAAAAGTACGCTTTGTACACTCCAAAAAATTTTTAATTTTAACGTTTTGTTAACAGTTAGAAATTACTCTTTGTACACTCCAAAAAAAATTTAACATTTTGTTAACAGTTAGAAAGTGCGTTTTGTATATACTTCAAACATATCTTTGTTAAAATTCCCCGGCAAACTCGATTCCATTACGTTATTGACCAACATATTCTTAAAAAATTAAATTTCCTGCTTTGTCAACAGTTACAAAGTACAATTCGGCTTTTCAGAGATATCTTTATTAAAATTCACTGGCAAATATTGTATTATGTTATTAATTAACATTTTTTTTTTAGCGCTTTGTTAACAGTTAGAAAATACGCTTTGTACACTTCGGATGGAGCTATCTTTATTAAAAATTCTCTGGCAAACTCATTTCTATTATGTCATTGATTAACATATTTTTAAAAAATTGTAATTTTATCGCTTTGTTAATAGTTAGAAAGAACGCTTTGGTTATTTCAGAGATATCTTTATTAATATTTCATAGAAAACTATTTTGTATTATGTTATACTGATTGACATATTTTAAATTTTTTTAATTTTAACGCTCTGATAGATATTAGAATGTACGTTTTGGACATTTCAGAGATATCTTTATTAAAATTCACTGGCAAAATCATTTGTATTATGTTATTAATTAACTTTTTTTTTTTTTTAACGCTTTGTTAACAGTTAGAAAATACGCTTTGTACACTTCGGACGGAGATATCTTTATTAAAATTTCTCTGGCAAACTCATTTCTATTACGTTATTGATTAACATATTTTTAAAAATTGTAATTTTATCTCTTTGTTAATAGTTAGAAAGAACGCTTTGGTTATTTCAAAGATATCTTTATTAATATTTCATAGAAAACTATTTTGTATTATGTTATTGATTTATATATTTTTGAAAATTTTACTTTTAACGCTCGGATAGCTATTAGAATGTACGTTTTGGACATTTCAGAGCTATCTTTATTAAAATTTCACAGAAAACACTTTTTAATTTTATTATTGATTAACATATTTTAACTTTTTAATTGTAAAGCTTCGTTAACTTTAGAAAGTAATCATTGAACATCTAAAAGTTATCGGCATTAGAATCACCCGATATATATCTCCTCCCTACTCGATATTTCATTTGTGTGATTATCATATTTTTATAATTTCATTATTTAAATGTCTTGTTGAAAATTAAAAAACACTATTTGGACATTTCAGAGGTATTGATTGTGAAATTTACCGGTACATTAATTTGTATTATTTTTCACTGATTAAAATATTTTTATACATTTTATTTAAACGCGTTAACAGTTAGAAAGTGCACTTTGGACATTTTCATGTTACCTCTAATAAAAATTACCTACTTTATTTAAATTATTATTTCATTGATTAACATATTTGTATAAATTATTTAATTTTTTATTTAAAAGTTAAAATGTATGCTTTGTGTAATTCAAAGATATCGCTATTAAAAAACCTGACATTTTTCACTTGCACTATTTTATTGATTAACATATATATATATGTATATGTTTATTTAGACTTAAGCTTGACTTCGCTACATAAACATTTCTAAAACATTTTAGGTTAAAAATATCAAATGCTTTGATAACTTCTGTCAGTAATATGTAAGAAAAAATTGATGAATTTCTGTAAAACCTTCACACATTAAAATTTTATAAATTTTTGAAAAGTAAAAAAAAAAAAAAAAATCTTTTTAATAAAGAATTATATTAATCTAAAAATTACATTAAATTAAAATAGCTAAAATAAAAGTAAAACACTTATATATGCAAGTGAAAGTTTTAGATCTGAATATGAGCCAAAATAACGAAAGACGAAAATTTTTTAATTATATTCAAATGTAAAAGAAGAAATTATTTACTGCTTATATCTAATTACAGTTATACACTCGTTTATAAATGTCTATGTCATGCTATTTACTTATTTGTCAAGTGTTACAATTTTTTAATACTTTCATTTTTTTCATAGAAATTGCCACCTTATTTAATCACTTAAAACTGTTACAAAACGTATAAAAAAGCTATACGTATTTAAAATAAAAATATTAAAAATTATAAAACTTGGATATATACTTGTTACAAAATGTATACTTGTTACAAACTTATGATTTAAGTGAAAAACTCATTAAAAATCTTACCTGAACATCCTAAAAGGATGAAGATAATTAATAGTTGTTCTCTAAGTCTCTTCTTCATGTTTACAAACATTTAAACCAGGTGACTAAAAGAAATGGACACAACACTGTTGCTGAAGGTGTAGGACTTTGCATATAATTTGTAACATAGTAAAATCTCAAAACTTCTTAATGTGACAGAAATCTCACAAGAAACTAAAAATAATCATGTTGCTTTTCCATACAACAAAATTCATCTTCATCATTGGAAATGGTTTTTTCTTTATTCAACACTTGTTTTGGAATAATAAGTAGCAATCTATATTCAGCATTGAATTTTGAACAATATCTTCATTTATAGGACGATTTTAACTAAATATTCTTAACTTGAATATAAAATCCAACATTAACTGCACCCGCGCATGCTTTTCTTGCGGTAGAAATATGCTAACTGTCAACCATTAACCCTTTCTTTATTTTTCCGAACTCATACAAAAACCGAAACCAGTGATTTATTTCTAAACGATAAATGAATTTATGAAATATTGTCTGCCAGATAAAGTGTTGACAAATGTTTCGCAGAGGAAACTAAAAATTGAATTTGTAAAAACAATTACAACGTTCACTTATCGGCACAAAAACTGAACACCATAATAATGAACCAAACGTTTGCAAGTACAATATCTGAATCTACTTCGTTAGCGGACCACTTTTCGAACAGGTTCTCTTGAACAGTCAGTCTTCAATGCTGAGGGAGAGTTTTGAAGTTAGGCCTGCACCGAGGCCGATTCGCAGGACTTGTTCGGCCTGTTTCGCTTGCCTAAGGCGGTCTAATCGGGCTCGGTAGAAAATTCGCTTTTTTGATATTTTCTTAAGAAAAAGTTAAATTAACCAGCCTACGTAATGGATGGGTTGGCTCGGCGGATTTTACGTTGGCGATGGTTATTTGGCGAGATTTATATGGTGATTTCACACGGAGAGTGAATCTGTGTTGGTGTTACAGGTGTTTTCTTTCGAGCTCAGTGGAGCTGTATTTTCTCTTTCTAGAACTTCATCTTCACGGAGAGTGTGTCCAAACGAGGAATTATTTGTTGAAGTGATAAAAGTTAGATTTACTATTCAAAATAATATTTAGAAGAAATTAAATTACCGTCTGAGTTAAACTAAATAAATGTACATCGCTGTAAAATTGTATTACAAGCAATTTTGTTTTACTGAAACACCTTTTCACTCTTTAAGGAAGTGCGCATAACGAATTGCAGTGGCAGAAGTTAAATTTACTAATTACAATATCTATTACAAAAAATAAAGCTACCGGTTTACTTTAATTAAACAAGTTTTAAATTATGGTACAAACGATGGAGATACTTTTTGTCTTTTTAAACCATCATCTTCAAAGTCTTAAAGATTGTTAATATTTATTAAAATTTATCAATTAATATTTTTTCTCTTTTGCATCTCATTAACAAATATGGTCAATAACAATAATTATTATTAATATCATCATTTTAATATTAGTTATTCGATGAATTTTAATATGGTGGTTTCACAAAGAGAATGAAACTGTGGTACTATAACCCGGACATTTTCTTGCTCTCTGTGGAGACTAGTAATAAGTTTGATAAGAATAAAGTTTAAAATCTAACTATAATAAGTTTATTAAATGTAATTTTAAGTTTAATATATTAATAATAAATTAATATATTCATTCATATAAACTTCTTTTAAATATATGTAGACAAAATAGAAGTTTTTTGTGCCGCCATTTTTAATATATTTTTTAAATAGTTGTTTTGTCATTATTTCAGTAATAACTAGTATGTTGTGTGCACCAGAAGACATTTCTTCTATATAATTTTACAAAAATTCATGCAGTACAAATTATTTATTAAATTATTATTTATCGATTTTTTTACCCTTGTTTTATGAAAACGATTTTTATCTCAGAGAACTATGACACTAAATGCCAAAAGAAAACCAATTTTGTGCCAACATCAGAGGAAATGAGATTTTTTCAGAAAGAGGATGAGCCTGTAATTTTAAGTTTAATATATTAATAATAAATTAATATATTCATTCATATAAACTTATTTTAAATATATGTAAACAAAATAGAAGTTTTTTGTGCCGCCACGGACATTTTCTTGCGTGCAACGGAGACTATTAATAGGTAATTTTTAATTTGATAAGAGTTAATATATATATATATATATATATAGAATTTTCTTGTGCCGTCATTTTTAATATATATATTTTTAATAGTTGCTTTTTCATTATCTCAGTAATTACTAGTATGTTATGGCCACCACAAGACTTTCTTCTGTATAATCTTACACAAATTCCTGCAATATAAATTATTTATATAATTATTATTTATTGAAATTGAAAAATTATGGGGGGAGGGGGGTAGCGATGCTTCTGCATGCACAAACTTTTTTTACTGCTTTATTACTACTACTATCGATAATTCCCATTAATTTCCCAATCACACCTTAAAAATAACTCTTATTATTTATATTTACACGAAATTTTGTCCTATATTCCAGTGTTTAAAAAAATAAAAATAATAATAAAATAAAAATAAAAAAAAATGTCACACCACCATATGTTAAGCGATTGGTCTCCAAATATAATCAACAGCAATTTAAGTCAGGGTCCATCTAAATACCAAGTTTGGTTAAACTGTGTTCATTCGTTCATCAGATACAGCGTCCATAAAATTTGTGATGCACACACATAGACATACACAGACAGAGGGACATTTTCTAAAAATTGTCAAATCGTGCTCAGGACAGTTCAAAGCGTGTAAATCCATTGAAAACTGAAGTCCAAAAATTTTCATGAATCCAATATTTTCTTCTTATATACAAAAAGAGAGAAGAAAGTAACAAAATAACATTAGATTGTAGTAAAATTTTGTTGCCATGGTAACTGAAAGTATCGCAGGAATTCGAATTTTTAAATCTTTCTTCCACATACGATCACTGAGCTAGCTCATTGCATACGATATGATTAAGAAATTGTTCGTAAAACAATTTCTATATTTCTAACGCTAATATATAGAAAAAGTAGTATGCTGTAGTCATCATAAAATTTTCTTCTAAATTTTCTTATACAAATTGGTGGAGAACAAATATTTATTATTATTTTTTCCATCATGAAGGCAGATTACTTTCATCTCAGAGAAGTGCTATTACACGAAATGTCAAACGGAGGTGAATTTTCACCGTGCAGATGATATTTTTTACGTTATTGGGGAAATTTTCAGTATAACAGCGCCACCTATCGGTCGATATGCACCCAAATTGAAACTTCATAATGTCTCACATTGCCTTTTTCACATATGAAGTTTGTTTGATTATAAGCAATAGAACATGATATAACCTTTCCCTAAATTGCGGAAATTGTTGTATAGCAGTGTTACCTGCTGAGAGTTTGGCAACAAAAGTTGATAGGCACTAATTTATGTCGATCTCCAACTACATATAAACATACGTGTAATTCTGAGTAGTAGTTCTAGAGATACAGTTGGAACAAAATTTTTTGTTACACACAGACAGACAGACGTTTTCTAAATATTGTCAAATTGTATTCTGGACATCTCAAAACGTGTAAACTCGTCGAAAATGGAAAATCGAAAATTTTAACGAATCCAAAATTTTCTTCTATTGAACATAGAATAAAGAAAAATATTCAGGTTTTCCCTGCGTTTTGAAAATTTTATTCTGATTATGGACCATTCACGCTAAATTAAAATAAGTTACATTAATTTCTTTTTATATTTGGCGAGTCTTTGGCGATTGGTCTTCCATTTGTATGCATATTTGATCACCCATCTTTCTTTTTTTTATCGCATCTTCGTTCTCATCTGTGAAATTCAGGCCATTGTATCCTTAGCTATTTTTGTTTCTCTTTAACTCATCATTTTAGCTGTTAAAACGTCTTCGAAAACGTCCTGTCAACTCTTGAATAGTTTTGATGAATTAAGATGAATACAAATTGTCACGCCAGTTTTCTTGATTCTGGTGATTATAAATACGTACTTATTATTTAAAGATGGTTTAATTTCTAAATTAAAATAATAATTATTTTAAAGAAAAAAGTGTTCTTTCTTTTTTCTTTATCCTTTGAAATACAACAGGTAATTATAAAAAAAAAAATATAAAAAAAAAAAAATTAAAAAAAAATAAGTCAATTCCTACAAACAAACACTATCGAAAAAAATTTTTTTTAAATAATTTTGAATTGGGAAATAAAAAGCGCGCGTGTAAAATGAAATAAAAATAATTATAAGATAAGAAAAAACTTGTTATATACCATGTTTTAAATTTTCTGATGAATCATAGAGCTCTTGTCAATGTGCATAAAATCTTTAAATTGACAATGACGTCAATTTTTGTGAGATGCATAATTTAACTTTTTATAATTTTTTAATGTTCACGTTTAATTAAATGTATTTATTTTTATGTCGAAAGAAAATGATCTCGTATTTTTTTTTCAACAATTAAATTACAGCTAATATTTTAATGACTATTTTAACGCTATTAGGATGTTATTATTTTCATATTTTAATTAATTATAAGAAAACTAATAAAAAAATTCGAAAATCGGACTTCAAAGTATTGTGTTGTCACCGTGTTCTGAGAAATTCTCAAAAATTTCAAATTTCTAACTAGTCGGGAAGTTAGTTAAAAATCGATTGAAATATTTGTACAAGATATAGGGAGAGTGTAAACTAATAGCAGGAATTAAAAAATGGTATTCTGTCAAAAGCAATGGTTCTCAAACGTTGGAGTACATTTTAAGTTCTACAAATAAGTATAAGTGTACTATATACAATTTTTAGGGAATATGTTATAATAATTAAGTTACATATTTAAAACACCAAATGTCTTTCCTCGCAAAGAGAGTTGGCCTTTAAAATATGTAACTGTATGGTAACATGTCAAGAAATTGAAAAAAAAAAAATTCTCTCTTTCTATACTTAATTGAAGGGATGGCAGAAAATCCTATTTCTCACGAATATAATGCTGAAAATGACTTTTATATTATATTTTCTAATACGTTCATTATCTTGCTGAATTACTGCCATTTAATGCCAAAAAGAACATAATGTTCACTTCCAGAATGAAGATGCTCACTTTAAAGCTTCTTTTTGATGAATTAAAGTGAATACAAATTGTCACGCCACTTTTCTTGATTCCGGTGATTATAAATACGTACTTATTATTTAAAGATGGTCCATTTCTCCATTAAAATAATAATTATTTGACAGAAAAAAAGTTTTCTTTCTTTCTTCTTTAACATTTGAAATACAAAAATGGTATTCTGTCTAATGCAATGGTACTCAAACGTTGGAGTACATTTTAAGTTCTACAAATAAGTATAAGTGTACTATATATAATTATAGGGAATATACTATAATAATTAAGTTACATATTTAAAACGCCAAATGTCTCTCCTCGCAAAGAGAGTTGGCCTTTAAAATATGTATCTATATGATAATACGTTAAGAAATTGAAAAAAATCCTCTCTTTCTATACTTAATTGATGGTATGGCAGAAAATACTATTTCTCACTAATATAATGCTGAAAATGACTTTTATATTATATTTTCGAATACGTTAATTATCTTGCTGAATTACTGCCATTTAATGCCAAAATGTTCACTTCAAGAATGAAGATGCTTACTGTAAAGTTTCTTTTTGAGAAATCTGTGCATTATATATGAGTGTATTTATTTAAAAAATGTTATAGTAGTACGCGCATAACACCCAGTTCAAAAACTTTCAAAATAAGTAATGCATTCTCTTAAAATAAATGAGTTATAGTAGGAGTTAATTTTTTTAAACTGACTTGAGTTTAAAATGCAATTCTTTGAGCCAATTAGTAGCTTTTTATTAAAGCGAACTTGAGTTATCGATATTTATCGATACTTGAGTTATTTCTGCACATTCATCCGCTTGTAAGTGGCAATATTGCTCTCGCTGCAAAGCATTTCTTCAGTAGCACGCAAGTGCAATGGGCAACGACATTGCAAAGTGACCCAGTTTATTAAAATCATTAATAAAATAAATAAATTACTGAAATACATTAAATAATCCAAGTTTGAGTGCATTATGTTAACTCATTCAATTTCGTTAAATTAACTCAAGGTGAGAGGGTGAATTTCTTCTAGGCAAATGAGTGAAAAATTGACTGAAGTTGTGTTATTTTCCTTCTTTCATTTTAAGCGAGTATACAATACAAGTACTAGATCAAAAATAAATAAGCTGTTTTTTGCAGGAAAAAAAAAAAAAAAAAACCTTCTGTTAATTAACTTAATAGCAATGCGATGAATTGTATATCCATAATGGGATGATGAAATAGAGTAAATATATTTATTTTTAAATCCAAACACATACTGCATATTAATTCTGTTTAATGTCAGAAAATTTCTGTAACTTTCCTACAGAAAAATTCTTTTTTCTAAAACTACTGGCATTTTTTGCAACGTAACATCTATTTGTCAAAATACAGATTTTTTTTCTGAACTTTAATGCAGTCTGTAATTGTAACCATTGATATAGATTTTATCCGGCGTGTACACATTTTATCTATTTTGCGTATGGAAAGCTTGGTATGAAAGAAACATTAAAAATGGTAATTAACTGCTTAGAATGAAGTTCCTCAGCAAAGAGGTAAGTTTTTCGTCTACCACGCAGTGGTTTTGGGTTCGATCCTGGCTGATCGAGCTAGATATTTTTGTTTAAAACGATTTTTTTATAGTGTTTCTTGTAGAAAAGATCTATTGTGTGAAATATTTTCTATCTATTCTGCTTGAAAAATCACTCTTAACGTATTTTTTCCATAGCATACGGATACTTTCTGCAAACTTTGCTGCCAGGATTTTTCTTTAATCCGCGTTTGTAATGATCGATAGATGGCGCTTTTCCAACTTTTGTTGTTAGTAAATATAATAGCCACGTGTATTTATTATTGTTGTATTTGTGTTACTACTTAATATTCGTGATATACTTTCTCCGCCATTACATCATAGAAAATCGTTTGCTTTTGGAAAAAATATTTCAGTTTATTCAAAGTTCGATCGGAAGTAGATGTTTAACTGAAGCTGAACAAATATTAGTTTCAAATCATCTGATTAATTCTTTACTTCCATTAGCCGAAGCAACTGAAATTTTAAATTTGTCATTTGGAAATAAATGGAAGCTTAATTCTGGATTTCTTGATCCTTTGGAGTTACACTGTGGCACACAGCAGTATGTGTTATCTTTTTTATCGGATTTATTCATTTTTATTCAATAAATATACGTGAAACTAAACATCGAATATACAGCAAGCAATGGCGTCTCGACGAAAGCCGAAAGCTATTCCTGTTAATTCTAATTTTCCCTTAACCCACCAGAGGGAGAGCATTTTATTACAATCGCGGATATAACAGGATATGTTTTTATACACTTCACAATTTCTCAGTAAAATATTTGTTTGGCGTTCAGGTAGAAATATGGCTCAGTATAAATCCTTTAGATAAGTATAACGTTAAACAAATAATTGTCTATCAACATATTTTTATGGTTTTTTAATATTTTTTGACGCGTTTTAGATGTGTCTGTTATGTAAATATATTTTGTGCTTAGAACTTAAGCCTTATGATGGCGATGTCCCGTTCGGTATAAACTAATATAACATATTTTATTTAACCTGCACATAAATACCGATTCTGTGCGTTGGGGTTTTAAGTCTGAACATGCACTTTTCGCCTGATGAAAGATTATGCTGAATTATTTTTATCTAAAACAATTGTGTGTATATATATATAGCAGCATATATAGTTACGCTCATCAGTGCCTGACTCTGACACGCTTTAGGATTAAGAGATAGGCTTAAGAGATTTCCTTGGACTCTGTCTCCTAATTTTCATACTTTAGTTAATTTTAAAAAAATCTAATTGTCCGATTGATAAGCTGTTTAATCCGACGGATTCAGAAAAATCGCCCCTTTCATTTGGAACCTTATTTGTAACGAATTTTGGATTAGATTTTCTAAAATAAATTAAAATATGAAAATAACAGCTTTAAAATAGATATTTAAATTTTTAATTGTTGCTATTTTTTTCCAGCATAAAAAATCAAAAGTTATTTTATTAATATTTATTTATTTACAATGCGTAGCACTTTAATTGAGAAAATTGGGTCTGTGATTTGTTAAACATTTTTTTTTTTTTTTTTTTTTTTTTAACTAAGTTTATAACAAGGGATCATTGAATTATCTATGCATCAAGTAAACGTTTTTTTACTAAAATATCTGTCATTAAGTCGACGGCGAAACTTTTTTAAGTCATTGCTAGTATTTTACAGCTCTCCGTATGTTTGCTAACTGCAATATGTACTATTAGTAAATGAAACAATAAATAAAATAATATTATAGTTTTAAAAAATTAAAGAACACGCTTTTATAGAAATGTGAACTAAAATGCACAAAATATCTATCTTAGTATTAAAATGCAGGGTAAGAGAAAATCGTGTGAGTGACACACCATAATATTTACATACATTTAAACCTTTAATTAAAATAATTTAGAATTAAACAAAAACCATTTTTAAGAAATCTCCCCTGACTGGGATCGAACGCTACACCTTTAGGTTCGTAGCGCGGAACTGTACCTCAACGCCAAGGCTTTCACGTACGGAAAGACTTTTTTTACAATATAGATTTTTTGTTTGCTCCCAGAGCGGTTACAAACATACATACAAACATACATACATACATACAGGTGAAGCTAATAAAAGCGTGTTAAAAATGACAGTGGCTTCACACAGAACTACGTTAAACCCTTAATTGCCCCCGGAATATATATTTGTCTCACGACCCGATGCGTTAACTGCCCCGGACGTTTATATACGCTCTTCCTAAATGCCGCGCTGTTACCTCTCACGGCTTTGAAATCCAATAAAATGATTTTAAATGCGATCTTGATAGTTTTTTCGATCGATTTACTTATTTCAGGAGAGAGGGGAGTGACAGGAATCGGAAAAAGTAATGTTTCTGGAACAATGAACGCATAACTACGAGCGCCTGTGTGAAAAACGGTGGCACTGAGAATCGACTCTCGTAAATTTACCTCGGCAGGTAAGGGGTTAATACGCGTTGAGAGGATACATTCTGATAAAAACAGAAAACTATTGGAATTTTTTTCGAAGAATAATAATTTTTATATTCATAATTTTTCTTTTGAGATAGCCAGTTTCTTTCCATCCCTTTTCTTTTACTTACTTTTTTTTTTTTAATTTTTTTTATTTTTTTAACCCTTTGAGTGCTATGGACGCACATATGAGTCCAGCGAAAATCATTAATATAGACTATGGACGCAAATACGCGCTTAGCAGATGTTATCAGTATGGACTATGGACGCAAATACGCGCCCGGCAAAAATGATCAGTGTACTATGCAACACTCGCATAAAGCGCGTCCGCGATAAGAATGAGACAACTCGTCAGCGCCAACCGCGCGCCGTCCGTATGGACAGCATAGGCCGTGAGTATTCAGCACTCAAAGGGTTAATCAATATGTAACACTTTAACTGCTATAATTGAATCTCTAATTTGTTAACCGACTTTTTTTCACTGAGCAAATAGTAAGAAATCATCAATTTTATCCACACCAGGTAAAACTTTCTTTACCTTACAAGCCCAAAAACATCTGTCATTGAGTTGATGATGAAATTTTCTCATAACTCATTTCCAGTATTTAGTAACACTCTGCATGCTTCCAAACACTCTAAAAGATTCGCAAATGAGACAACCGCAAATGAGAGCGACTTCAGACAGAACTGCGCAATTAGTAGGTTAATAATGATATTCATATTCATGAATCCGCAGGAAGAGTTAAGCACGCGTGTAATGTATTCGCAAAATCTATCCAGTGACTTAATTACTCTTGATTTGCGGTATTGCAACAATTCAAAGTGTGCTGTTTAGAGCTGATAAACTGATAATTATCTGCACTGTTGAGCAAATTGATCTGTTTTAAAATGTAATTTGATTCATAACTAATTAGTTCTGGTGACAAAAGTATAAATGAACTTTTTAGTCTCTTTCGTTTGTGTCTTTTTATACCACAGATAATCGCAATTTAAATACGACTTGTTTCATAGTTTTGAAGTAGGTTGGTTGGCTGGTTGGTTGGGTTTTACGGTTTGGCGACGGTCTGGGACACACCCCTAGAGGTGTTCCGGAGACATGCCATCACAATTTTGATCCTCTACGCAAGTGATGGCTCTCCCGCTTCGATGACCCCCAGAGGTATAATTTTTTATGGGAACATGGAGGACATTGCGGCTACGACAGATTTTACGTGCACCAGCCACCATTAGTGTACACGACGGTCTTTGGCCGGCTCGAGTACCGAACCCGCAATCTTCCAATTACAAGGCCGGCGCTCTACCGACTGGGCTACCGTGGCCCAGTTTTGAAATGGGAATAATACACAGAAAATGTGCAATACTCCTATAAGTGTTAAAATAAAGTTGAAAGCCAATTCAGGAAAAGACGGTCCTAGGCTTAATATTCGTTTGAGTATTGTGCTAAAATCTTTTTATTACAAAAATTTTTGAAGCTAAAAAATTGGGTATTACAAGAATTGTGGGGTCACAAACTTGAAAATATAGTGTCTGCAATTGATAAACTGTCATGTTGAGAAAATTGATTTGTTTAAGATGTAATTTAATTGATAACTAAATGGTACTGATGAAAAAAAGTATAAAATTTATTTGTCTCTTTCTATTGCGTCTTTGATAAGAAAGGTAATCGCAATCTAAATAATGTTATGAAATATGAATAATAGGGATAAATGTGTAATACTTCTATATGTGGTAGTGGTAAAATGAAGTTAAAAGCCAATTAACATGAGGCTCCTAAGCTAAATACTCTTTTGAGTATTGAGCTAAAACTCTTCTATTGCAAAAATGTTTGCAGCTAAAAAGAAAATTATGGTATTTGTGGTATTACGAAAATTGAAAATATACTGTTTTGTTCTGATAAACTGATAAATGTCTGTCCTGTTGAGGACACTTCTAACACCTAATACCTCTGAAAATTACTGAGGTGGGATAGCCCTTTCCCACCAAATAGGATCAAACCTGTGATGATATGTCTCCGAATCGCACTCAGGTGTGAATCCCAGGTTTTTGTCAATAGCCTAATGAGTAGCGCTAATGCGACTCTAAAACCTACCCATTCTTTTGAATTATGAATAACAGGAAAAATCATTGTTCAATATTCATTTAAGCTTTGTACCAAAAGCCTTTTAATACGAAGTATTTGCAGTTGGAAAAAAAATGTGATACTTGTGATATTATAACAATTGAAAATATGATGTTTTATACCGATAACCTGATAACTGTCTGCTATGATGAGCTAATTGATTTATTATCAGTTCAGTTTTATTCATAAAACAGGTCTGCAAAATTATACCTTTTCTATCTTTCTTCTTCTTTTTTTTTTTTTTTTTCCTTTATTTATTTATTTTATTTATTTTTTTTTTTTCACTGCGTTGGGTGACTCCAATATGTTTTCATCACTGAATTAAAAAATGTTTGTCTTATCTTTTACTTTCATATAAGTGTTTTTTTACAAAGTAAGGGAGAAGGTCAGAAGAATTCAGAAGAAGCTATGATAAATTTTAAACTATTTGTATATCAAATACATTAAAATAAGCTATTGTTTAAACATTATGTGTTTTTTTTTTACATCGAAGCATCCTTTAGAGATTTTTCTCTTATGCCCGGCCTAAAGACGTTGAGGGAAGATTTTTTTTTTTCTTTTTTGCAACATCTAACAATAATCTGGTAACATGTTAACACTCAATCATCCCTGATACCTCCTTTACATTTCTTTGATGACGAAATAGATCTCCTTGTTCTTCGCTCACATCACTCAAATTTTTCGGGAAATAACTTAGATGGGAATAGAAAAGTGGAGAATTAAGCTCAGAAATACCTATTTTTTGACCAAACTGTACATGATGGAGACTTTTTAATAGTTTTTCTTAATCAGCATTCAGAAATGCATCAAACTAGTATTTTGTGGCCACCACAAGACTTTCTTCTATATTTTCCTATATACATATTCAATCAGTAACAATATTTAAAAAAAAAAAAAACGATTTTTTTTCAAAGTTTTTTTTTATTTTTTATTTTATTTTTTTTGTAAAAAGTAATACATATTCAATCAGTAACAATATTAAAAAAAAATCGATAACTTTGTTTTAAATTATCACAGATTTATAGTTCAACCATTCGTTTTAAAGGTATTGACGAGATCTTTCGAATGATACCCATCTTCGAAATTTACCCCCACCCCCAGGGGGGGAAGCGACGCCCCCCATGCACAAAATTTTTTCCTTTTTACGTACTACTATTATCAATAATTCATATTAATTTTACAATCACAAATGTAAAATAACTCTTATTATGCACATTTATACGAATTTTTGTCCTATACTGCCATGTTAAAAATTTAGATAAAATGCTATCACAGCGCCACCTGTTGATCTATTGATCCCCAAATATAATCAGCACCAGTTTATGTCGGGGACCAACTAAATACCAAGTTTGGTAAAATTTCGTAAAAAAAAAATTCGTTTAATTTTACAATCACAGCTATTGATCCCCAAATCTGATAGGCACCAGTTCATGTCAGGGTGCAACTAAATACCAAGTTTGGTTAAATTTCATTCATTGGTTCATGAGATACAGCGTCCACAAAAAAATGATACAGACAGACAGACAGACAGACACACAGACAGACAGACATTTTTTAAAAACTATCAATTCGTGTTCAGGATATCCCAAAACGTGTAGATCCGTCAAAAAACGGAGGTCGAAAATTTTCGCGAATCCAATACTTTCTCTATAATACATATAGAAGAAAGTAAAAAACACATCACCTTGAAGAAAAATATTTGATCGCCGACCTTTGTAATTATAATAAGTGTTTGTAATAAAAGCGTTAATCAATTTCGAAGTTTCTTTGGATTGCATCTTCTGATGGAAAATATATTTGGAACCTAACTCATATGTGTTTCATAATTATGAATTATAGAAAAAAAATACACAATATTCTTTTATATATTTTACCAAAAAACCCTTTTTTTTTTTACAAGACTATTTCAGATAGAAAATGTGCTCTTTCTATCCGATAAAGTAAAAGTTGTCTACTATAATTACAAAACTGATCTATTTTAAAAGAGCAATTCAGTTTATAACTAATGATAAACAGGTGCGGCAGTTGATAAAGATATAAATAAATTTGACTGTATCTCTAGATTGTGTCTTTTGATATGAAAAAGAAAGTTGCAATCTACGCTGTAAAAATAAAAGAGTAAAAATTCTCAAAAATGACTAAAATTGCGTCAAATTTGAGTATGTCACTGTCACATACTGAAAATATCTCCGAAGCAAATACAGTTCCCGCCGCTTATTAAAATCACATTTGTTCTGAGTCAAAGTGATTTTACAAAGCGGCTGATTTTTATATCCGGCGAACGTTCGTGCACTTAAGGAAAAGGTATTATTTCCCTGAATATGGAAAAAAAAAACTTTAAAAGGTAACGAATTATGGAGTTAGTAAATAATATTAATTAATTTTTGATAGATAATTAATTAGTTATTCTTCGATATAAATAAATTAAATGCATTTCAAGTTCCCATTCACTTTCGTTTGAGGAAAATCATCATTACTTTACGAAAAGCTCACATTGTTCTTATAAATTTAAAATTTTTTCGTTTAAACCTCATGAATTATAGTAATTTTAAAATAAGAACTAGAAATTAATAATTAGAAATTTAAAAAAAATATCATTTCAAATCAAATTTGTAATTTATTACTGTGCTTTAAAGAATATGCTCTTTGAAATTGTTACGGAGATAAGTGATGGGGATGTTTATTTTATAACTGTGCTGCAAGTGTAAAACCTTCGACTATGAGCGATAAAGGAGGAATTGTTTTGTTTTAATTTCTTTTCATATTTAAAAAAATAAAAATAAAAATAAAAAAAATCACAATGTAAATAAATAAATAAAAAATTTAGTGTGCATAAATGATATGTTTGGCTGCTGAGGAGATGTTTTTGAGTTTATTAACCGACGATGCTGATTTTATTAAGCGGTGGCTTTAAAAGTAGTTTGTATTGATTTGATTCTGGTCCTAGCAATTTGATCAGATTAAACGGCTGATTTTATTAACCAGTGATTTCATTAAGCGGCGGTTAATGTATTTGAAAATTTAAAAATCCAATGTACTTATTACTGAGTATATTAAAAAGTTCAAAAACTGGCATCGACTATCATGAATCCCAATATTGCAAACACAGAGTCTCATTCATGAAATTTTCTGCAAACCAGTATGAAACAGCAACAAAATATAGTTCTGGAGGTTTGAGAAAATAATTTTTTTGTTTAAACTCTTTTTGTTTAAATTTGTAGACATTCTATTAAAGAACGTCTTTTAGTTCAGCATATTTATAACAAACTTATGAAGCGAACAGATATTAATTTGACAACATGTGATATTTCATGCATGTGATAAGAAGCATGTTTTCCTTTTTGAAACAAAATTACTCATTTCGAAATAAACATGTCTATTTACTCACTTTTGAGCCCTTTGTTTTTAACAGTTTAACAAAGATAAATATGTTTTTGAGAAGTCCTTATTTTTGATCGTTAATTACATAAAATTCATAATACAATCTACACAAAGCATCTTCTCTATAGTATTATATCCCTACCATTGGTCAAGATGTTCCGCTCTTGAAGCTGGTAGAGGGGAGGTACACTGTTAAAAATTTCAACAGAAAACTCTGTGTAATCTATTATCTTAAGTCTTACGTAAAATGACAGAGAAAAATGAACGGAGATGTTAAAAAACTTATTTTATACATTCATTTTAATAACTAATATTAATTTGACTAATTATTGTTGAGAATATATTTCGGACTTGGGATGCTTTTTCTAAAGTAGCAACAGCTATGTTTAATTTTAATTAAAAAATTATATAATGAAATTACGTAAAAATACAGAATAAAGATGGAGAATCTCAATTATTCACTTTTAACTAAGAGTTACTGTAAATTTCCAGAGAATAAGCGTGAATAAGCTTCCTAAGAACCCCCCCCCCCTGCCAGAACAAAGACCTAGGGCCTTAGTGTAGAGAATCGGTTTTTATTCCTACATCAACACCAATATCTCGACAGTATTATGTAGAAAGTAGAAAACAATTCATATCACTTATATCCCATCATTAATATTATTATTATAAACATGCCCGTTCTCATAAACATTTTTTAGGCTATTTCAAAACAAAAATATTGCACATGCATCAAGATACCAGAAAAACAAAACATCCAACAAAATGCATAAACATACTCTCAAAACAAAATATTTGTGTTAATGTCCTCACCAGTTCATTTTCCTGAGACGATATAGTGAAATATCTTTTTTTACGACCTGTTTGTAAATACCCCTTTTAAATAATAATATTAGCTTATATGACGTCAGTTCGTGCCTTCTTTACGAACGTACGCAAATCAATGCTTAAGCAAGGACGTTTTTGTCATGAAAGGCAAATTTCTGAACATGTTGGCACGTATTTTAGAAAGTAGTTCTCGTTTCTGACGGTAGAAATTCCACGCCTATTTTTTTTTTAACAAAGAAAAAGTTTTATTGTGTTTCTTAAGGTGCAGTGATTAAGTATTCATTATTGTTTGAAATAAGACGGAAGAAAAGTTTGATGACGTATATGTCTTAAAGTTTCTAATTCAATGCAAAAATGTTATTGTAAAAAAAAAAAAAAAAAAAAAAAAAAGTGAAAATTTTATGTTTTTTGATGTATTTTATCATAGAAATAAATGAAAAGTCATTTTTTATAAAAAGTTGCATTTTTATTACTCATATGACATGTCTTTAGTAGTTGGTTTCCGAATCTATTTTTAAATTGATATGTTTAAAATTAGGATGAGTCGATTTGATGTAATTTGGGGAATTTATATATTCATAATAAAAAAATAGGAAGAAAGGTAAAAGTTTGAACTCAAAAATTGTCGTGTTATACGAATAATATACGTGTCGAATTCTCAATAAAAACGTGGAGGACTGTGATAGCCCGGGTGTCAGACCCTCAGGCTTGTAATAGGAGGATTGCAAGTTTAATACCTGAAAAGGTTAAAGACCAACATGTATATTAAAGCTGTCTGGAGCACGTAAAATCTGCCATGGCTGCAATTTCCTTCATGCTCCAAAAATTAATACCTATACAGATTACCGACGCAAGGAAGTAATCCTCTAACTGGACGATCAAAATTGTGATGGCATGTCTCTGAACAACCACTTGGGTATTCAGAATCTTAGAACTTCACTAATTGCCAATCTACACCAATCTACAGCTTTATTGCGATGTTCACCAATCTACAGCTTTATTTCGATGTTCACTCCACTTACCGCTTACACCTAAAAACATGGTGCCAGTTTGGTTCGACCTATATTTCAAAAATTTGGTGATTTGTTCCTCATTTTAATGTTAGGCCGAGGTAGCTTGGTTGGTAAGAGCAGCGGGATCGTAATTGAAAGATTGTGGGTTCGATCCTAGAGCCAGCCTAAGACCGTCGTATACGCTGTTAATGGTGACTGGTGCACGTTAAATCTGTCGTGTTCGCAGAATCCTCCAAGTTTCCGTCATAATTATTCCTCTGGGGTATTAAATGTTGGGATTTACACAGAATGGGATTTTGATCTGAATCAAAATTCGAACTCTTGTTGTTTGCTGGTGCAGCCATCTTTCGCCAGTTTCTCGAGCTATGTCCTACTTCCACCATTCGTCGTGCTTCTCTAAAACCGCCTGCTGCCTTAAATCTGGGTAGTCTCACCACTAGTGCTCGAGGTTTCCTAGTGGCATAAGTAACAACAACAGTATTAAGCACTACTAAAATGTTACGATTTAGTACCAAGATTCTAAAAATATTCGTTGACAACATATTATTCGTAAAACTATAAACTTTACTTTTAACAGTGCAACATAGAAAAAAAAATAATACAGTAATTATATATTTAAATTCCTTAAAGAAAGAAATATTTGCCAATACTTGTTTTAAATAATGCTAGTAATTCTTTTTACGTTGTTGGTTTGTGGCTTATTTATGAACATACGCAAAAATAATTTTTAATCAAAGGTTTTTTTGCCTTAAAAGACAGAGTTCTTGAATATTATGATCGAATTTCGGAAACTAGTAATCGATTCTTAATGCTTTAAATTTTATACACATTTTTTTTAACACACTAAGCATCTTGTAAAGAACAAAATTGTAATATTGTTTTCACTGCGAGGTTTTTAGAATATACTTAAACAGTAGTTTTTTTTTTTTTTTTTTTTTTCCCAGACTGAATATGACTTAAAATATGACGATGCATCTAAAGATAAATCTCAGGTTGGTTGGTTGTTATTTTAGGTCGCACTAGTGCTGCACAATGAACAATTGCTGACGGTCTGGGACTCACCCCTAGAGGTGGTCCGGAGACATCCCATCACAATTTTGATCTTACACGGAGAGGATGGCTCCCCCGCTTTGGTAACCCCCAGAGGTATAATTTTCAGATAAATCTCAGGACTATTATATGTAACCTTCATACTAAAAAAAGCAAATTAAATATTTATAATTATGTGTTTTTAAATTATAAATACAGTAGGGAAAAAATAATTGCTCAGTCAACGGAAAAATCCGTATCAAATGCTCGGAAAATTAAACAACGGAAAAATTATTTTATAGGGATTTTTTTAAGTACAAAGTATGTATTATTTATTGTTTCGTATAAAGAGGAACAAAAAGTTTGGTGATATACATTGGTTAAAAATTATAATTTAAAGTAAGGACGTTATGGTCATTTCTGTATAACTATTTATTTACTACATTATGAAATCAGTACAAAATAAATTTCAAAATTTTTATTTTTATTTTTTATTATTATTAATTTAGAGCAATTCATCAAAGATATAATCTATAAAAAGTGTACATAACACAATATTGTTATAATTAATGAATATTTAATGAGGTGTTATTTAAAGTACCGCTGGCAAATTGGGGTAAAAAGATCAGGACATTTTAAGAAATAAAAATAAAAAAAAAAATGTGAAGAAGTATCTTCTGCTTTATTTAAATCTTTTCTTTAAGGCATAACCTGTGTAAATTACTTTTAGTTCTTGAAATGATATGCAAGTTACTTATAACACAGGTGGAGATTTTGTAAAATGGCAACATAAGCCATTTACAAAATCATTGAAAATATGTTATAAAATCCTTTCTTGGACAAAAATGGTTTTATAGAACGTATAGTGACATACAATGAGATTAAAAAATATATATATATATATACCTTCAATCTTTTTAATTACGTTTCCATAATTTTCCATAAATATTCCCCATAGCGTAGCACTAGTGCGACGTAAAACTCACTCAACAGTCAAACTTCCATAAATTTTATTTTATACGGTTTTGGATGTGAAGATACTTTAAATTACCATAGGTTGATAAAGTGTAAAAGTTCAATGTGGGATTTGAATACTTGAATGACGGATACCCATTTAAGGTATTTCAGAAATTAATGAAAAGTTTTATTTATTTATTTTATTTATTTATTTATTTATTTTCATAAAAAAAATAATTTTCCAGCATCATAGCTGTAGCAGATATCTTGAAAATAAATCTTTTAAATAGTAAGCATAAATATGATCTAGCATACGATAATTAAGTTGACGTAAGGTCGAACATCAATGTGTGTTAAAAGAATACCTTAAATGTAAATTCATAAGGTGTAATGTATGAGTTAAAGAAATTATCTGCGTGCGTCATCTAGATCTAGGTTGAATACCCTAAATCGGATGTCTTTCTAAGGAGTCCTATTCTATTTTCGGAAAAAACAATGAAAGTCTTCTAACGACTCGCAACTTGTGTTCGAATCAGCACCTTCCATCTGCCAGCTTGGATAACAGAAACTCTCGCCCACTAGTGAAACGTAGATTGATGATCAAAAGGGGAAAAAAAAAAAAAAATCTTAAATGTAAGAAATATCGAGTCTATCACTTAAAGAAAATATTTGAACCAAAATTCAACGTTTAAGACCAAAATGTTGCGTATTATCATGCACAATTATGTTGAAAAAGCCTAAAATGAAGTGCTAGGAAAACAATTGATCTTTAACATACAGCAGAACTGAAGATTTACTTCGAGTAAAAATATATTTTTTTACCTACGACGTATCTAAATATTTTCTTACGACTTTATATTCCAGTCATTAATGTTATTCATACCATTCTATCTGTGAAACACATTTCCATTTAAACGCATGTTATAAATTATTACTATTCAAATTATTTCTATGTTGTTTTATGTACTTCACAGCGTTTTGGTTTATAACTCAATTCTAGGAAATCAAGCAAGAATTTCTCCCAATACAAATAATTCATAATATTCATAATATTGTTATACCATCTAGAAAAGTATAGACTAGAAATTCTCGATCATTTCTTCTATCCAGGTTATATTTTACCTTAAATGCATAACTAGGAAATCTATATTTCTAGTTTAAGAATTTAAATAATTTTTTGTGTCACTCACACGACTTTCTCTTACCCTGAAATTTAATAGTATAAATACAGGTTGTAGATTAAGAGGTAAGACAACGAGTATTGTTATGTAAACCTGGGTTAAACAATTCAAATTAGGCTTCGGAAGAGTTTTACATGATAATTAGTTCTGTATGAGGGGGCTACCGCCCCCCTCAAACCCCGTTTCATTAATGCACCTACATTTATATAGAATTTAATTCGGTTATTAAAAAATAATTCTGTTTAAAAAAAATATTTATTAAAATTATTATTTAAAAAATATATCTTTTATGATAATGCAGACGATTTCCATATTAGAGAAGTAGTATAACACTAAACATAAAAAAAAAAAGTTGAATTTATTCTCAATATTACATTTTTTTTTTTTTTTTTTTTGAAAATGAAAAAAATCAATAACTTTATTTTAAATTATCGCAGATCGATGGTTCAACCGTTCGTTTTAAAGGTATTGGCGATCTCTTTTGAAAGATACCCATCATGAAAATTTACTCCCCTCGAGGGGGGAGGCTCGGCTCGTACATACACATTTTTTTTCCCCAGTTGTCTATCTCTATTACAAAAAATACATATTCGTGAGGTCTATAGATGTTAAACTCTACTTACCTGCAATTTCCCCCATAGACGTAATATATTTGAAAACTTTTGAGTGTCTCTGTACACGAACTATTTGCTTCATCTCAACTAAAAGTTTACTGTAGCATCCTTATATGATACACATTTAGAGTACCGAGTTTCGAATTTCTGCTACTATTTGTTCTTGAGATATGCTGATAACAGACACACAGACCATTCGCTGAAAACATGATTTTCGAATTCAGGGGACCTCAGAACATGTACATATAACAAAACTCACGTTCGAAAATTTGACCCTAAAACAATACTTTCTCGACTCTATGGGTAAGAGAGAGTAAAAGTGGCTGCTTATTCGTATTTATTGTTAACAACTCAATTCTTATTTACCCTTCTACTTACTCGTACATAAAATATTAATTTAACTTATCTTCTTTTGTACAGTTAAATTATGCTATTCGCCACGAAATCTCCTGTATGCAACAGGAACTGTACATGCTGTGTTTGGCGGTTTTATAACTTCAATTATAAAATATAACTCGTGGACATTACGGACGCATAGAATAAGTGTAATATGCTTTTAAACACTTGCGTCCATCCAATTTAAAAAAAATTCACGAACATGTGATTTGTTCCCGTACAGCCCCCTCTATGGGAAAAAAAATAAACTATTGAATTTTTATTTATTTATTAAAAAAAAAAAAAAAAAAAAAAAAAAAAAAAAAAAAACTTCACAAAAGTAAACTTTTCTCAAATTGAGTTCAATTCTAGCAATTCCTTCAATTTTTATAAATATTTTTCAATATTTACAGACTTATGGAACACCCTGTACATCTCATAAGCCATACTCTATTTAAATTTCTGAACCCGTTTTTCTGAACTTGTAGTATTACTTATGTATTTCCAATAGTAAACATGCTACAATTAAACTAATTAAGATATATACATTCATAATATTTATAAAGCACTTATAGGAATAAAATCTCAAAAAGACAGACAAATGAATCATATTCATAAAAAAAAAATTCAACATTTTTTAAAAATTGCTAAATTATTCTCTAAAATCTTGGATTATTACCAAGCCTAAAACAAATATAAAAATTACCTTGTTTCTGTTAATACCCTTTTCTTGCATTTTGTTATGAAACACGTTCCCATTTAACCGCATGTTATAAATTATTATTTACATTACTTCTACATTGTTTTAGGCAGTTCACAACGTTTTCTGGAGCAGACATAAATAACAACGTTACCAAGGTGTTACTTATAATGCAAATGCATTTCTGTGCATGTACGCACGTACTTTTGAAATTAGCACAATAATTACAGAGATTTTGACTTTCGAAATTTTTATTTATTATCGTTTATAGTTATTTAATTAAAAAAGGTAAAATTATATTCATTTTTACCCTAAAGTTTTCTGAATTTGCTGTTATATGAATAAAATAGAGAGAGAGTAATTTATACTAATTTATACAATTTAAATTTATGCGATCAAAAACGTTTGATTTTTCAAAATAAGTAATATTACTATTATAACTATTATTTTTATCGCTAAAAATAGTTGCACTAGGTCTACGTGTTTACGCGTTGGGTCTACCCTAAGTGCTTTAATTAAAAAGTAGAATTTTTTTTTTTTCTCAATTTTTTGAAAAAAGAAAGTTATATTTGCATGAACATATGTGGAAGCCTCATACAAATTTATACAGATAATGAGAAAAATCCTCATAATCACATGCTACAGCCAAAACGCTTTTCAACTATTACTTTTTACAGGGCAATTCAAAACATTTTGACATTTTTAAATTTTTTATTGGTCCCTTTTATCTGTTCAGGACACAACTTTTTCTGAAATATATGGGGTATAACATGTTCTTTACACTCCAAAGTTTCAAGATGTTTCCTAAAGAAGTGTTCTAGATATTTGACAAAGTGTCTAAATTCGAAACTGTCCAAATACTTATTGGTAGGTAGTGTATATGCAAATGACTACACATTTTATAAGAAAAATACATTTATTAAAAAATTGAAAAAATAATACGTAGCCTAATACTTTCACAGAAATAAATGCTTGTGCATTTTTTAGGGAACATGCATTTATTTCATAAAATGATGAAGTAAAACATTGTTCACAAAAATTTAAAGTTATAAAGTAAATATTTTAACTAAAAATGAATAAGAAATTTCTCTAAAATGTACGCAAGGGAAAGTGTATTAAAAAGAAAATGAAAAAATTCATTTAATATATATGTGTGTGTGTGTGTGTATAAAGTATAATATAGTATATATAATATAAAGTATAATGTATAAAGTATAATACAAAAACAAAAATTATTTTTAAATAATTAAGATTAGAACAACAACAATAATAATGATGATGATGATGATGATGATAAGAAGAAGAATTTTCTCTGAATGCAAGCAAATAAAAACGGATTTAATAACGTAAACACATTTATTATTATTATTAAAAAAAAAAAAAAAAAAAGAAGAACTAAAATAAAGCACTATCTACAAAAACAAAAGTTATAAAAATAAGAATTCCAAATAAAAATAAAAAAGATTTTACTCTAAATCTATGAAAATGTATATATATTTTACAAGAAAAATACATTTATTAAAATATGAATAAGAAAAGTAAAACATTATTCACAAAATCGAACGTTATAAAATAAATATTTCGACTAAAACTGAATAAGAATTTTCTCTAAATGTGCACAAGGAAATGTGAATTTTATTTTTGAAAAAAGAATATTAGCAAAAAAAAAAATAGAGACAGAAAGAGAGAGAGAGAAAAGAAAGCAAAAAAAAAAAAAAAAAAAAAAAAAAGAGTATGCAAAGTATAACTTTTTTTACAAAAACAAAACCATGAAAAGAAAAATAAATTTTTAAATAATTTAAATTAAATTAAATTAACAGCAACAAAAAAAGATGAGGAAGAAGATATGTGTATTTCTTAAAATAATAAATAGATAAATAAATACAGTAAAGCATTGTTCACAAAAACAAAAGTTTTGAAAATAAATATTTTAAATAAAGAATTAAAATTTATTATGTTCTAAATACTGTACAAAAATATATCAGTATTTAGAAGAAAAACACATTTATTAATATATGAATAAGAAAAGTAAAACATTGTTCATAAAGAATATATACATATATATAAATATTTCATACAAAAAATTAATGAAAATATATTATATATGCACATAAATTAAAAGTTTGTATTTTGTAATGAAAACATATTTATTAAAATAAAAATAAATAAAGTAAAACGTTGCTTACAAAATCAAAAGTTATAAAAATAAATTAACAAATGCATGCAAATGAGTACGTATTTTAAAAGTAAAATACATTTAATAAAGAATTATTATATATAAATTAAAACTTTGTTCACAAAAACAAAATTTAAATATATATATATATATAAAAAAAAAAAAAAAAAAAAAAATAGAGTATGAATTTGCCCTAAATGCACAAAAATGTGTATATATATGATCAGAAAAAAATATTTTATTAAATAAAAATGTATATGTTTGTATAGATACAAGAAATACATTATTCACAAAAATAAATATTAAAAAATAAATATTTCAAATAAAAAATAATATGTATTTTTCCTAAATGAACACAAACGAGAATATATATTATAATACTTATATATATATATATATATATATATATATATATATATATATATATATAATGAGTGAATGAAGTCAGATATTAAAAAAGAAAAAAAAAGCAACAGTTATGAAAATGAAAATTTCATCAATACAAAATAAAGAAGAATTTCTCTACATGCACGTAAATGTGTGTCTATTTTACAAGGAAAACACATTTACTAAAACATGAATACGTAAACTAAAATGTTGTTTACAAAAGAAAAGTTTAAAAAAGTATACATTAAAATAAAAATAAAAAATTAATAAGGTTTTTTTAGTGCTCTTTTTAAATTATTAAAAAAGGAAAACCTCATTTGTTTTCCAAATGTAAACATCTTTATGATAGCTTTTAATATTTCCTCAAACATATAGTTCGCGAGTTGAAGTAGTTCATCATAGTGACTTATTCCTAACTGTTGGTGACATTTACAAAGTTCTTTTTTAAAAAATAAGGTAAATAAATAGTTGAAGCCATGTCTAATGAAATGATATCACTATTTGCTTTCAGAGAGGAAACACAATGCATCCTCTCGAAAACTTCCTTGATTGTGATTTTTTTTTTTTTTTTTTTTTTTTTTTTTTTTAATACATGGTTTAAATGAAGACGTTAGCATTTCCTCACGTCATTTAATTGTTTTTCTAAATAGGAAAAAAAAAATCACTTAAATATAGGTTAATTTAAATGAACAATGACGAACTTTTCTCTGTTTATATTGTTGTTATGTTTTAATATATTTTAGGATTTTTATTCTACGAAATATCATTTTTTAAACATGACCAGGAGAAAACAATATATTTAAGCCAAGATTATAGAATCTGTTATAACGTTTTAAAAAGTATCACTGGATGTCAATTATATTTAATTTCCGTTTATTTAATTTGTTTTATGTTTGGAACAACTATAGTATTTCCCCTCAGCTAGATTTGGCGATTTTTCGTTGGCGATTATGGCTAAATCATAAATCACATAGCATAAATGATAAAATCGTAAGCTAAATTATAAATCATAAATCCAAAATAAATAGCATGTAGGCTGCCATATTATATCGCAAACAATCCAGAACGACTTCGTTGTCGCTCAAACCGGCGCCAACGAAAAATCGCCAAATCTAGCTGAGGGGAAATACTATAGTTGTACCTTATGTTTAATTATTTTTCCAAATAAGAAATAAAATCTTTTAAATATAGGTTAATTTGAATGAACGATGACGAACATTTTTAGTTTTTATATACTGTTGATAAGTTTTTATTGTTGTAATGTTTTGGTACATTTTAGAGTTATTATTCTCAAAAATATCTTTTAAATATGAAAAAAAAAAAAAAAAAAAAGACACACATTTAAGCCAAAATATGGAATCTCTTTTAACGTTAAAAAAATATCACTGGATCTCAATTATTTTTAATTTTTCTTTATTTAATTTTTCTTCCATTTAATTGTTTTTCTCAATAGGCAAACAAATCCTTTAAAAATAGGCTAATTTAGACAAACGATGAAGACTTTTTTCTTTTTTAAATTTTTGATGTATATTTTTATTATTGTGAGTTTTTTATATAAATTTCACGATTATTATTCTTCGAAATATCACTTTTTAAATATGATAAGAAAAAGCAATATATTTTCGTTAAGATTGTGGAACCATTTTTAACGTTTTAAGAGTATCACTGGATTTCAATTATTTTTAATTTCTCTTTATTTAATTTCACTTACGATTGTTTTTCTCATTTTTTTTTTTAATAATTTATTTTTTTCACTATGTTTTCATACATTTTCCTTAGAAATATCTTTTACTTCCATTACCTTACTACAGTAGGTAATGGAAGTATTGTATTCGGTCCAAATATTCGATATCGAGATTTCACCTGATTTACACGTTTTAAGGTCCCCTGAGTCCAAAAAAGTAGCTTTTGGCAAAGTCAGTGTGTGTGTATGTATGTATGTAATCTTCTGGCTATCATATCTCCTAAACTATTAAAGACAGAACTACAACACTTCAGATTTGAGACAGGTCTGGTGTACAGATGAATTTTCCAAATTTTGGTGAAAATTGAAAAACCGGAAGTGGGACCGTAAATCCATATCTCAAAAACGGCTCTAACGATTTTTTTTCAGATTTGCTATATAAACACCCTATTAGATGTCCTTTCGAATGATATATTTGGTTAGTTCAAGAAAATTGATAGGCGTCCTGTATAAATGGCTCAATTTCAGGCCTCGCAAGCGCGATTCTTTAAAAATGGTTGTACAGATTTATTTCAAACTCACCCTATTAACTCACTTTTAAATATCCTTTTGTATGTAATTATTGTTTTCTAGTCACTAATTGAGTTTTGGTAAAAGTTGGTATCTCAAAAACGGCTCTAACGATTTTTTTTTTTTACCTCACTATATGTAATTTTCGTTTTATATGTCTTCACAAGTGTATAAAGTTTCTCTTACAGGAAAAATTTTAGGTTCCTACTACTTCTTTAGGTCCCTTTTAGGACTTCTGATCACATTATCTCCAAAAAATGCATACAATACGTGTTGTTGTTGTTGTTTCTTATGCCACTCGGAAATTCCGAGCCCCGGTAGTGGAACTAACCGGGTTTAAGGCAGGAGGGGTGCGTCATTCCGTTTAACAGAGGAGCGCCCATTAGGGAGGAAGTACGTCTTAGCTCCAGAAGCTGGCGATAGATGGCAGTACCAGCAAACAACAATACAATACGTGTAATAGTGGGTAATGGAAGTCTTGTGGCTGTTGCACACCAGATTTTTTTACCCTAAAGACAATGGAAACTTTTTTAACGATATAAAAAGTATCATTGGATTTCAATTACTTTTAACTTCTCTTTATTAAATTTCACATACACTTAATTATTTATTTAAATAGGTTTAAAAAATTCCTTTAAATATAGGTTAATTTGAGTGAACGATAGCGAATAATTTTAGTGTTGATATATCGTTGATAAGTTTTTATTAATGTAATATATTGATACATTTTAGGATTATTATTATTAGAAATATCACCTTTTAAATATGACGAAAAAAAAAAAAAAAAAAAAAAGACACATGTTTAAGCCACGATTATGGAACCTTTTTTAACGTTAGAAAAGTATCACTGGATTTCAATTATTTTTAATTTTTCTTTATTTAATTTCTCTTACATTTAATTTTTTTTCTCAATAGGCAAACAAATCCTTTAAATAAAGGCTAATTTGAGCAAACAATGAAGAATTTATATATATATATATATATATATATATATATATTGTTGATATATTTTTATTGTTGTTATTTTTTTTTTCATAAATTTTAGGCTTGTAATTCTTCGAAATATCACTTTTTAAACATGATAAGAAAAAAACAGTATGTCTTCGTTAAGATTATGGAACCTTTTTTAACGTTTTAAGAGTATCACCCGATTTCAATTACTTTTAATTTCTCCTCTTTATTTAATTTCACTTACGATTGTATTTCTCATTCTTTTTTTTTTTTCTCAATAATTTGTTGTTCTCATTACGTTTTCATACAATTTTCTTATAAATATCTTTGAAAAAAAAAATGGACAAGAAAAAAGCAATATATTTTCGTAAAGATTATGGAATCTTTTTTAACGATATAAAAGTATCATTGGATTTCAATTACTTTTAACTTCTCTTTATTAAATTTTTCATTCATTTAACTGTTTTTCTAAATAGGAAAAATTCCTTTTATTATAGATTAATTTAAGTAAACGATGACAAATATTTTTAGTATTTATATATTGTTCATAAGTTTTTATTCACGTTACGTTTTCATATATTTTAGGATTATTATTCTTATACGTTTCCTTTTTTTAAACATGACAAAAAAAAAAAAAAAAAAAAAAAAAGCAACATATTTACGCCAAGATTATGGAATTTTTTTTAAAGTTATAAAAGCATCACTGTATTTGAATTATTTTTTCTCGATAGGAAAAAAATCCTTTAAATGTAGGTTAATTTGAATGAACGATGACGAACATTTTTAGTGTTTATATGTTATTAGACAGGCATACTATTGTAGCAATCGCAGCCATCGTAGATCGCAAGTCGGATCGTACACTCCGCAGCAAAAGTATCCAAGCACTAGCAATAATCCTTGTCTAAAAAAAGTACACTTAATACTGCTTTGTTAAATAAATCCTTGTCGAATCATGTTCTTAGACAGACTTAGAACATAACTCAACAAGGTTTTATTTAAGTGTACCTTTTTAAGACGGGGATTATTGCTAGTGCTCGAATACTTTTGCTGCGGAGTGTACGATCCGACTTGTGATCTACGATAGCTGCGATTGTTACAATAGTATGCCTCCCTTAATCTGTTTTTATTGTTGTTATGTTTTCGTACATTTTAGCATTATTATTCTTAGAAATATCCCTTTTTAATTATGACATGAAAAAACAAAATATTTACGCCAAGACTATGGAATTTTTTCTAACGTTATAGGGGTATCACTTGATTTCGATTATTTTTAAATTATCTTTCCTATAAAAAGGTGGAGAAAGTATTGTTTTTGTGACAAATTTCCGAAATTGAATTTTTGCTATATTAACATGTGTGAGGTCCCCTCAACCTAAGTATCAGTCTTTTTGTGGTTAGTTTGTGTGTCTGTGTTTGTGTCTGTTATCAGCGTAACTCAAGAATAAGTATTAGCAGGTAGTCGAAACTCGATATTCTAAATCTGTATTATATAGGGATGTACCTTGAAATTTTCATTGAAATCTGGCTAATCATTCTTTCACAAGACATATTGAAGTTTTGTATTAATTATTACATGTGCATATGTTTGTGACATAAACTAATATTTTTTTTTTCTATTTCAGATAGATTTATTAGTTTCTTCTTTTTCAAGCCTTATACAGACGTCTTAAAAACATTTATTTTGCAAAAAACTGCTCAAGAAATGAGTACGTTGTGGCCAGCACATGTGATATCGAAAATCGCTTATTCTAAATTATGTATTAGATTTCAAAATTTAATTCTTTTCCAATTAATTTTCTATCTTTATAAAAAGCGAGCTAATATATGCGGTTTCTCCTCCTGCAAAGGATCAAAGTTATTCTTTCTCTATTTCTTTCAATAAATAAAAAAATAAAAGTAAGAGACGTGGTTTGCTCGCATAATGATATATGGAGGGCAAATCTTTTCATCTCAGAAAAATAAAATAGAATAAAATATTTCCTGATGTGTCATTTTGAACATAGAACAGAACTTGCATCCGCGTTTTAAATAGAAATAATGTATTACTTTGTATCGGCTAAACACTGAGAATAAGGATTTAACCGTAAATTTTTGTCATTGAGTGTTAACGTACGTTTTCAATCTTCTCACGAATTGATAACGGTATTTTTTGGCTAAGAAAAGAATCGCCAATATATTTTTAAAAGATATACTGATTTATCCGCAACTTAAAAAAGTGGGTGTTGTTCTTTCTGCCTGTGAGAATGAAGTTTGGCGACAGATCTTGTGGTTTTGATGTGAAGTTAAGGAGCCAAACTTTGATCAATTTTGCCGCTGCTTTTGGATAAGAAGGACTATGCCTTTTCTCTAATACTCACCGTGTCCATTTATCCATTTATTCGTTATATAAAACTTTTATCTTGATGGTTTTCGAGAAAATACTTGTACTGTAAATTAAGTCAGAATTTCTTTGTAATTGATGTTGCAATAAAAACGATGATATTGGACACCAATAAATAATTTAATTATAGATTTCGCACTCCTGAGTTATTTGCTGGTCATAACGCCTCTTGCATTCTTCTTCACGGCTGTTACAAGAAGTTAATACACACTACCACTTAAAAAACTTAACAGCACAAGACTTTCTTCTTTATTTGTCTGTACAAATTATTTATTAAAATTATTATTTATTAAAATTATCATTTATTAAAATTACTTTCCATGATGGATGCACACGATTTTCATTTTACAGAAATAAAAATACTAAATGCCGAAAGACTGTCATTTTTGTGATGACATCTGATATATATATATATATATATATATATATATATATTTCCTAAATGAAAAAAAAATCGATAGCCTTGTTTTTAATTTTCATCTATGGTTCAACCATTCTTTTGAAGTTTCAAAGTCACTGACGAATTCTTTTGAAAGATACTCGCACGTCGCTGGGTAGTGGGCGCTTTTTCCAAGTAGAAGAGCGATGCACCTATATATAAAAATATTTCTGGTTGACTATTGCTATTATATATATGTACATATATATTTCAACATTGAAACGTTAAAAATAATTCTCATTACGTGCATTTTTACGATATTTTGTCCTATAGTGCCATATTAAAAATTATGCAAAAGTAGGTTGACAGCGCCACCTGTTGAAAGATTGATCTTAAAATGTAATCGACATCAGTTTAAATTAAGGTCCAAATAAATACTAGGTTTTGTTAAATTGCGTGAGTTGGTTCGTGAGATACAGCGTCTTCAAAATTTACGATACCAACAGACAGATATTTTCTAAAGATGGTCAAATCGTATTCAAACGATTTTAAATCCTATAATTCTTTCGAAAATCGGAGGCATAAAATTTTCACGAATCGAATAATTTCTTCTTATGTGTGTAAATAGAAAAAAATAACAAAAACTAATCGAAAAACGAAATAATTAATGCGGAAAATATATTCTTGAAAGCTATCCTTGTAAATTTTTATTAGTAATAATATTTTCTTCAAATATTGGAAATATGTATCGCAAGCATACATAAACCTCTTTTCATTTTTAAATACTTTATATCCCATAAACATGTATTCGAAATAAATTTTAAATAAATCAATTTCATTTATTCATTTATTCATATTAATTATTTATTTATTAATAAATTTCTTGTACTGTTTTTTAACAACGTGTTGACTTATTTATTATTCCAGGAAACTGTGACTATCGTCTGCTCTAAAAATATTTGAAGACAATATTTCCTGTGAATATTTGATAGAGATAAGATGTTTGATTTATTCAAAGAAGAAGAAAACACCCACGGAAATAGTTTGCCTGCAAAGAAATTTTCCTGCGAAAAATCTGCTTTATATTCATTTGATCATCCATGTGTTCTTGCTTTCCGTATCCGAAGATAAAAGAGATTAGCATTGAGCAATTTTTAAGAATTTATGGAGTGATTATAGCATACAAAATTGCAATATAAAAAATGTTATTTGGACAACTTATCACTTTCATTATGGAACATTTCTGCTATAGATTATAGGTCAATGTGTTTGTAAAAGTATAGCTGTAGTGTGTTTTTAGAGTGTGCGGTAAAATAAATGTGCTGTAATTTTTTTTTGAATGCGTGCCGTAATTTTTACAGCATGTTGTAAATGAATTCTTTCCTAAAATAACCGAACTGTGCTGTTCTAAAATAACCAAAATGAACCAAAAAAGGTGTATTAAAACCATGGAATAAATCCACCAAAGTTTCCCATGCACTTATTTGGTACATGAGCTTTTAGCCCTACTGTTACAACGACTTTTGTCTCAAGCAATCCATATTACATAAATTCAATCCAATTTTTTTTATTTTTTTTTTTTATTATTTTTTTTTTATACTATGCATGCGCTAATGTTTCTTACACGATCAATCATGAAAGCTATAAAAATCCGCACCAACTTAAACCAGTCTAGATATAAAGATGTAAAATCGATATTATCAAAAACCAGTGTAAGCTTAAATTATTTAATGATAAAGACGTTAAATCGATATCTCACGAAAAATCGATACATCGTACAGTTTTACAACCAGAAGGACAATTGAATGACAATGATCGTTTCATCTTTGTATAGAAACTTCAGATAAGGTTGACGCTGATTGGTTAGTAAATCATGTGATGCACACAAAATCGACTTTCTGAAAATTTCGCGACCTATTTATAGCACAGTGACACAATATGTCCAATTCCTCTGAACAATTGACCTATACGAACAAGATGCGAAATCTAGTACTACTGGACAATAGACCGCAAAAGGTATAATCTATATCATTATATAAAGCGCAAAAAATTGTTTGTTTGTGGAGGGTAATCTCTGAAACTAATGAACCGATTTAAAAACTTCTTTCACTGACCGAAAGCTACAGTATGCCATATTGTTATAGGCTATATTTAATTTTGATAAAATAAATTTTAGTTTAAAATCTGAGCATTTTAATTAAAATCCCCATAGAAGCCGTAATAGAAATGGAAATAATGAAATATTAAAAAAATTAGCTGCTGCCAACATAAAAGAAACATTTACATATTCATTTCGTTTTTAAAATACCTTGACGTGAAAAGAAAAGAAATATATTTGCACGTGCATTAAATTGAAATTCATATAAAGCTTTTTTAATTGTTAAACTTACACGTTAAATCTGGCGTCATTATAGAATTAAAAGTGTTTATTTTTCTAATAATTTAATTTGATATGGTATGATATAATATCTAAGCATCAATGTTTAAACCACGGAGTCTTTATTACTCCGTGGTTTAAACTGATGTGTGTAAACGAAATTGGAATTTAAAAATAAATAAATAAATAAAATAAAATAAAATAAAATAAGAAATTCTATTTTATAATATTATTTATTTTAATTTATAATTGTTGCCAAAAAGATTTACGAATTAATTTATTTTTAGATATATAATAAAATATATTTTTACGCGAACAATAATATAAAAAGTGAACTGGATTTTTTGTAAAATAATATTATATTTTTAAAAAATTAAAGAACACGCTTTAATTTACTTTCCTTATTTTAAATAAATGTAATTTTTATTGTTCACGTTTTTTTTTTTTTTTTTTTTTTTTTTCTGTCGAAAAAATAATGATAATTTTTTTGGCAACAATTAAATTAAGGAATAATATTAAATATTTTAAATAAATGTAATTTTTATTGTTCACATTTTTTTTTTTTTTTCTGTCCAAAAAATAATGATAATTTTTTTTGGCAACAATTAAATTAAGGATTAAAATTAAATGGCCAATTTATCAGTAATTAGAAGGTTTTTATTTTAACATTTTAATTAATTAAAAGAAAACTAAAACAAAATTCGAAAATCGGGCTTCGAGGTGCATCAGGAGAGGTCATTACGAACCACCATGCAAATTTTTGTAGCTCAGCCATCAGCCGTTTTCTTAAAAAGCTCTGGAAACCATACACAATGGTTTTTTGTTTGAGATATGAAGGATTTTGTGCAATCACGTTTTGCTCCCAGAGAAGTTACAAGCATACATACATACAGGTGAAGCTAATATAAGCGTGTTAAAAATAATAAAGATCGAGGAAAATTATTTACCCATTTTAATCCCCATATTTGGATATAGATATGTATTAGTTATCATGTGCATCCGTTAGATTAAATTGTTTTTGTTGTAAAATTGATAAAATTAGAATTTTAAATTTCAAAACTCTAGGAAAAAAAATGGCAAATTTCCATATTCGATTGAAAACATAAACATTTCATTTCAAAGGATGATATTTACACAATAAACATCCAACTAATAAACTAATTAAAAGGGAAAGGATAAATATTCTATCATAATTTGAAGTCAAATTTGTTTTTAAATGTCTAAATAAAGTATCTGATATAATATACTAATATGTTGCAGCGGAATAGATTTGATATCCGTCATCCTTGGCAGAAAAAAAAAAAAATATCGCCAAATTATCTGGCGAATATAATTTAATTCCTTTCAAAAATCATGGTTATTTTAAAAACTTACATTAAGAGTGTAACGAATAATATGAAACAATATTTCGTACAATACATATTACGAAAATATACATCTGGCATGTATATTTTCGTATTACGTTTTTGATCGCCAAATACAAAAAACGCCAAGGGTGACAGTCAGTTTTGAAATTTAAAATTAAAATTTTGTCAATTTGACAGCAAAGTAACTCAATCTAACGCATGCATACAATAACTAATACATATCTATACCCAAATATGAGGATTAAAATCGGGAAATAATTCTTCTAGAATTTTAATTAAAAAAAAAAAAAAAAAATGAGCGATTAACATGGAAAATCTTTTTTTTGCATCCACGGACGGTCAGTGATGTCATACTTCGCTTGCGTATTGAGATGTTTAAATTTATTTGGCGACTATTTTTAGTAACTAACGGTTATGGCATGTAGCTCAATATACATAGCGCATACAGCCATTACTGAAATGTAAATAGCATTTAATTATTTGAGTTACATTATGTTGACTGGAAACCTATTTAATATACCTATGCTCTATAGCTATACTAATATAAAAAAAAGAAAGGTTTATATGCATATGTAGAGAACGATCGCTAGAACTAAAAGCCGACTGTTTTTTTTTTTTTTTTCTTTCAATAATCAAAAGTTACACTGTCTCTCTCTAAGTGCTAGAAGCTATAATAAATTTTGGTAAAATAAATTTTTAATTAAAATTTTCAATATTTTAATTGAAAACAAAGCATAGATTTGATATCTATCGTCATTGGCGATTTTTGTATTTGGCGATCGAAAACGTAATACGAAAATCTGTATATTATCGTAGTAAATACGAGATGTATGTGTTTACTTCAATTACCCTACTACCGTAGGTAGTGGAAGTATTGTATAGGTTTTGGCAATTGGTCAGTGTGTGTGTATATGTGCACGTGTGTGTGTAATCTTCTGGCTGTCATATCTCCAAAACTAATAAAAATAGAACTACTAAACTTCACAAGTGATTCAGGTCTGGTGTACAGATAAATTTTCCAAATTTTCGTGAAAATTGAAAAACCGGAATTGGGTCATCGAAAACCGGAAATGGGACCGTAAGCCCTTATCACAAAAACAGCTCTAACGATTTTCTTCAAAGTTGCTATATAAATAATATATTAGATGCCCTTTCGATTGAAAAGTTGCTTAGTTCAGGAAAATTGATAGGCGTCCTCTATAAACAGCTCAATTTCAGACTTCGCAAGTGCGTTCCTTTAAAAACGCCTGTACGGATTTTTATCAAACTCGCCATGTTAACTTCCTATTAAATATCCTTTTGTATGTAATTATTGTTTTTAGGTCAATAATTGAGTATGTTAAGTGTTGGTAAAAGTTGGTATCTCAAAAACGGCTCTAACGTATTCTTGAAAATTTTTTCTTTAATCCAATTTAGATAACCTTTCTCAAGTATTACGTGCTTATTACAGGAATATTAACGGTCATCCTGATTAGGTAGTTCAGTTTTAGATCTCGGAAATTCGTGTTTAAAAAAATAACTATCTATTTTTTCCCCCTTATTTTTTAACTCGCTATGCAAACTCTGTTGAATGTGTCTTTATACGTGTATCAAGTTTCTCTTACTCGAAAATCTCAAAAAATGCAAGTAATATCTCCAAAAAATTGTATATATTACGTGTAATAGTGGGTAATGGAAGTCGTGTGGTTGTTTCACACCAGATTCTGTAATAGTATATATTGTACGAATATTGTTTCATATTATTGATTTCTCCTTTAAAATACATTATTAAAATAATAATCAATTATGGAAAAAATTAAATATATTTGCGAAATGAAAAAATAAATAATAATTAAAGCTATTATGACGTCAATTTTATCAAAAACATTTTCATGTCATAGGTTTATTTTTCAATATTTTTTATTCATGAGTAAAGAAATGTTTCTTTTTATGAAATAAATAAATAAATAAATAAATAGCATTATGTAAAAATTGCCAACATTTAACAACTAATTAAAAAAAATAATTGTAAAATTATATTTTGACTTTCCAGTTAATAATATTGCCTGACTATAACATATAAACTGATATATTTCTTGATTTTTTACATATCAATCCATCTTTAACTAAAATTTGTTCATCAGTGCGAAGCCGGACGGGTCAGCTAGTACTATATAATACTATTAGATTGAAAAACGCATAAAACCAAATCAATAGAAGTAATGTAAAATTATTGAATGTATATATTTCATTTTTATCTTGCCTCATTATATAATACAAGTACCATTTATGTTCAAGAACGGAATTTATACCTGCTGTCGCTGATTATGATTGCCGTTTTTTTTTTTTTTTTTTTTTTTTTTTTTTTTTTTTTCTCACAACAACAACAAAATAATAATAATTAAAAAAACCTTCGACATTTAGTGTTATATATGTGAGATGAAAATATTTTGCACTCATAAGGAAATAACTTTCATAAATAATAATTTTAGTAAACATTTTGTACTGTGTTAATCTGTATACGAAAATGTAGAAGAAAGTTTTACAAAGGCGACAACACACTACATATTACATGATTTTTAAATCTAAATTTTGGATTTTATTTAATACTAGTTTGTCTGTGCCCTCTCAGCACTTGATTTTTACACGTGTATTTCCTAATTTATTCTTCCTTGCAAATTCAAATTACTAAATATTGCTTTCCATGATATTTTTTTAGTGGCAGTTTTTTCTTAATAAAATTTATATTTTTTGTGAGAAAGCGGCTCCAAGAAATTAAAAATGACACTATACGCAAGCAAAGTGTGACGTCACTGATCGTCTCTGTATGCAAGAAAAAGATTTCCTATGTTAATCTCCCACTGGATTTTTTGTAAAAAATTATTAAAAATCGAGGAAAATTATTTCCCGAATTTAATCCCCATATTTGGGTATAGATTGGTATTAGTTATCGTGTGCATGTGTTAGATTGAGTTATTTTGCTGACAAATTGACAAAATTTTAATTTTAAATTTCAAGGCAGTCATCCTTGGCGTTTTTCGTATTTGGCGATGGAAAACGTAATACGAAAATGTATACGCCAGACGTATATTTTCGTAATACGTATTGTACGAAATATTGTTTCATATTATTCATTACTCTCTTAATACAAGTTGTTAAAATAACCATGATTTTTGAAAGGAATTAAATATTTTCGCCAAATAATTTGGCGATATTTTTTTTTCTGCCAAAGATGACAGATATGAAACCTATTCCGCTGCCACATATTAGTATCTTCTTCTATCAGATACTTTATTTAAACATTTGAAACAAATATGACTTCAAATTATGATAAAATATTTACCATTTTGCTTTTAAATAGTATATTAGTTGGATATTTATTGTGTAAATATCATCCTTTGGAATAAAATGTTCATGTTTTCAATCGAATCTGGGAGTTTGCCATTTTTTTCCCCTAGAGTTTTGAAATTGAAAATTCAAATTTTATCAATTTTACAGCAAAAACAACTTAATTGAACGTATGCACACGATAACTAATACATATCTGTACCTAAATACGGGGATTAAAATCGGGAAATAATTTTCCTCGATTTTTAATAATTTTTTACAAAAAAATCCAATGGGCGTTTAACATAGGAAATATTTTTCTTGCATCCACGAACGGCCAGTGACGTCATCACTTCGCTTGCGTATATCCTTTAAATCGAGATTTACAACCACATGATCATTTATTTATTTGTTTATTTATATTATTGAATTCTCATGGCATAACTAAATTTTAGATATTTATTATTATAATTCCCCCCCCCCCCCCCCCCACACACACACATAGAAAAATTCTGCCTAGCAACGAAAAAACTTATTCTAAAAATTAGTTTTGTTTTCTTGAAACTTTATGAATAACTTTTGTAAAATTATCAGATTATCCAAGCTTCGTTTTCTGTGATGTTGAACACTATATTCTTACTAATATTCTGAAATAAATTTTTTAAATGGGATACCTCTGTAAATGAACCAATGAATTTTGTATGTTTAATTTATCATTTAAATCAATAAACGAGTTTTCCACAAATGTGCAAACCATACATATAATTTTATTTATTTATTTATTTATTTTTATCTCTGAACATTGTTATAATTATGATATACAGTCGGTAACAAAAGTCTCCAAACACTAGCAAAAATTCCTATATAAAAAAAAAATACACTTAATACAGTTTTGTTAAATAAATCCTTGTCGAATCCTGTTCTTAGTCAGTCTAAAAGCAGGATTCGACAAGGATTTATTTAACAAAACCGCATGAAGTGTACTTTTTTTATATAGGAATTTTTTCTAGTGTCCTGAAACTTTTGTTACCGACTGTACGTTTTTCCATTAAATTATCCATTTCTCATTATCCTTTTCTCATTCTCATTATTCTGCCTAGCAACGAAAAAACTTATTCTAAAAATTAGTTTTGTTTTCTTGAAACTTTATGAATAACTTTTGTAAAATTATCAGATTATCCAAGCTTCGTTTTCTGTGATGTTGAACACTATATTCACTTACTAATATTCTGAAATAAATTTTTTAAATGGGATACCTCTGTAAATGAACCAATGAATTTTGTATGTTTAATTTATCATTTAAATCAATAAACGAGTTTTCCACAAATGTGCAAACCATACATATAATTTTATTTATTTATTTATTTATTTTTATCTCTGAACATTGTTATAATTATGATATACAGTCGGTAACAAAAGTCTCCAAACACTAGCAAAAATTCCTATATAAAAAAAAATACACTTAATACAGTTTTGTTAAATAAATCCTTGTCGAATCCTGTTCTTAGTCAGTCTAAAAGCAGGATTCGACAAGGATTTATTTAACAAAACCGCATGAAGTGTACTTTTTTTATATAGGATTTTTTTCTAGTGTCCTGAAACTTTTGTTACCGACTGTACGTTTTTCCATTAAATTATCCTTTTCTCATTATTTTATTCATTTGAAATGCATGCATGGAAAACATGTATAAAATTTTACTTTCTTTATTCTAGTAAATTTTGTAGCTATAACTTTATTTTTTAGTGTTAACTCGAGAATATTTGGACTGTATTATTAAAAGATGTTAAATAGCGTTTTTAACAATGCATGAGATTATTAAATGATTTATTGGAATATTACAGGTTACAAATTTCTCCCTGGTCATCGGAACTTTATCATTTTTTCAAATTTTATGAGATGCATTTAGATTTTCGTCATCAAAATATTCCCTTTATTTCTTACAACGAAAAAGAAAAAAAGTCTTATGTTCTGAAGCGATTTCGTGTTTGTTTTCTATTATCCTCTAAACGTAAAACTGCTAAAAATGTCGGATAGATAGCTCACGAAATCGCCATAATAGAAATGCACGTGCGATGGAATACAAATAGTATATTATGAAAATTGCATTTACATTTTATGCTCAAAATATTTGAAATAAATAAATTTGTTATGCTTAGTCGACCAGAATTTTCCAGATATAACAGACAATTGAGATAAGACATTCAAGGCAGGAAATTCGATCATTACTCATGGTTTATGCATTTTTGATAATATTCTATTGACTGTATTCTAATGAATTTTAAAAAGTTACACTTAGTGAATTTGAAGCAATTCCATAAATGGTATTGTTTTTAAAACTGTTCGAGTTTTGAAAGCATTGAATTATGTTTCTTTACGAATTTTAATGCAGAAACTAGATAACAGAGTATTTTAACTTATGTAGTTGCACAGTTTGAATAATTTTGTTATAATTAATTTGTATCATTCAAAAGGAAAAAGATTTCGTTAAATTCTCCAAATGCTGAATTATATGTTTCGAATCGGATTTTTCTTGGGCAAAATATATATACTTAGCAGATATCTTAAGCTAAGTGGGGCCACTTGAAATCAGGCTACCACTTGAAAATTTAAAATCATAATAACTTCCGAAGTAATACTCCAAATCGAACCAAATTTGAACAGTGTCTTAACTTATCTTATAAATATCTTGGATGAATTTCTTAACCATGTTACTCCACAATTTTGTTTTCAAGTGGAGACCACTTAAAAATTTTAAATTCAAATTGTAAAAAGCATATTCCAAATTTGTTTGAATTTCTATGTATACAAAGACTATATAAGTGTCTCAATGAAGTTTATTAATGAACTTATCCACCATTTTTAATAAAATGGCGGATATCTTAAGTTAAGCGGGGCCACTTGAAATCAGGCTACCACTTGAAAATTTAAAATCACGATAACTTCCGAAATAATAGTCCAAATCGAACCAAATTTGACAGTGTCTTAACTTCTGTTATAAATATCTTGGATGAATTTCTTAACCATGTTACTCCACAATTTTGTTTTCAAGCGGAGACCACTTAAAAATTTCAAATTCAAATTGTAGAAAGCGTATTCCGAATTTGTTTGAATTTTGATGTATACATAGACTGTATAAGTGTCTCAATGAAGTTTATTAACGAACTTATCCGCCATTTTATTAAAAATGGCGGATATCTTAAATTAAGCGGGGCCACTTGAAATCAGGCTACCACTTGAAAATTTAAAATCACGATAACTTCCGAAATAATACTACAAATCGAACCAAATTTGGACAATGTCTTAACTTATCTTATAAATATCTTGGATGTGTTTTTTAACCAAGTTACTCCACCATTGCAACTGACAATTGATATTATAGATAAATCTTTTTAATTTCATAAAGATTAAATTTTTTTAAAAATAATTATCTTTATGCACATTCATAGAAAATTTTGTCCTATACCACCGTGTTAAAAATTTAGAAAAAACGGAATGGCAATGCCATCTGTTGGCTGATTTTTATCAAAGTTGATAGGCATTAATTTATATCAAAAGCAAGTACATATCAGTTTGCATAAAATTTTGTGCAATAATTATGGAGATACAATTGCCAAAAATTTTTGTCATATACACACAGACATTTTCTAAAAATTGTCGAATCGTGTTCTTGTCCTCCCAAAATATATAAATCCATCAAAATTCGAGGTCGAAAATCTTTATGAAACCACTATTTTCCTCTATTAAATATAGAAGAAAGTAAAAAATGCATAAATTTGGTCGTTGTTATTTTTATAACTACTAAATATTAACATTGTATTTATATTAATACAATATTTTTTTATCGTACTATTTTTATATCAGTCAAATGTGCAGAAACATTCTGAGATATCTTCAGACAGATATTTCACAAATCTTTCTTTGAACATAATAACAAGTAATATTTTCAGAATGTGACACTTCACTGGTTTAACCCCATAAATAAAAAGCACTGGAAGGCAAGCGTTTAACTGTAACTAATGTGTATATCGGTGAAAAGAAGATCTTTTTTCCGACATCAGAAATGCGGGAAAAGTCATCTTTATTTGTTGAAGTACTGGAAAAAGTAAAAGGTTAGTGAAATGACCGAATGTATATATATATATATATATATATATATATATATATATAAACTCGTACGCATCAGTAGATAAATACTGATTTAATTTCCTTATAAGCAAATCAGTGACATGTGGATAGATGTTTATGTAAGCAAAAAAGAGATATATAAAGATAAGTTTGATGAATGTATTAAACATCAATAAAAATCATGAAGATGTTCATAATGACTGTGCTTTAACACTAATCGGATAAAATTTAAATTATGGCCATTTTTTATCAATGAGAGGTAATCTATACCAATAAAAGAAACTGTTTGTCTGATTGTATGCAACGTACAGAAAAAAAATAATATTTCATGTACAATTCTCTTTTTTTCTTTTCTAGATAAAGGAATGCGTGTAGATTTGCAGATCATTAGTTTTTCAATATTCTTATCTTTATTATTATTATTATTATTATTATTATTATTATTATTATATTTTCTGCAACATTTTGCTTATTTTCCTAACATTACTCTTTGAGTTGTAACTTCAAACTGATGCCAGTAAAATTAAATGCTTAACACTTTTTATTTCATTTATTTATTTTAACATAAAAAGAAACATTTTTTATATGTGAATAAGAAAAATTCAAAAGTTAAGCTTTTATTTAAAATATATTCTATACACCGTAACATATCATAATCCTTTTGCAAGCTCTGTATGTAAAAAAGTGCTGCTATTTACAAAACTTTCTATAAGTGATATTCTCCTATTAATTTACAACATTGTAATTTAAAAATTTCACAAGTTTGTTATAATTTACGATTTTCTTAACATTGGAGAATAAAGTAAATTTTCGCTTCAACGTTCATTAAATAGAATATTTTTTCTGAAAAAATGTCCTTAAAATATCAGTTATGATGCTTGCATGAAATATCATTAACAATGATAATTTAACTTTAAAAACTTCCTAAGTTATTTGAAAATTACGAATTTCTTTACGAATTTCTCTTGGCAGAATCCTAGAGCCTATATTTGACTAGAGAGTGTGTCCTTCATCGAAGAAAGTAACCAACATAAAAATCACGTGATGAGTGCTTTTCAAGTGTTCACTATTGAAGGTCACTTGTTACTCCTCTCAACCCACTTTCGAAAAAGGGGCGTCAAAGATTTTTCGCTGTATCATCCAGTTGCAGACAGACTTGGCCATTTCACTCATCACGTGACCTATAACATTCACTTTCAATCTTGGATACCCTTTGGGCAGGAACTTTAATATTGAATGCGCTCTCTAGTGATACATAATGCTCTAAAGGCAGAATACGGCAAAATTCCACATAAACATCCATTGTCAGGGATATTTCAATTGTAAAGATGTCAGAGACCACTTTTAAAATATTATTTGGTTTACTAGCATGAACGTCATTGACTATGAATTTTTTTATTTAAAAAATTCGTAATTTAATTAAAATTTCAGTTTTGCTTAACGTGGCAAAATAATACTAAATTTCGCAAAAGCGTCTTTTTTTTTTTTTTTTTTTTTTTTTTTTTTTTTTTGAGGGATAGTTTTATCGTAAAGATGTCAAATCACTTTTAAAATATCATTTATGGTAATGACTTGAACATTATTAAATACGAATATTCTAATTTGAAATTTTCTAAAGTTATTCGAAATTTAAGATTTTCTTAACATAACAAAATAAAGTAATATTTCATATACACTTGCACTGAATTTCATTGCATTGAAAATTGTATAAAACTTAAATTTGAAATTGACTCCAATAAAATTAATTAACTAATTAAGGTAAAGTAAATGTATCAAACTGAACGGTGGGTACCCTGTAAAGTGAAGCATTTCACTCTGTCATTGCGTATAGCGATCTGTCAAATTTATTTATCTTAATATGAATATAGAGAATTTTTATATATTTTCTTTCATTTTTTCCTGTCATTTGATGACTCACATCATAATAAAATGACCGTTGTTAAAAGAAAGAAAGAAAGTTGAATGCTAAAAACAGATAGAATAACAAAAATGCACTTCTAGGGATGTTTACTATTAGTGTATCTCAATATTATTGTATTGTTCTGTAAACTAATTTCTAATGCTAATGTTGCTATTTTTTATAAGATCTGAATAATAAGTATCTGAATATTAAAACCCGAATAAACTACTACGTCAGAAACGCCAAAGAAAAATATTGCAAATGCATACAGCTGTTTCGGTAGCCTAAAGCGTACCGTCTTCAGTGCAAAAAGGGTGCAATATTTTTCTTTGGCGTTTCTGACGTAGTAGTTTATTCGGGTTTTAATATTCCAACGCCAAGTCTCCTGTTACTATAAGTATCTGAATAATTTATGTTAAAATTTATCGTATTTTTCCAGTTTAAAGACAACGAAAAAGATCTAAAATAAATAGCTCTCATAGACCGCAACGTAACCAATTTTTTCATTAATTCCTGAAAAGAAGTCAATAATACTATTTTTACACCCTGTTGAACAGAAAACATTCGATATTGAACTTAAATAACACATTAAGTTTAAGGCATTCTAAAACTATTTTTGGAAACGAGCGCGCACGACATCAGAGATAGAGAGATATGAACAGATAAAAGGACACACGAACGGAATAAAAAAATAAATAAAAACTTAAATTTTTTAAAAAGAGTTAAATGTTTTTAAATAATGTTTAATTTATTTGCCTTTTCTCAACAATATATGGTCAAGGGAGGACAAAAATTATCCAAATTGATACGATTAAAAATATTCGGGTTATAAATTGTATGAAGCTATAGGGTAAGTGCACCAGTGATTGACACTTTTAGACCAATCTCTGATGTTTTTAATGTTCTAGTCATCAGAAAATATTTTTAGAAGTCTTAAGTTAATACATATGGCATGAAAGAGATTCAGAACCACATATATGTTAAAATATATACATTTGATAACAATTATTTTGTTTTATGAATTTTTATTTGACACCCACTCAATGTTCCAGTAATAGACACTGCCAGTTTTTCCTTTTATCAGTAATTGGCACTCTATGTTCCAGTGTTTGACACTGCTAGTTATTCATTTTACCAGTTATTAGCACCCTATGCTCCAGTGTTTGACATAAAATGTTAAAATTCTCATATGTAAAATATATGATTTTATTATTTTTCTTATTTATTAATTATTTCGGGATAGATGTCAATTACTGGAGCATGCCAATCACTGGACCACCTACCCTACAATACTTTTATAATATATAATATATTCTATAAGTATAATGTAATGTATTCTACAAGTTCTAACAATATATTTACAGTTTCTTAAACATCATTAAAATATTTTATAAAATTTTAAACTTTATTTCATTTATTTATTTATTTATTATTATTATTATTATTATTGGAGGGGGGGGCGTCGAAATTTCGAGAAAAACCAGTTACTTATAATGCTCCATGCAAATTTCTTTTCATTCTATCCTTTTAAATATTTGTATGAATGTTATCCATTGTTTATGTCACAAAACTAAGTACTCATTTTGAAATCAATAAATTATTACTTTTATAACGGACTCTCGAATTAAATCGCAATCGCAAGACATAAAGCCATGAAAAAAAAAAAAAAAAAAAAAAAAAAAAAAAATCAAGTTTTACGCTTTTTTATATGTGATTCTGTAATTGAGATATAAAAGAAGTAATCTGGTGTGTTACTTACACGACTTTCTCTTGCCCTGAAATTTAATACTATAAATTCAGGTTGCAGAGTAAGAGGTAAGATAACGAGTACTGTTATGTAAACCTGTGATAAACAATTCAAATTAGGCTTCGGAAGAGTTTTATATGATAATTAGTTCTGTGTCAAACCCCGCTTCATTAATGCACCTACATTTATATAGAATTTAATTCGGTTATTAAAAAATAATTCTGTTTTTTAAAAATAATTTATTAAAATTATTATTTAAAAATATATATCTTTTATGATAATGCAGATGATTTCCATATTAGATCGATGGTTCAACCATTCGTTTTAAAGGTATTGGCAAGCTCTTTTGAAAGATATCCATCATGAAAATTTACTTTCCTCGAGGGGGACTTCTCCCCCCAGGGGGGGGGGGAGGCGAGGCTCCTACATACAATTTTTTTTTTCCTAGTTGACTCTATTACAAAAATATATTGTAGTTTCATTTGGTTTAGTGCAGTCTATAGATGTTAGACTCTACTTACCTGCAATATCCCCCATAGGCATAATGTATTTGAATACTTTTGAGTGTCCCTGTACACGAACCATTTGCTTCATCTCAACGAAAAGCTTACTATAGCATCCCTATATGATACACATTTAGCATACCGAGTTTGGAATTTCTGCTACTATTTGTTCTTGAGATATGCTGATAAGAGACACACAGACCATTCGCTAAAAACATGATTTTCGTATTCAGGGGACCTCAGAACATGTAAATATAACAAAAACTCTCGTTCGAAAATTTGACCCTAAAACAATACTTTCTCGACCCTATGGGTAAGAAAAACTAAAAATGAATAAGTTTACAGACGTGTTCAGTTTACTTGCAAAAAATGCAAAATGAATAATCTGGTGTGTCACTCACACGATTTTTTCTTATCCTTCATTTCAATGTTATAAAGGTAGATTGCAGATTAAATCGTAAAATCAATAAGGTAAGATAATAAACTCCAATCTACTTTTAATATAATCTAAAAATAGGTTTAGAAATAGTTTTATTTGACGTATAATTTATTTGACTGTGTGATGGGGGCTGCCGCGCATACACCTCAGCTTCCCATTGAATTAAATATACAAGGCTGTTATCAATTTGCCTCTAAACTTGTCAATCTCGATCACATTTTTCAATGTATACCTAATAAGAACTTCAAAACACCGAATCTGTATGTTCTACAGTTATTTGTTTTTACAGTCGGCAACAAAAGTGTCCGAACACTAGCAAAACTTCCTATGTAAAAAAAATACACTTCATACGGTTTTGTTAAATAAATCCTTGTCGAATCCTGTTCTTAGTCAGTGTAAGAACATGATTCGATAAGGATTTACTTAACAAAACAGTATTAAGTGTACTTGTTTTACATAGGAATTTTTGCTAGTGTTCGGACACTTCTGTTACCGACTGTACGTCATGCTGATAACAGATATATATACCGATAAACCGCTGAAAACTGGATATTCGTATTCAGGGCAACTCAAAACGTGATATTATAAAAAAGAACTAGACTTGAAAATAGTATTTTAAAAAATTATTTTGTTTGCGGTATGGGTATGTAAAATCAATTTTCTTTACTGAGCAATGTTCCTCGACTTAGTGAAATGCAGCAAAGCACTTTCATCAATTATAATCAAAAGAAAAGAACGTTTAGTTTGATTTTTGGTAGCCCTGTTTATTGCCTATAAGGTACATTTTCATCACATTGTTTACTTAAATTTAGTCTTACATGAAAAACACCTAACACAAAATGAAATACATTTCTAGCACTTTCCAAGTATAGCACCGATATATCTAAATTCTTCGGGTAGCCCTGTAAACGAATAATGAATGATTTACATACCATAGTGCACACAAAACGTACTTTTATGCATATAAAAAGTGTCTTCATTCTATTTTGTTAAGGGCCGATTATAGATATTATACTGCACTTACCAGAAATTTCCCACATAGACGTAATGTATTTAAATTCTCTTGGATGGCCCTGTACATGAACCATATGCTTGATCTCAACGAAAAGTTTAGTGCAGTACTACAAATAATAGAGATTTAGAATACCGAGTTTGAACTTTCTGCTACTATTTATTATTGAGATAAAGACACAGACATACAGACATACAGACACACACAGACATACAGACATACAGACACACACAGACATACAGACAGGCCCCCAGACACACAGATCAACCGCCAAAAACATCATTTTCGCATTCAGAGGACCTCAAAACGTATAAATATAACAAAAACTCAATTTCAGAAATTTGACCCAAAAACAACACTTTCTCTATCTTATATATATATATAGGTAAGAGAAAGTAAAAAATGGAATTTTAAAAGAAATTAGAATCCGCATGGAATATTTTGAAATTGGGCATTTCCCCCCCCCCTCCCCATAAAAGACACCTTGTTATCTTAGGATTACTTTTCATTCTTTAACCCTTAACACTCGGCATATTTTCCTATTTTGAACAGTAAGACACGCCTTTTGGCGTTCCTTTAAAACGTCAAACGTATAGTTTCCAACTTACTACCTTTTGGATACCGAAAAATTGTAATAATTTGTTGTATTTTACTTCATCATTAAATAAAATAAATCTTTCTGTTAAAATTTTCCTGTAGCCGAAAGGCAGCCTATAGTTACACGTTTTAGAAAAGTAACATTTCATTTGCAGAGGAACACCTTAAGGCGTGGCTCGATTTTTTAATGTCCCCTCAGAAGGGACATACGAGCGATAAGGGTTAAAATATGCTTTATGGATAAAAAATGATAGATTTCGTAATCGTACATGATTTCAGAATCGATGAAATATAAAACAAAAATAATCTGGTGTGTCACTCACAATTTAATACTATAAATACAGGTTGCAGATTAAAAGGTAAGATAACGAGTACTGTTATGTAAACCTGTGTTAAACAATTCATATTAGGCTTCTGAAGAGTTTTGTATGATAATTAGTTCTGTGTGGGGGGGGGGCTACCGCCCCCCTCAACCCCCCGTTTCATTTATGCACCTACATTTATATAGAATTTAATTCGATTATTAAAAAATAATTCTGTTTTTAAAAAATAATTTATTAAAATTATTATTTAAAAAAAAATTATCTATTATGATAATGCAGACGATTTCCATATTAGAGAAGTAGTATAACACCAAATATAAATAAAAAGTCCATTTTATTCTCAATATTTAAAAAAAAAAAGATACGATTTTTTTTTTCTAAGTTTTTTTCCGTTAAAAGTGAAAAAATCATCATGAAAATTTACTCCCCTCGAGGGGTGACTTCCCCCCCAGGGGGGAGGCGAGGCTCCTACAAACAAAATTTTTTTCCCAGTTAACTATCTCTATTACAAAAAATATATATTCGTTTCATTTGGTTTAGTGCAGTCTATAGACGTTAAACTCTACTTACCTGCAATTTCCCCCATAGACGTAACGTATTAGAATTCTCTTGATTGTCCCTGTACACGAACTATTTGCTTGATCTTAACGAAAAACTTACTGTAGCATCCCTATAGGATACACATGTAGAATATCAAGTTTGAACTTTCTGCCATAATTTGTTTTTGAGATATACTGATAACAGACAGACACACACACAGACACACACACACAGACACACATACACACAGACATACACACAGACCATTTGCTAAAAACATGATTTTCGTATTCAGGGGACCTCAAAACGCGTAAATATAACAAAATCTCGCGTTCGAAAATTTGAACCAAAAGCAATACTTTCTCTACATTATGGGATAGAGAAAGTAATAATTAATTTCAACGGGGGTCTCTTGTCCCTTTAGAAGAGAAAAATGAATAATCTCAGTTCTCAGCGCTCTATATCGAATCTTTTAACAGGAAAAATAGGCTTAATAATCACTTTTTTAACCTAAGGTGAAAGTGTTGATAATTAATGCTTTACTCGCAATTTCGGTATTGAATATGTTTAGTTCACCCTCCAAGCTATCGTGTTTCCATCCCGTGAGTTGTCTCATTATCCTCAACGCTTGTTGCCAACGGGTCAGATATCCCAATTATAAAACTATCATTCTTTCTAACTAGAAATTAGTATTTAATTTCAGGAAGTCATTTGGGATACAGCAACATGCTTCCTCTGTTATTTTCTGAAATAACTCGTCTTCTTGCTCTATATTCCTGCATCATAAATTAATTATCCTATGATTAAATTCTTTGTAATAATATTATTATTAAAAAAAAATTAGCCCCATAAAGTTTTCACTCAAAGAAATCCAAATTTCTGCAAACACACAAAAGAAATTTTAGGTCTTAGACGTGTTTTTCTAATCTTTAAATGAAAATGGTGTGAATTCTAAATAACTTCCTCTTCCGGTTTAATTATGATAGAATACAAATAATTTGGATAATTTAATTGCAATCTAGATAGATTTAAAGAATTTGGGGGTGTTTAATTAAATAAAAAGTAGTTGTTAAACGCTAAATGGTATTTCAAATGAAAGAAAAAAAAATGGAAGAAATAAGAGCTAATGTGATGTTTTTGAAATTCCAATATGAATTCTTTTCATTTTCTAACATAAATGAAAAGAAATTTTTTATTTATTATTCAGCTAAATGATGACACGATAATTTGTTAAATCATTTAAATTGCAGGTTTATGAAAATATGCTGTTATATTTTTTTTTCAATGCAGTTAAAATATAAAAATGTAGTTTAAAAATCCCATAATCATACTTATTAAAATCTGAATAAATTATGAAAAAAATTTCAACTGCGTCCTGAAAAATTAATCCACAAAAGTTTTATGTAATGATGTCTGCAAAACCTAAGAGGTAAATAATAATAATTTTTTCCCATATTTTTTTATATGAGAAGTAAAATGGTGATAATGCTTGTACTTCCGGTTTTATTGTAGAAGCATACGGACATCCATCCATAATAATTTAATTATAATATAGAATGAATTTGATCAGGTTAATAATCGATGAATAATATTTTTAATGAATTTAAAATAAAATACGTGGTGTAGTATCTTGCAATTGCTGGTATGATTTCTGTTTTCTTTTACTTCCATTACCCTAATACGGGATCCGGACATAATATCGCGGGACAAAAATATCGCCGGACAAAATATCGCGTCAAAAAAATAGTATGATCTATTTGAAAATTTGATTTTGTGTCACGCGTGATCTCTGGTGGGGGCCACATGGCTTTATAAATATTAATTAATTAATTAATTAATTAATTAAATCATAGAGTTGAATTTCGTTATTTTATCTATGTTTATTTTTAAGTTATTTTACCTTTTGCTTTTCCCTATTCAAAATACATTTTTAAAATCGTGTACATCACTGTTGACATTAAAGCTGAACACTATTCACAAACTTGAATTAAAAATTTTTAAATTGATAAGCACGATTGAATTCATTATGACTAATCTTGACAAAAGTTAATAAGTATAGTTTTTAAACTATTTTAAGTAAAATTTATAAAAATTTTTGCTATAGGTTTGTCAGAATGCCAGTACTCTAAAATAAGGTATATGTTGTCATGAAGTTTTATACAACATTACTAATAATTACCAACTCATTTTTGCTTTGTATTCATTTACGTCGGCTATATTTTGTCCTCGGGATATTTTCGGCCCAACCCCCCTAATACCCTAGGTAATGGAAGTATTGTATTCGGTCCAAAAATTCGGCATCGAGTTTTCACCTGAATTACGCGTTTTAAGGTCCTCTGAGTCCAAAAAAGTGGTTATCGGGAATTGGTCAGTGTGTGTTTATGTATGTATGTGCGGAATCTTCTGGCTATCATATCTCCGAAACTAATAAAGATAGAACGACGAATCTCCACAATTGACACAGATCTGGTGTACAGATGATTTTTTCAAATTTTGGTGAAAATTGGAAAAACGGTAGTGGTGCATCCGAAACCGTAAGTGGGACCGTAAGTCCGTATCTAAAAAATGGCTGTTACAATTTTCTTCAAAATTGCTATGTAAACACTCTATTAGATGTCCTTTCGAATGATATAGTTGGTTAGTTCAGGAAAATTGATAGGCATCCTGTATAAATAGCTCAATTTCAGTTCTCGCAAGTGCGTTCCATTAAAAACAGCAGCACAGTTTTTTTTTTCAAACTTGGCATAATAACTCTTTTTTAGATATCCTTTCATGTGTAATTGTTGTTTTCCGGTCAATAATTGAGTATGTCAAGTTTCGGTTTGCCTGTATCTCAAAAACGGCTCAAACGATTTTCTTAAAAATTGTTACATAAATAAATTTTAGATATCCTTTCTCATGTATTACATGGTTATTACAGAAAAATTAACGGTCATCCTGCTTAGGTAGGTTAATTTTAGATCTCGAAAATTGGTTTTTCAAAAGCGAACTCTATCATTTTTTTTCTGTTATTTTATAACTTGCCATGTAAACTTTGTTTTATATGTCTTTACAGGATTCTACTTCGTTAGGTCAATTTTATGTCTTCTGATCATATTATCTCAAAAAAAAAAGAAAAAAAAGAAAGAAAGAAAGAAAGAAATATGCATATAATACGTGTAATAGTGAGTAATGGAAGTCGTGTAGTTGCTTCTCACCAGATTATTTTTAGATTAAACAAGATTAAAAAAAAAAAAAAAAAAAAAAAAAAAAAGAAAAACTCGCGGTTCGTATAGATTTTTAAGACTTTCCAACTGGTACTCGTTGCAACGTTTAACTTTCAATTTTATTTGCCTATACGTTCATACCATGGTCAGACAGGAGACATAAAGACAAAAATACAGAATTATAAACTAAAAGAACTCATAATATATATATTAAAAACACTTTAAACACACGTAAATTTAAATTTTTATTCAAAAGATGTTAAAAAATTTTATCCAAAGCTTTTCGCTTTAATAGTAAAGCACCATCAGGGATTTTTAATTATTCGTTTCCAATGAGCAGTTTTAAATATGTTTTCTTTTCACAGTCAACAGTTAAGTCTTTTAATAACGTGAATATCAGCAAAGGCAATTTGAAGTCCGGTAGAGCTTGGATCAAGGAGCTAAGAAAAATAAGAGAAGCTGGAACTATTGAAATATCACACGAGGCTATTGTAGGAGAAAAACAATCATGAATTAGCAGAAATAAACTATTAACTATTTTATAATATTGTGCCAAATTATTGGCATCTTTGGAATTTATTGCATTTTTGCATTTAATTATATTAATAGCTTCGGAAATGTAAAGTTCTTGGATAGTAGATGGTGCTGTAATAATTTTGGCTTCATCCCATATAAGGTTAGCGTTTGCGTTGGCATAAATGAAGTCGACTAGAGTAGAACTATTTCCTTCTTTGATATTTCGTATATGTTCTTGTATTCTTTTATTTAAAGTCGTCTTAGTCTGTCCAATATAATAGAAAAGTTCTTTATTGCTTTCGATGGGAATTTGATAGACTCCTCCAGTGGGTTCATTTAAGTCGCGGTCATGAAGGGTTAATTGTTTAATAGTTATAGGAGAACTGAATGGGATAAATAAATTAAATTTACGTTGTATATAATGTTTAAAGCTATAGAGTTCTTTACAGAAAGGGATACTACTAGTGTAAAGAAATTTTAGAGTTTAATCTAGAGTGTGATTAATAGGTTTAATTAGCATGCGATTTTTTATTCTATTAACTAATCTTATAATACTAGATTTACTATATCCCGCAGCATTACCTATTTGAATAATATTGTTGATTTGCTGTTTTTCATTAAATTTAAAAGTAGTATAATTTATAGCTCGGATAATGTAGAAATTAAAAAAAGCATTTTTATAATTAGTAGGATGAGCTAGATCAGCCGGGATCGGTAAAGGGATAAATGTGTTTTTGGAAAAGACGTCAAACCATATAGTTGTATTACTTTCGTTACGATGTATCTTAAGGTCAAGAAACGGAAGCATACGATTGATCTCAGTTTCAAATGTAAATTTTATCGATGGAAATTTACATTTGAAACTGAGATCAATATAAGTAAAATATAAGATCAAATAAGTAAAATAAGTACAATAAATAAGAGAAATCTAATCTTTGGTAATCCTCTGTTTAATTTAATAAAAATTAGACGCTAATTTTTAGTGATGTACATTTTAAATATATACAAAACAATAGATAATGAAATCTGTAAAAGTTATACTATTTCTTCCGATTTTAATTTATATGCATAAAAAAGAAAAGATTTTCTTAATTATATTGAAGTTGAAGCTGATACTGTTTACAAATATATTATTTAGAGGTGTACTTACTAAGTGTCAAATCAAAAAACTTTTGTTAAATAATAAATAAATAAAATCTGTTTGCATTCTTTGCAAACAGAATTTAATTTTGTAGGACAAGACTTATTACAATCGATTCTTCCATAGAATGGCATGCAGTAACTGTGAATCGTTCCCTAGCATCGGTTGGTTACTATATTCATTTCTTAAAATTTCTTTGGTATAGCTTTAGCTTAGAAGCCCCTTGGCGGCTTTTAAATTTTTACAGTCATTTTGACAATGAATTATAATGGCTATCACAATTGCGTAAAGACCTTGGCGAGAAATATCAGAGCTCATTCGTTGCCAAATTTCAAATTTCGCAAAGGGGTTCTGTACTGAAGTTGTTTTATTTTTGTCGCACGATTTTTCTCAATTTTATTGTAATTACTTAAAAATATATATATATTTACTTACTTATTTAATTAATTTTAGCATCAATTAGTTTTTTCCTTTAAAATAATTTTAAAGTAAATAGATTTTTGAATCAGTTATCCGATTGAACTACAAAATGTTAGCTGTATTTTGTCCTTAATTAATAAGTGTACCAATTTTCGATAAAATCTAATAATCCGGACAGATACAATGACAAACTTTCATCTTTATATAATTTAAATAGAAACAAAAATGCTTACACGTTCATTCAAAATGTAGCACAATAAATGAGGACAACCAAAATATGTGTCTGAAAGAAACAGTCCTGTCGTACTAATAAAAAGAAATTTGTCTTTAAGAATTTGTCGAGTAGACATTAGACAATATTTGTGAAAATTTTTATTAGCATTATGTCAAGTTTTGTAATGACATACAGCTACTTTTTATACCGTATATCTTACAAGAGGACCTAAATAAGAAAAGGGCAGAACTGTAAAGAAGTAGCTTGGCACTGAATCTCAGTAACTTCGAGTAAAACATTGGTGAGTTTAACGTGAAAGATTTAACACTTTTTAACATTTTTTAAGTGGGAATAGGATTTCAATTTGTGTATCTATCTGTCCAACTGTTCATCTGTCTATCTTTCTGTCTAACCGAATCCAGCGTTCGTAAATATTTTCAGAATTTAAAAAAAAATTATGTATGTTATTCAAATTTACTATGAAATGTTCACTATTTTAAATGGCATTAATAGTTCCTGTGCAACTGGTTTGCGTACAGGGGCACTTTAAAAAATGCCAATGTATTGCATTTTAGGACAGACAGTCTCATAAATTACGTTTAAAGAACTTTCTATTATAAAATTAACATGTATTGTTAATATGCTAAAATAATATTTTGTATGGAATATGATTTTGTTAATCTTCAGATTTACAGGGCTACACCAAAATATTCAGATACATTAAGGGCTGCAATCAGAAAATAAGGGCTACGTTTTCTTTTGTGTTAAGCATTTTTAACGCTTTCTGACAATGTTTAAGAACGATTAGGAATTCAATTAGTCTATCTGTATGCCTTTCAGAACTATTGTCTGTCCGTTGTGTGATTACGTAGGCAAAAAGCATTGAAAGTTATACGACACAACAATTAAATGCATTTGGAAAGCGTTAATAATTAATGCGTACCGCATGATTTTTCATTCTTGTTTTATATTTATAAGTTTTCTTTGATATGAACCACTACAAAATATTTTCACTTCATTATCAACAGATTAGACCGAAAGCAAAATTACTATGAAGTAATGCATTTTGAAGGATAAAGGTTTAACCACAATGAAAAAGTATTAAGGGTTGCTCTGAAATTTTTGAGATACGCGCAGACGATAAGCGGTAGAAAAAAAATATCAATTAGATTTAAAAATATGAACTATTTTATCCTGGCAGACGTTTTTTGCTGGCCATTTGCAAAGTAGTGTAGCGTAGAATAAGTTTTAGACAGAAAAAAAGAAAGTGGAGTTGACGCGAGAACATTATCGTGCTATGTTTTCTATGATTTTAAAGTGGGATTATATCAAGAAAAATGTGTTCAACGCCTACAATTAGATTTTGAAAATGAAAGTTCATCTCGTGCAACTGTATTCAAATGGTTTACAGAAAATCACAGAGGTCGTCATTCTCTCCAGGATGAAAAAAACACTGAAAGGCCCTTATCAGCAGTAATCCCGAATAATGTGTCAGCCATTCGGAAAAAGTTAATCGACGACAATCGCTTTACCTACCATATGATACAGGAGGAACTTAACATTGGATTCGCAGAAATACATAAAATTATTCATGAAGAATTGCATATGAAAATATTAGTTTGCCGTTGGGTTCCCCATAATTTAACAGAGCTTAAAAAACCAAAGCATGTCAGAATCAGCAAATAAACCCTTAAATTACTTAATAATGGTGGCCACCGCATTATTCCTAAAATAATAACTGGTGATGAAACGTACATACCATTTTTTGTAGTTCCAACACGCCAGAAAGCAAAGTGTGGGTCTTTGAAGATGATCCCAAACCCACAACGGTGAAAAGACAACGTGCCATGAAAAAGTTAATGTAATGCCGTTATCTTTAGAAGTACAGGATTGGTCAAAGTTATGAAGCTGGAAAGACAGAAGACAGTCACAGCTATCTGGAACACTACTAAAGTCTTCCAGAAATTCTTAAATAAGTGAATGTTAGAGGACTCATTCTCAACCATGATAATGCATCTTCTCATTCAGCAGGATTAACAGTTGAATTTCTTCAACAAAAACACACCAAGGTGCTGGAACATCCACCCTGTTCACCTGATATAGCTATGTGTGATTTTTGGCATTTTCTAATCTGAAAAAGAACTTGCGTGGGCTTCGTTTTCATTCCGAAGATGAGATTAATGAGGCTATAAATGCATTTTTTTCATCGATTCCAAGAAACGAATAGTTAGAGGCATTTAATCTTTGGAAAATTCGCCTTCAGAAGTGCATTGATGCTAGAGGAGACTACTTTGAATGCACCTAAAATTTGGTAAGTTTAACATTAATTACCTAGGTGTATCTCAAAAATTTTAGAGTGACCCTCGTAGTATTCCAGATGAATTCACTTAGTTCGTGAAATCTAAAAGCTGAAAAGTATTCTTAAATTTGGAGGTAAAAAAAAACTGAAAGCGCCATGTGAAGCTTTTGTCATTTCATATTGTAGTTAATTATTAAAATTTTGCTAGCAGTTTGTTTTCGTTCATTATGAGTAAAGTTATTCTGATGTCAGCATGGACATGAGCAAAGACTTAGTAGAGCTAACGCTGCAAATGCCTCTTATATTCTAAAAGTACCTGGAAATGCTGAATTGAAATATATTTACTGAAAGGAAATAGACATATTAAAAATCAAAATAAAATGCATAAAACATAAAGACCTTATTTATATATATTACCAGGAGACCATAAGCCTGCAGATATTTCAGAAGTTCATAAAAATTGAAGGAAATGGTAGAATTGAAAGCGATTTGCGAATATATATATATATATATTTAATCGAAGGGGGGATTTGTTTTTTGAGGGGGGGGGGGAGGAAAAGTAATAGTTAAAAAAATTTCGATAGTTGGCGCTGTACGTGAAAAACTATATTTATTTACATGCAAAGGTTTAGAGGCATATAAATTCTATTTTAAGTTTCTGATATTACCACAAATTGCAGTTTCCAAGAGATTTACAACACCGCTAACTGCGGCTTCAGTCAGTCAGCTGTTCTTACCTGAGGGAAAACATCTTCAACAATAACGTTTTATCCACCAAATTAGCATTGCAATTAAATTTCATATTTGTGTATGTGCAAGTAGGAAGCATAATAAGAATCAATCTGTGTTAATCGTAAAACCATGTAATTTATAGGACTCCGATTTTCATATTTTTGAACACGCATCCGAGCAATGCCCTCTGTCGACGAAAATATTAACTTTTTTTTTTTTTTTTTAAGTTAAAAAAAAAAAAAAAAATCTCCTTTCATGAGAATATTATTTTCGACAACCGCGTTTGGTTCTATCAATTTCTTCATTTTTTATGAATTTTTAAAATTGGGACACCAGAATCTCAAATTTAAAAAAAGCTTAAATCTTTCTTTTTTGATTCCCTATTCTACATTTTAAATTAATATTTCTTTTAAATTCAAGTTTTTCATAAAAAAAAAAAAAAAAAATTAATCCCTCACTTTTAATCTGTTGTGTTTCATCAAATATGACAATTTCACTTTCGATGTTTAGCAATTCTATGATATGCAACATATTCATCACTTCCAGTTCTTGAAATACATATGTATAAAGAAGTATTCGAGGTAATTATTAAAATTTTATTGGAGCTTATTTTCCTTCATCGAGAATAAAGTTATTCTGATATCAACTTGGAAATGACCAAAACTTTTTAGAGCTAACACTACAAGCCACGAAATATGACATTCCAATAAAAATTTTAAATGCTAGATTAAAATACACAATAAATATAATATAAATAATCTGGTGTGTCACTCACACGACTTTCTCTTACCCAGAAATTTAATACTATAAATACAGGTTGGAGATTAAGAGGTAATATAACGAGCACTGTTATGTAAACCTATGTTAAACAATTCAACTTTGGCTTCGGAAGAGTTTTATATGATAATTAGTTCTGCGTCCCCTCAACCCCCCGTTTCATTAATGCACCTACATTTATATAGAATTTAATTCGGTTATTAGAAAATAATTCTGTTTTTAAAAAATAATTTATTAAAATTATTATTTAAACAAATTATCTTTTATGATAATGCAAACGATTTCCATATTAGAGAAGTAGTATAACACTAAATATCCAAAAAAAGGTTGAATTTATTCTCAATATTACATGACAAAAAAAAATTTTTAAATGAAAAAAATCGATAACTTTATAATTATCGCAGATCGATGGTTCAACCATTCGTTTTAAAGGTATTGGCGAGCTCTTTTGAAAGATACCCATCATGAAAATTTACTCCCCTCGAAGGGGAACTTCTCCCCAAGGGAGAAGGCGAGGCTTCTACGTAAACAAAATTTTTTCCCAGTTGACTATCTCTATTACAAAAAATATATATTCGTTTCATTTGGTTTAGTGCAGTCTATAGATGTTAAACTCTACTTACCTGCAATTTCCCCCATAGACGTAATGTATTTGAATACTTTTGAGTGTCCCTGTACATGAACCATTTGCTTCATCTCAATGAAAAGCTTACTGTAGCATCCCTATATGATACACATTTAGAATACCGAGTTTGGAATTTCTGCTACTATTTGTTCTTGAGATATGCTGGTAACAGACACGCAGACAGACAGACAGACACAGAGACTGACACGCAGACCATTCGCTAAAAACATGATTTTCGTATTCAGGGTACCTCAGAACATGTAAATATAACAAAAACTTACGTTCGAAAATTTGACCCTAAAACAATACTTGTTCGACCCTCATGGGTAAGAGAAAGTAAAAACAATACATTCTCGACCCTATGGGTAAGAGAAAGTAAAAATAGACATTATAAATCAAAATAAAATGCGCAAAATATAATGATCTAATTCTTATACATGTATATATATATATATACATATATATTTTTTTTTACAGAAAAAAGTTTAAATCTTTTTTCTGATTCTATTTTCTATATTTTAAATTAATATTTTTTAACTCAAGTTTTTCACCAAAAAAATAACAAAATAAATAAGTAGACAAACTGTACCTCAATCACTCATTTTTAATCTACTATGTTTCATCAAATATGATAATTTATACTATAAATTATCAGCACTTCCGACTTTTATCAACATTATAATATACAACATACTCAACACTTCCAGTTGTTCAAAAATATATAAATAAATATCGTGGTTAATTACTAAAATTTTAATCGCAGTTTGTTTTCGTTCATTAGAAGGAAAGTTGCGCATGATATCAACATGCAAATGAACAGAATTGTACTATAAATAATCAATCTTCGCCTAATAACTCACATTCATATTCCCCACACGATTTAATAGCGGTCACAGTTACGAAACCTTTGCTCTAAAATTAATTATTTACACTTCTCCTATCAAATGTCTTATATTTCCTTATTTTTTTTAATACTTGTGGGATTTAAAAAAAAGCAAAGCATAAACAAGTTGAAACAATAGATTTTGTAACCATTAGTGTTTTCCTGTACGTATTTTAACATGCAAAGCATGAGAAAATATCGTGAATCATCAATTAAAATCTTCTAATTCCTGTTGCCAAAGGCTTTCTCTTTAAAACAGAGAAAAAAATTATTAACTAATTTTAATCTCCGTGGCAAAGTTGTGATGTCAGGGTATCACATATCGTTACATCTTCAGGTGAAAGACTTCCTTTTCCTAATTTGAATAAGGAAAAACTCTGATACCGTTAGGGTGAGAAAATTTTTATGTATGGCTGGGAGCAATTGGTGAAAGCAGGTTTTAGAAAATTTTGTTCATTCATCGCAAACTTTAATTTCCTATTTATTGTCATTTATTGGTAACAGTAGCAAATTTATTTTGCAGATATTCCTAGACAGATGCTAGTGCTTTGATAAACATGAAAATTCTAGAGTGCATTCACTCGATTTTCCGAACGTTTAGTACTAAACATTTGTTTAAATAAATTTAAGTACGAGACATTGTTAAACAAACAAAATGGAAAATCATTGTAGCTAGTATGGGGGGGGGGGAGGGAGTATTTATGCCCAAATTGTACGTCGTTTAATTGAGTGTAATGTATAGAAATTCTTTTGGGCGAACCTGTATAAAAAATCTGTATTGATAAATATAAAGGATTTAAGTCCAAAAATGTTGATTTTGAATTAAGTACATAGTCTGACTCAGAAAAAAAGTTCTCTATCGATTAGTATAAAGGATTCGAGTCCGTGTCATTTGGTCTTTGAGAAAATCCGTTGGTAAAAATGTTTCAAGTCAGAAATTTAGCATTCATGTTTGTTATAAAACAAACTATTTAAAACTATATAAATCAAAACTATGTAAATCTGTTAAAAATAAACAAACTTCAACATTAAATGTATGTAGTTTATTCACAAAATTGTATATTATGATAATATCCTGGTTAAAACTGTATTGAACGACTAAGTTTTTATACAGAATTTTTTTAACTTTATTTTTAGTCTCCTGAAAAATTAAGAATATGGACTTAAATCCTATCAGTACAGAAATATAAATACTCGCAATATCGAACATTTATTTATTTAAATTTTTGGCTATAATAATAAAAAGTATTTTTTCGTGTCCCTGTAAAATAACTAAGTAAGTATTAGACCCTTTATAATCTGTACAATTCGTGCGACTGTGATCCCGTCTGAGATCTAGTATACCCCACCTATCAACTTTTAGCACAATCGAATACGGCGGCATTTAGACGATATCGCACTTCAAATAATTTCAACCCATAAACAATAATAGTAAAGATTTTTTTTTTTTTTTTCGTGAGTCCCTGTAACTCTCCCATACACACCTCTTCTACATTTCGAAGCAGACAACAGACCAAGAAGGTTCAATATATACAGTTCTATAGAATATATTATTAGTAGTTAAATTATTGGTAGTTAAATTATTAAACTAACAGAGAATTAATTTAATTTTTTTTTACTAAAATTTTAAAAAACTCTCTAAAACTGAACATAAAATCCATTCATAAAAACGAGAAACAATTATAAAAAGCAAGTATTAGCACTGACAAAAAACTTTGTCATCAAACACATAAAAGTCTTCTTAGATAGAAAATTCTCAGTTTAGAAGCTAGGAAGCTTCGCCCATGACTGAGGGCTACCCTTATTCTTAAGTCCTGAACAGGGGAGCAGCCCCGGCTCATCGCTCGAAGAGCGGTGTTGAGCTATACGAGGACCGAAGTCCACGTAGGGCTGTCCCGTATTCTTAAGTCCTAATCATAAGTAAAGCTTGATTACATTGACAATAAATTTAACATAACTGTAATAAGAAAGATTATACATAACAACAGAAAAGTGGCGCCAACTTTTGGAAAAGATTGGGTGGGCTCAAATATTTTGGGGTAAAAGAAACAATGCTATAAAGTTTTTTATTTTTCAAACATACTATGTAAGGAAAGTATTCTGATCATGACAAAAAATTTTATTCGAGATTTTGGTGTAGCTATATGTTTTGAAGTCCTCTGAGTTCATTTTTGTTATTTTTACGGTGATATACGAATGTGTGTGTGTGTATATATTAAACCTCCTTGCAACAGACCGGTCAACAGTCTCTCCTCCTCTACATGATTCTCCCTCTCAGTGTTATACACTGATAAAAATTTCACTCTAGGATTATGGATAAAGCTTTGCAGCACAAGCTCCTACATTTTCCTGTAAATATTACAGTTTGCACCATTATCTATTTAGATAGCATTAGGCCATAAATGACCATATTAACTCATTGTGAATCCTTCAGATACTAAGACATACCATTTGATTACGGTTTGTGAATGTAAACAAGAAGTAATTTACTAAAATATCCCATGATCTGCTGTTAAAGACTGAAAACTACTTTTAGTATTCTTTTTCCCTGCATGTGAGTATGCGAACGAGGATAATAACTGAAATAATTATCAGTTACGTTCAGTAACATGATACTTATAGACTGATGACTAATGACTGATATTTAGTAGAAAGCGCAATATTTATAGCTATACAGCAATTTACAGTATACAGTAATAAAAAACAGTAAAGCGACGGTTTCAGCGACGGTAACCTATAAAATGTATATTAATTTAAAGCTCAACTGAATAAGGCATTTAGACGCTATCTCACTTTAATTTTCAGTCTATAGGTTATAATCGTAAAAATTGTTTCGTTGTGGTAAAAAAAAAAAAATTATAAAACTACAAGTGCCAGATTTACTAAAACCTATACAGTTAGCGCAATGATGATCTATAGCATATGTGTAAGTTTTCAGCTCATTTGAAACAGAAGTTTAGAACCTATTGCATTTTAAATAATTTGAGCCCACAGGTCATAATGACAAAAAAATTTTTCTTTGTGTCCCAGTAAAAAAAAAAAAAAAAAAAAAAGATAAATAAATAAATGCTAGATTCATAAATATCTATACATTTCGTGGTACGGTAACCTATAACCACGGTCGGTAACTGTCAGAAAATTTGGATATGCAGGAAACAAAAAATTAATTCACTGAGAAAAAAAATATACTGCCTTCATCTAGAATCAATAAATGGCCATTTTCTAAATCCCTTAACTAGAAATATAGATTTCCGAGCTATGCGCATAAGGCACGCCAATAAACTGAATGATCGAGAATTTCTAGTTTACACATTTCTAGATGGTGAAGCAATTTTCTGAATATTCTGAATCTTTTGTATGGCGATAAATTCTAGCTTAATTATGTAGAACTGTGTCATAAACCAAGATTATAGTTGCTGAAACCCGCCTCTTGTGTTAGTGTTAGCCTTTATTGGAGATATTTTAAAATAGGTTTGACCTCGATAATATAGACAAACTCTCTAGAATTCTAATAGGGTTTTCTAGAACTCGCTTTCAAAGGGGACTAGAATTTAAAAGGAAGACATGGAACTATTTTTTTCTAGAGACACAATTTAGATTCTAGATGTTAGTTACAAAATTTTTTCTCAGTGTTGGAGGTTCCTAGCAAATGAATGCAATATGTAGCTTACCTGGAAGACATTCTGAAATATTTAAATGTGCTCAAAACCGATATACAAGGAAATGGGAAATTAATATGTGATCTTATACAAAGTATATCTTTTTCCCGTCGTACTCGTGATATCTTAGAAAAAGACATTTCATGTCAAGAATTTGTTCACTTTTTAACTATTATTGAATATAAAAATAATTCTGAAAGAGACATTGCAGTTTTTTCAAATTTTAAAGGAGATCTGAAGAAGGACTTGCTGAGATAGAGAAGTTGTCGCGATTCTTAAAATCACCTATGGAAAAATATAGAAATTGGAAAAAATTAGCCATTTACAAGGCTAATATATTTGGTTCTACATATGTTTGTGAAACTGTGTGAAACTTTTCAAAAATGAATGTTTTTGAAGAACAAATAGCGCTCGAGATTAACGGCCACCCATCTTGAAGACACTCGCATCAGCTGTTCCCCGCATGAACCTAACTTTAAAATAAAAAACTAACTCAAGACCTCAAATGTAATTTCGATTTTTGAATGCAAATACAATGCCTATCTATTGCATTTCATATTATTTTGTAAATAAAAATAAAAATTATATATATATATTTATTTTTTCTGGACCACGATAAAAATTTGCAAAACTGTCCTGACCCCACCTAAAATTACTAGCTGAAACCTGATCTATAACATACGTTCCAACTTTCAGCTCATACAAACAATGTGTTTAGACGCTATCGTGTTCGTATACACATATTTACCCACATACATCACCGTAAAAATTGAAAAAATTAACTCATGGGACCTCAAAACGTATAGATACATCAAAATCTCAAACTTTACCTTTTGTATCCCAAATTACCTTATTTTTGGAAAAATAGTTTAAAACTTTTTTATTATATTTCTTTATGCATAAGAAACATCTCAAATTAAATTTAGCTTAAATTGTAGCTTAACTATAAGGAAAGCTTAAACTATATAAGGACTTTGAAGTCCCAATGAAATCCTGTAGTGAATTTAGGCTATATTGAGGAATTTTTGTATGGGTATTTAAAGTCCCGGTGGGATGCAAAGGGTTAAATCTTTGTCATGATTACAATACTTTCTTTATACAAGTATGCTAGGAAAGTAAAAATAAACATATGTATGAATGAAGAACATGAGTGTCAATTTGCAAGTCAATCGGACAATTTGTGATGCCACTATAGCGACACAAACAGACATACAGACACCAAAAACTTTTTCGACTCAATGAGGAAGCCTCCACTGATGTTTCGGCAATTATTTTTATTTATGCCTTATTCAAAATACACAATTCTTTGTTATTTCGAATTCATTAATCTTTTTTTTTTCTTTTTTTAAACCTTTATGCCGTATTTTTTTGCTTTACATACAGGACAAACAGGGTTATTAGTAATAAAATTTATCACTCTCACTCTATCACCTTATTGACAGAATAAGAAAAACAAAAACATATAGATAACGACTTCGAATTCTGGAAGGGCAATTTACATTATTAGAATGCATGTCGAGGAACTACAAAAACAATTTGCGAATCTTCTATACACTGCTTCCTCTGAGATTCCGCATGCTTTTGTGGACCTTTAACATCAAGAATTACTTAATTGGAAGAAGACTAGGAATTGATATGGATGAACTGATTTCATTGGAATATATTTCCGCTCGGAAGTAAATAATTTTTTGGGGATTTTTTTAGTTCTCTATGATACTATACGTATATTGAACTTAGATATTCGTAAAAATTTTCGACCTCGTCAGTGATGCCAGATTGGGGATTTTGTCTTCTGTAAACAATTTTGGGGACCAAATGTTTGTGGGGATTATTTTGGGGAATTCTAAAATTTTTGGGGACAAATCTGGGGAGTTCTTCAACTTTCTGTCAATGTTGGCAACATAATGATTTATCCCAGAGACTTTCAATAGCTTTATTGTAATTTGGGGATTTTTTTTCAAAAATTGCCTTCATTTGGGGAAAAATCTGAGCTTATATCATGGAAAAATCTGCTTGATACTTTTTTTTTTTTTTTGAAAAAAATTTTATTTCCCCTTTTTAGTAGAAATCAAGTTAGGGATTTTTTCGAAAAAAAAAAAACCCACTGAATTGGTGAAATTTGAAGACCTGCTTGGGGAAATAATTTTCGACCATCTGGCGTCACTGGACCTCGTTTTGTTGACTTTTTCTCACGTTTTGAAGTGTGAGGAACCCGCAAATAATAGAATTAATATGGTGTCCGTCTGTAGGGTGTCTGTTAGTGAGATAGTTTGTTAGCCTTTGTACACGATATCTTAAGAACAAATGATCGCAGAGAGGTCAGACCAGTTTTAAAATGGGACTTATGACACTGGCAAAAACTCTATTGATTTGCAACATTCTCATTTAAAAATTTGCATATTATTCGAAATTTATGATTTTCTTAACATGGCAGAATATTACAAATTTTGACTTCAACGTCCATTAAAAGGAATATTTTTGCTGTAAAGATGTCAGACCATCTTTAAAATAAGAGTTATGATGCTAGCATGAATATAATTAACTATGAAAATTAAACTTTGAGAACTTCGTAAATTATTCAAAATTTAAAAATTTCTTAATACTGCAAAAGGGGGCAAAACTTCGCTAGCATCCATTTTGAAGGATATTTTTATTGTAAACATGTTACACTACTTCTAAAATATCATGCACAATACTGATTGAATTCCATTTTTTTTTTACTACAAATATTCTAATTTGAAAATTTCGAAAGTTATCCGAAATTTAAAATTTTTCTCAATATAGCAGTAGCAAGCAATATTTCATATAAATTTGTATTATGGAGACTGCTGCATTGAAAATAGTATGGAATTTTATGAAAACTACACCATGAAATTGACTTCAATAAAATAAACAAATTAGGATAAAGCAAACACATCTATTTTACGAGTAATTTCAGTCTGTCGCTTTTAAAAAATAAATATTTCTTGTTTCTATTTCTTTCTTTCTTTCTCTTTTTTTTTTTTTTTTGTTGTTGTTGTTGTTGTTACTTTTCTCTATATTTAATAGAAGAAAGTATTGGATTCATAAAAATTTTCGACTCCTGGTTTTCGATGGATTTACACATTTTGAGGGATCCAGAACATGATTTGACCATTTTTAGAAAAGTCTGTCAGTCTGTGTGTGTGTATTTGTGTATGTGGGACAAAATTTTTTTGACTACTGTATCTCGGGAACTACTACAGAGAATAGTATATAAATTTACACATAGATGCACCTCGACCTAAATTAGTGCCTATCAACTTTTGGTGCCAATTGACGCTGTTATACATTTCCACAATTTTAAGGAAGGCTATATCTCAGGGACTACTGCATAAATGTCTATATAAATTTATATGTTGATGCACCTTGACCTGAATAAGTGCTTATTAGTTTTTTCGTATATGTATTTCTAAACAGGTTACGCTGTTGTATAGCGATTGCTACAATTTATGGGAAGGCTATATCTGAAGAACTATTACACATAATTACATATAAATATACATGTAGATGCAACTTGACATAAATTACCGCCTGCAAGATTTCGGTGTCAACCTCTCAAGAGATGGCGCTGCTATACAGCGTTTTCTGCAATTTAGGGGAAAGCTATGTCTCAGGTTCTTTTGTGTATAATAAAAAAAATTTAATATGTAAGAAGGCCATTATGAGACATTATGATAATTCAATTTTTATGCATATCGACTGATAGGTGACGCTGCTACACTGCAATATTCTCCGAGAAATGGGAAGAAAATATCTCAATTCTTATGGCGTATAACTGTGCAAAACTTGAAATGGAGATACCATCAAGAAAATTCCTTTTTTGAAATATTATTTATAGAGAATGAAACTCTCTTTCTTTGGATATTTAGTGTTCGTTTTCTCTATGAAGAAAACCGTCTGCATTCATCATGGAAGATAATTTTTAAAAACAACAGTTTTAATAAATTATTTGTACTGGGTGAATTTGTATTAGAAAATACAGAAGAAACTAATGTGGTGGCCACAACATACTAATTTTCTTTTTCTTTTTCCTTTTTTTTTTTTTTTTTTTTTTTTTTTTGTAAGGTTATTATTGCATTACTTGGAAAAATGCATTATACAAATAAATAATTCTCTTCGTGAATTTATATATATATATATATATTTATATATATATATCGTAGTACTGTAGAAAAACTAGTTAGCATAGGTGGACTGCTGAGTTCTCATAAATTTCTAATGCAGGACATATTATATTCATGTTAAGAAAAATGAATTTGATCAAACCCTTGATACAGTAATCGAATTAAAATCCCTGTCTATTAAGCCGCTCACCATTCAGTTCGATATATTTATCTTATTCTAATCTATTAATTTATTTTATTGAGGTTAATATAGTAGTTTTCATGGTATTATTTCCAATGCAGCAGTCCCCAAAATGCATATTTATATGAAATATAGCCCGATTTTGCTATGTTGATAAAATCTTAAATTTCTAATAACTTACGAAATTTTCCTATTAGAATACTTGTAGTAAACGATGTTCAAACAAGTATCACAAATGTTATTTTGAAGCTTTCTGATATACTTATGATCCTCAAAATGAACGTTTATGCTCAATTTTGCCCTATTCTGCCAAGTTAAATAAATCATTTTTAAGAAATTCATAGTCAGGGGTGTTCATGCCAGTATCATAGATGCTATTTTAAAAGTGTTCTGATATCTTTACGATGAAAATATCCCTCAAAACCGACATTTATGCGAAATTTTGCCGTATTCTGCCATGTTTAGAAATAGAAATTCGTAAATTTCGAATAATTTGCAAAATTTTCAAAGTAGCATGTTTATAATTTATGATGTTCATCCCGGCAGTAAAACTGATATTTAAAAGCTGTTCTTACATCTTTACGATAAAAATATTTCTTTTCATGCACATTTAAGGGAAATTTTGTCCTATTCTCCCATGTAAGAAAATCGCAAATTTCGAATAAATTCTGAAGTTTTTTTATTTAGAATGTTAGAAATGAATAAGGTTATTGCCAGTTTCATAAATAATATATTAAAACTGGTCCGACCTCTCTGCGATTATTTTTTCGTGAGATATCGGATACACAGATTAACAAACTAACAGATACCCTATAGACGGACACCAAACCCATTTTGATATTATCGGATTCCTCACACCTCAAAACGTGTTAAAAAGTAAAAAAACAGAGGTCGAAAATTTACACGATTACCTAAGTTCTCCATACCTACACTATGAAAACATTCTGTAACTGACATCCAGAATCTAAATTGTGGCTCTAGAAAAACTGCTTCTATGTCATTCTTATAAATTTTAGTCCCCTTTTAAAGCAAGTTCAAGAAACCCTTATTACAATTCTAGAGCTATACAAATCATGTGATGGTAACCTATAACATGCACATAAATTTTGATCTCAATCGGATGATATGCTTAGACTCTATCTCACTATAAATAATTTGAGCCCATTTCGGCTTCTTTTAATCTTACATGGAAACATAATTCGAGTGCTCTGTTGTCACTAAATTTCCATTCATGATCTGGACAAAATATTTGCTTAGCTGGTAATTTCCTAAGAACTAAAAACTTGCCAAATCATGCCAATATTCAGTAACAATGAATTACTGGTCGCCTCCCCCCCCCCCAACCAAAAAAAAAAAAAAAAAAAAACTACATAAGATTTTTTTGTAATGATTGCTCTCTCTAATACTTTGAACTTGGTAAAAGTAAACACCAAAGCAATATTCTTTTTCTGTCCGGTTTTAGGTAGATTCCCCATAGGAAATGTACCTATTGCAATGGTCCTCATGACACGACTTATGGAAAATTTTTTCATATCTTCACCGATCATGGCCCCCTAGAACCCAAAACCACCCTCCGTTCAAAAGTTTATATATATATACTAGCAGGCTTTGCCCGCTTCGCTGGTCAATATTTTTAAAGGAATCACTATAGTTACTGAATTCTCAAAATTGCATTAATTTTTATCACGTGAAAAAAAAAAGCGAAACAAAATCTGATTAGGAAAAATGTCGCACCGGGTTAAATTCCCAAAATGCTCTAACTCTTATTTCTGTTATTTTCCCCCTTCGCCCCCCCCTAACTCTATTTTTATTTCCCCCCTCTCCCCTCCCCCTTCTCGCCCCTCCTAATAATTTTACAAATTCGAAAATATCCGCAATCGATTTGTAAATATCAAAAACCTCTATGCACCAGTTTTGAATGGTCTATCTCTATTTTTATTTTTTTGCCCCACCACTCTCCCCCCCCCCTTCCCAATAATTTTAAAAATTCGAAAATATCCGCAATCGATTTGTAAGTATCGAAAACCTCTATGTACCAATTTTGAAAGATCTAACTCTATTTTATTTTTTTTTGCCCCTCCGCCCCCCCCTTCCCGTCCCTCCTAATAACGTTACACTTTCGAAAATATCCCCATTCGACTTGCAGGCCTCTAAAACCAATCTGTACCAATTCTGAACGGCCTAACTGCATTTCTATTTGTTTTTGCCCATAGCCCCCCCTTACCGCCCCTCCTAATAATTTTACAAATTCAAAAATATCCGCATTCGATTTTAAGTATCGAAAACCATTTGTGTACCAATTTTGAACGATCTAACTCTATTTTATTTTTTTTTTGCCCCACCCCATCCCCTCCCCCTTCTCGCCCCTCCTAATAACTTTACAGTTTCGAAAAAATCCCCATTCGACTTGCAGGCCTTTAAAACCTATCTGTACCAATTTTGAATGCCCTAACTGTATTTCTATTTGTTTTTGCCCATAGCCCCCCCCTTACCGCTCCCCCCCCCTTCCCGCACCTCCTAATAATTTTACAAATTCGGAAATATCCGCAATCGATTTGTAAGTATCGAAAACCTCTATATACCAAATTTGAACGATCTAACTGTATTTTTATTATTTTTACACCCCCTCCCCTCCCCCTTCTCTCCCCTCCTAATAACTTTACACTTTCGAAAATATCCCCATTCGACTTGCAGGCTATTGAAACCTATCTGTACCAATTTTGAAAGACCTAACTGTATTTCTAATTTTTTTTGCCCCTGCTGCCCCCCCCCCCCTTGGGGACCGAATTTCAAAAATTCCAGAAATTGGTTTTTAGACATTTATATTAGCTATATTTTAAAGCAAAAATTTTACGGATATCTGTTTCTTTGTTTGAGATATGAAGGATTTTTTGAATTCACGTTTTGCCCCCTCCCCCCCCCTTGGGGGGCGAATTTTTTCAATTTTTTTTTTTTTCCTAAACCATCCCTGACCTATAAGGAAAAAAACAAAAAAAAGAATGATCGAAATCGGTCAAGCCGTTTACGATTTTATAAAGGACATACAGACAAACATACATTTATATATATAGATATATGTATAACGCTTTTTCCCATGTTAAGTTGTAAACACGATAACTGAAGTAATTTTTATTTAAATTTAACCAGCTCCGGATATGTTGCTAGGACATTAAAAATCTCGGTCGAGTTCGTAGATGGGGTATCCAGCTCAAAGGGGGTGGAAATTTTCATTTGTCTATAATTTCTTTAGTATTGAAAACAGGAAAAAACTTCAAATCAGGCGAATTACCGCCTTACCCTACAGAACAATTATTGTATTTAAACTTTTTCGATAGCTTTAATTGCTTAAAAGTTACAAGTTAAAAAGTGATTTTTCGTCAATTCTGATGAAGCCGACTTTTTCTATAGCTTTAATTGCTTAAATTTATAAACTAATGCTTACGTCACATGCAAACAATAGTAAATAATCTGGTGTGTCACTCACGCGACTTTCTCTTACATTGAAATTTAATACCATAAATACAGGTTGGAGATTAAGAGGTAAGATAACGAGTACTGTTATGTAAACCTATGTTAAACCAATTCAAATTAGGCTTCGGAAGAGTTCTATGTGATATTTAGTTCTGAGTGAGGGGGGGGGGGCTACCGCCCCCCTCATCACCCCGTTTCATTAATGCACCTACATTCATATAGAATTTAAACGTATTATTAAAATTAAAAGCTCACTTAAAATTATACAGACAACATTCACACGCAACATTCCTTGAAACTTTTCAGTCTTGATCAAACTTTTTCAGCAACAAACTTATAGTAATTTGAAAATACAACTTTTGGATCGCCTGAAATTTTTCGTTTTTAATTTATTCAAAGAGACACAGACAAAAATCAAACGTTAAAAACTTGACTTCAGTAATCCGGAAGCCTCAAAACGTGTAATGATACAAGAAACAAGCGATGAATAGCTTAAAAACATACATTATTTACCATATGTCTATGAGGAATCAATTTCTATTCCTGAGCACTTTTCCTGGAAATGGTAAAATATTGTAGTAAAGAACTTCCGCTAACAATAAAAAAGAATGTTATCGCTTAAATATTTGCAGCCCTGTATATCATTTGTAGATTATATACAGACCACATGGTGCACCTAAATATAATCCTATAGCATTAATACACGGCACAACCTGAAGTACACTTCCATCAATTTTCAGCTACTGTCGCACTATAATCTATTTTTTTGTGTAGCCTTGTAAATGACCAATGAAGTATTTCCCTTCCATATTCTACATGAGACATATTTTTACGCATATAAAAAACATATATTTATTTCTTTTGGTTTATTGCAGTGCATAGATGTTAAACTCTACTTACCTGCACTTTCCCCCATAGACTTAATGTATTTGAATTATCTTGGGTGTCCCTGTGCACGAACTATTTGCTTCATCTCAATGAAAAGCTTAGTGTAGCATCCCCATACCATACAAATTTAGAATACCAAGTTTGTAGTTTCTGCTGGTATCTGTTCTTGAGATATTCTGATAACAGACAGACAGACACACACACACACACACACACACAGACCATCCGCTAAAAACTCGCTTTTTGGATTCAGGGGACCTCAGAATGTGTAAATATAACAAAAACTCACATTCGAAAATTTGACCTTAAAACATTACTTTCTCTACCTTATTACGGGTAAGAGAAACTAAAAAGATCACTGAAAAAATAAAAAAACATGGTAACCGCTTTAATTAATCATTTAAAAATATAAAATTAAAATAATACGTTAGTCTTAATAAAAATATTGTTTGTGGTAAACAGTTTAGAACGCCAGTTTATGCAAGAATTAAAAATTTTCGGTTGAAATTCAGAATAATCTATTACAGGTTCCTTTGACTTTTTATCTTGTGGAAACAAGATATTGGTCTGTGAAGAGATACAGTGCAGCCCCATATCCTAAAACTAACAGTGAAGACGCGTCCAAAATGCTGGATGAATGCCAGCTTGACAGACAGTTTGAAATTTGGAAAACATCCAATTATTCCGCGCTCTGTTATTGCTCATTTTCTCTGAGTCAGATGACTGTCACTCCTATTTTAGCATTGGATTTGTTGAGTTAGCAATTGCGCAGATGCTTCCATGGTTTCATGAAATGTGGTCGAAGAATATGAGGTTTTCACATGGGAAGAAAATATAATGACGCCGAAGCTGCCATTCTCCATCACCAAGCTCGCCAAAGTTTGTCGTCAAGTAACGAATTTCGTCACCAAGTCAAAACTTTCGTCGTCAGCTATTAAATTTTGCCACCAAATCACAAATTTCATTACTATATCGCAAATTTTGTCACCAAAATCTCGCCAAATTATACAATTTACTAAATTCGTAACAATTAACATTGAAATTTAGTGGTGCCCAAATGGTCCAATGTTGACTAATGTTGATGTTAATAATGTTATAATTTCAAGTTAAAATTGTAATTCCATACAACGTAAAGGAGTCTTTGCCTTTAAGCTTGCCGAAAAGGGATTTTTTTACTTGACTTGCGATCATGATGTAGACATGTAAGCTTTAGGGACTTATGTCCCGTACTGTTCCCTCAATCTATATTAACAGGTCTTTTATTTTTTGGTCTCGAATATTTCTGGACAAGATTTCTCTCAAATAGCTAATAAATTGCTTTGTATTAATTAGATAAGTTATAGCCTGTTATTTGGATCTGTTCCTAGAACTTCTTCTTTATATTTTAAATTAACTGTTGACCTGACTTTAATCTTCAACTAGCATCCAAAATTGTGATAACGCAGCTATTTTATTTACCCTACAGCTTATAAACTTCGTTATAACATAAACACTTATGCGAGAGAAAAAGGATATGAAAATTTAGGGCACGCACGTAAAGGCTAGTGTGTGAATTTAAGTTGTAATATATAGGTCAGAGAAATTATTTATATATGTGCGTATTATATTAATAACAAGAAGGGATCGCAACGTCCCTAAATTTTTACATGCATTTTATTATATCCTTACCACTATTTTCGGGCAATTAAAACACTGATTCGCAATGAATTGAAAAAATTTTCTTTGTAAAATTAATGGTGAAAATATAATAAAACGTTCAGATAATTTTAAAAACGCTGCAAGCCTCCAGTTTAAGTGATTTTCATTAATCAAGTGATTATACTATGTGATAACTCACACCCCACCCAGTACATCCTCAGGATGTCTCTGGGATTTATTTTCGCTTTCATGATATCCTCAGGATGTTCAGAGGCGGCAATGTGCTGTTAGGTTATAAGGGAAAGTAAAAAAAAAATAATAATAATAATAAATAAATAAATAAATAAATAATTTTTTCATAATTAATTGAAGACCTTAGACCATACCAGTAATAAACAGAAGATTAATAACTGACAGAGAGTAAACACAAATATGGCCAAAAGGTAAAAGAGAAACTTACTGCCATGTATAATAGTTTAAAGACATTTCTCATAAGGGTAAACAATCATTTAAAGTTTGCCTTTGGGTGAAAGAAGTAACTGGAACAAAAATCTGACATCATCCGTTCTTAATAAATTATTCATCAATGAAAATAATATCAACAGATTCATTGATTTAATTTCACAGATTTATTCAATATTGCATGCAGTCAATCCAACTTGAAAATGTATTACATCTGAATATTTTAATTAGATTTCATTAATGTGTAGGAGTTAAAGAACTCGCATGCTTCAAATTCTTATTTACCTTATATTCACTGGTTATTTTCCTTAAAGGAATGGTAAGTGCTACTTTATCTTTACTTTCTTCTATAATCAATAGAAGAAAGTAAAAATTTTCGACCTCGGGTTTTTGATGGATTTACACGTTTTGAGAGCTGTAGAACACGATTTGCCCATTCTTAAAAAATGTCTGTCTCTCTGTGTGTGCGAGAGAGAAAATTTTGTGGAAACTGTGACACAGGAACTACCGCACAGAATTTCATACAAATTGGTATGACCTTGACATAAATTAGTGCCTATCAACTTGTGTAGAAATTGTGTAACAGGTTGCGTTGCCATCTGGCTTTTTCTAAATTTTTAACATGGTGGTATAGGACAAAATTTTGCATAAATGTGCATAAAGAGAATTATTTTTTAATAATCATTAAGAAATTTACAAGAATTATATATGATAGAGATAGTCAACTGGAAAAAATTTTGTATACGTAGAAGCATCGTCTCCCCCCCCCCTGGGGGGAAGTCCCCCTCGAGGGGAATAAATTTTCATGATGGATATCTTTCAAAGTAGCTCGCCAATACCTTTAAAACGAATGGTTGAACCATCTATCTGCGATAATTTAAAATAAAGTTATCGATTTTTTTTCTTTTTTAACAAAAAAAAAAAAAAAAATAATAATAATAATAATAATAATAATGTAATATTGAGAATGAAATGAACTTTTTTTTTTTTTTTGGATATTTAGTGTTCTACTACTCCTTTAATATGGAAATCGTACTGCATTATCCTGGAAGATAATTTTATTAAATAATGATTTTAATAAATTATTTTTACTGAGTGAATTTGCATAGGAAAATATAAAAGAAAGTCATGTGGTGGTCACAACATTCTAGTTTATTTTAAATTTCACTTATTTTATTTACTACTACTACTATTGTTATTAATAGTAGGTTTACCCGGGGCTACCCAGGTTGAAAAAGATCTAATAAAATTTTTGAATCAAAGAAAAAACAAAGTGAAGAAAACATGAGATGGAATTAAAAAAAAAAAAAAAAAAAAAAAAAAAAAAAAATCTTCGAGCTGGATCTTTATGATATTGCCACTGGACGTTTTGAATAAATGGATTCCAAACACAACACAGGAGGTCGACAAAACATGTTGACGGATCTATAGAATTTATGTGTAAACAACAAGTCTTTAAATAAGGAGGACGGATTTTTAGAGGCATTAACTTTTTATTTATGTCTATAGAACACACACACATAGGAATAAACATAAATTAATTATTTATATGACCATTGAATTTTAGTATAAAAAATATTTAACGTTTAAAATTGAAAACTTAATAGAAGAAAAAGAAAACAGCAAAGAAATCTCTACATGTATTATCTCCACAAAAAACCTAATTATAACAATTTAAATTGGTCAAATAATGCAAAATATTTCCATGTAAAATATTATGCGTTTTCCGTTCTGTTTATTATCAAAAAGAAAATGACTAATGCAGTTTTTCTTGTATTATTGACATTTCTATAATTAAATTAAATTAAATTATCTAGTACCAAGACGTTGCGGTGAAGAAGTCTCTGTCGAAGTCAGCGAGGGTCCGAAGCGAAGTTTTTAAGCAATTTCAATGTATTTTCTTTTTAGTTTTAATTTGTAGAACGGTATAAAAAATATTGATTTTTTTATTATTATTCATTTAAATATAGTGACCAGCGAAGCGGGCAAAGCCTGCTAGTAAATAAATAAATGCGTAATTTATTTATTTTTTGCATCAATTTCTTTATTTATTTTTCTTTTTTTTTTTTTTTTTAAACTTAAACTGGAATTTTTGTTTAATACCTTTTGAACCAATTATTGAACTACAAAATATGACGTTAACTAGATTTTGTCCTGATTAGCGTAGCTTTGTATAGCAAACTAAACTAGTATGTTGTGGCCACCACAAGACTTTCTTCTATATTTACCTATACATATTCAATCAGTAACAATATTAAAAAAAAAAAAAAAAAAAAAGTACGATTTTTTTTTTTTTTTTTTTTTTTTTTTTGTTAAAAGTGAAAAAAATTGATAACTTTGTTTTAAATTATCACAGATTTATAGTTCAACCATTCGTTTTAAAGGTATTGACGAGACCTTTCGAAAGATACCCATCTTGAAAATTTATCCCCCCCGGGGGGGGGTACTTCCCCCCCCCAGGGGGGGAAGCGATGCCCCCCCATGCAGAAAAATTTTTTCCTAGTTACATACTACTATTATCAATAATTCATATTAATTTTACAATCACAAGTTTAAAACAACTCTAATTATGCACATTTATACGAATTTTTGTCCTATGCTGCCATGTTAAAAATTTAGATAAAATGCTATCACAGCGCCACCTGTTGAGCTATTGATCCCCAAACATAATCAGCACCAGTTTATGTCGGGGACCAACTAAATACCAAGTTTGGTTAAATTTCGTTAAAAAAAAAAAAAAAAAAAAAAATTGCGATATTTTTGGTTTTTTTTTGTTAAAAGTTAAAAAAATCGATAACTTTGGTTTAAATTATCACAGATTTATCGTTCAACCATTCGTTTTAAAGGTATTGACGAGATCTTTCGAAAGATACCCATCTTGAAACTTTGCCCCCCCGGGTGGAAACTTCCCCCCCCCGGTGGGGGGGCAACCGATGCCCCCACATGCACAAAAATTTTTTCCAAGTTAACTATTACTATTATCAACGAGACCTTTCGAAAGATACCCATCTTGAAAATTTACTTCCCCGGGGGGGGATTTTCCCCCCCGGGGGGGAACCGATGCCCCCCCATGCACAAAATTTTTTTCCTAGCTAACTACTACTATTATCAATAATTCATATTAATTTTACAATCACAAGTGTAAAATAACTCTCTTTATGCCCATTTATACGGAATTTTGTCCTATGTTGCCATGTTAAAAATTTGCATAAAATGCGATCACAACGCCACCTACTGAGCGATTGATCCCAAAATCTAATCAGCACCAGTTTATGTCAGGGTGCAACTAAATACCAAGTGTGGTTAAATTTCATTCATTGGTTCGTGAGATACAGCGTCCACAAAAAAATGATACAGACAGACAGACAGACAGATATTTTCTAAAAACTATTAATTCGTGTTCTCCATATCCCAAAACATGTAAATCCATCAAAAAGTGGACTTCGAAAATTTTCGCGAATCCAATACTTTCTCTATATTACATATAGAAGAAAGTAAAATCCAGCACATACAACGACAAACCTTCAGCTTTATACATAAATTATTATTATTAATAATATTGTAACTTACTGTCTTCGAATTAAAAAATTTCATACGTATGTATTGAAATATAACAATATTCAGTAACATTAAAAATTCTAGACAACTATTTAATCTTAATGAAATAAAATTCAAATTTTTTTTTATTTCAATATTTTTAAAATACTTCCTGTTAACTATTTTTCTCTCTCTTTCTCTCAATTGTACATCATTATATTTTACAGCATATTCTAACCTTATTTGGTTATTATCAGCATATATAGTTACGCTCATCAGTGCCTGACTCTGCACGCTTTAGGCTTAAGAGATTTCCTTGGACACTGCCTACGTGTGAACGCAAGTTGAGACCTAATTTTCATACTTTATTTAATTAAAAAAAAATCTAATTGTCAGATCGATAAGCAGTTTAATCCGACGGATTCAGAAAGATCACCCCTTTCGTTTGGTACCTTATTGTAAAGAATTTTTGATTAGATTTTTTAAAATTAATTAAAATATGAGTATAACAGTTTTAAAATAGACATTTAAATTTTTAATTGTTGCCTTTTATACTTTCTTCTATATGTAATATAGAGAAAGTATTGGATTCGTAAAAATTTTCGACCTCCGTTTTTTAATGGATTTACACGTTTTGGGATTTCCTGAACACGAATTGATAGTTTTTAGAAAATGTCTGTCTTTCTGTGTGTCTGTCTGTGTGTCTGTGTGCATCATGATTTTTGTGGACACTGTATCTCACGAACCAATCAATGGAATTTAACCAAACTTGGTATTTAGTTGGACCCTGACATAAACTGATGCTGATTAGATTTGGGAATCAATCGCTCAACAGGTGGCGCTGTGATAACATTTTTTCTAAACTTTAACATGGCAGTAGAGGACAAAATTTCGTATAAATGTACATAATGAGAGTTATTTTAAACTTGTAATTGTAAAATTAATATAAATTATTGATAATGGCAGTAGTTAACTAGGAAAAATATTTTGTGCTTGTAGGGGCATTGCTTCCCCCTCCGGGGGGAGTAAATTTTCATTATGGGTATCTTTCGAAAGGTCTCGTCAATACCTTTAAAATGAATGGTTGAACTATAAATCTGTGATAATTTAAAAGAAAGTTATCGATTTTTTTAACTTTTAACAAAATAAAAAAAATCTTATACATATATATATATATATATATATATATATATATATATTGAGAATAAAGTCGACTTTTTTTGGATATTTATTGTTATACTACTTCTTTAATATGGAAATGGTCTACATTATCATGGAAGATAATTTTTTTTAATAATAATTTTAATAAATTATTTTTACTGAGTGAATTTGTATAGGAAAATATAGAAGAAAGTCATGTGGTGGCCACAACATACTAGTTTTTTTTTTTTTTTTTTTCAGCATAAAATAAAATATGCTTTCAAGTGAAAATATATATATATAATATTAAATTCCCTCATGCATATGAAAAAAATGACGTCTGTAAAATAATAATGATGATGATTTTAAATTTTAAAGATAAGGAAGAGATAAATAAAGTGCGAAAAATTCGCACGCGCTTGCTAGCAAACAAGTTATTTGAAGTGAGAAATAAATAAAATGAAATGATGATTTTTTAACGGGTGCCTTAGTCGCCCTACAACTAACTAGTTTTATAGATTCATTGAGAAGCTGCTTTTAAAAAATATGTATTTCTACATTTGAATGTTAAAAATTTACAGGAAATTTTAGTCTTTAAACGTAAAAATATTTTTCCGAAATTTAACTCTTCAATAAATCTACAAAATAATACCCAAATACATTTAGGGGAAATTTAAAAATAATTAACGTGGAAAATTAAGAGAATAATAATAAAATAATTTTTTTATTCCATTTAATTTAAATAGTTTTCAAGAAATTTTAACATACTTGATATTGATACATTTCAGTATATATGTATGCAAAATTGTATAATTGTTAGACACTAATTTAAATAAATTTGCAGTGGCTTCACCCGAAGTTTCCGGATATTTACTAGTTACCGGCGTTAAAAAAAAAAAAAACTAATAGGTTGTGGCCACCACAAGGCTTTCTTCTATATCTTTTCCCCTATACAAATTCACTCAGTAACAATATTAAAGAAAAAAAAAAAAGATTTTTTTATTTTTCGTTAAAAGTTAAAAAAAAAAAATAAATAAAAATCGATAACTTTGTTTGAAATTATCACATATGTATAGTTCAACCATTCATTTTAAAGGTATTGACGAGACCTTTCGAAAGATACCCATCTTGCATGCACAAAATTTTTTTCCTAATTAATTTTACAATCACAGGTTAAGAATAACTCTCATTATGTACATTTATACGAAATTTTGTCCTATACTGCCATGTTAAAAATTTAGAAAAAATACGACCACAGCGCCACCTGTTGAGCGATTGATCCCGAAATCTAATCAGCACCAGTTTATGTCAGGGTGCAACTAAATACCAAGTTTGGTTAAATTTCATTCATTGGTTCGTGAGATACGTCCACAAAAATCGTGATACACACAGACAGACAGATAAACAGACATTTTCTAAAAACTATCAATTCGTGTTCAGGACATCCCAAAACGCGTAAATTCATCAAAAAACGGAGGTCTAAAATTTTCACGAATCCAATACTTTCTCTATATTACGTATAGAAGAAAGTGAAAAAATTGCATTAGTGAATATATCAGTAAATATGCAAGAGGGACAGATGTAATAGGGTGTATGATTTTATGTTATCCTTAACGTATCTAGTTTTGTTTTAGCGTCCCTGTCAAATCGAGGAAAAATATTTTAAATTACTTTGAAGAGAGAATTTTAAAAATTTTCAAAAAATGTATAATTCTAAATTTTAATTTATTAAGTTTAAGTAATTTTCGAGAAATTTTAATGTATTTAATAAACTTTGAGTAAAAACGTTAAAGTCAGAAAACTGTTTAAAAATAAATATATAAATAAAAAATCTTAAATTAGTAGTTAAAATGTGATATGCGTGATAATTATTAACACTAAAATACGAGTAAAAAATGCATCAAAAATGATTTGTAAATATTTTATCAGAAATATTACAGAACACAAAATTAAATATTTAAGCCCGAGAAAAGACTTTAAGGTCAACATAGAAAATAGCATATAAGAATATATGTATATACAAATTTTTAAAAGCTTATGTAGGAGCCGTTTCTTTGAATTCAAATATTCATTTCAAATATTCTTTTGTTCATGGATGAAACTAGTTTTTGAGAAAATTAGGGGTATTTTTTATACCGTTCGTCTTCGGTAGTAGATTTCAGCTTTGTAAATGAAGTAAAATGTCTCCCATTTGTATAAAATCGTCTTGTTAAGTCACCCGATAAGTTCTGTATTGGGTTGTTATCTGAAGACTTAACTGGGCATTTCAAGGTTCTAATATTATTGTCTTGGAGCCAATTTTTTGTACTGTTCCTCATAATGGCAAGTGCACCATCCCTGAGGGTATTTCAGACCGTTGCCAATGAACCCTATCTTTTTCTTTTTTTTTTTTTTTTTTTTTTTTTTTTGTTTGAGGCTAAATAAACGATTGTTTTCCACCCAGCGGGGCCACGGTAGCCCGCGCTGAAAGATTGCTGTTTCGATATTCGAGCCAGCCAAAGACCGTCGTTTTCTCTATTGATGGCTACTGCACATAAAATCTATTGTGTCTGCAATGTTCTCCATGTTCCCATCCAAATTATACCTCTGGTGATCACCGAAGCGGGGAAGCCATTCCTGTAGGATGTAGAGGATCAAAATTTGATGCATGTCTCTGGACCATCCTTAGGTATGAGTCTCAGACCGCCGCAAATTGCCCATAGCACAGCCCAAGTGCGACGTTAAACTCAAACAACCAACCAACCATCCTAACTGATTTTTAATTCTTCATTTCCACAAGAATTTCCCCATAAAACAAAACATTTCCTCATGGAGTACGAACATTTTCCTATGGAATACAAACACAAACGTGAGGATGTTGCAGTCTTCCGTGCAGTGGTCACGTGTAAAGGGATTCATGACGTCACACCGATAAAGTGCATTGCCGATTTTGGTGCTCCAGTAAGATGTTAAGGCTGGGATTGCGGTGACTCGTTCTTAAGTCTGATCTTAAATGTTACGAACTTTCGTAGAATGGGCGTGGTTAGAAAGATCTTAACTTGGTATTGCGGTGCCTCAAGCGAAAGTCCTCCGCGTGTCCTCAGTAAGAGAAAGAAGCCAACCAATGGGAGACGCAGAGCGAGCTATGTTGTGATTGCGCGCGCATCCAGTTACGATTCGACTTAAGATAGCTCTGAGGTTGTCGTAAGATAGTGAGGCACTGCAATACGACTTGCGTTTTGTTTACATCTTAAGACAGAGTTTGTGCGTAAGACAGTGTTGAGAGAGGCACCGCAATCCCAGCCTAAATCCACTCAATCTTAACCTCTAAAAATACCTACATAAATGACAGCGAACTGAATGCAGGAAAAATTTCCATAGCACAAAACTGGTGCGATGTAAAATTCAATCAACCATAAAAACTTTTCAATTTTATTCAAAAGTGTTAAAAATAAGTCAATCTTCACAACGAATATTTTGATATTTACAAGGGGATATAAATTTTCACTGAAAATCAAAACAGATTTTCAGACTACAAAACTTGTACAGTTTGATAACTTGCCATTCCAACGACATATTTCTCAATTCTAAAGGAACAAGATAGTAACGGAATTTTGATATGAAACGTCATAAAAATTAACTGGTCTTTACTTGTTTTTCCTTTTTCATGGTCAGTTATTACTCGCAGAAGCTTTATAGCTGTCAACCAAACCGTTACAAACGAGATAAATGTGATTTAATATTTATTTAAAGGCATTAATATTTGTGATACTGTGTTTTGTGTTATGAAACATAAATTCTTTTGAAATGACATATTTCTTCATAATTCAGAGAATCTACATTACTCAATAAATAGACGAATATATTGATAAATTTCATTTTGACTAGTTTTACGTGCAGAAAAGTGTCTTATTTCATTCAATAACTAGTTAACGTAGGGGGACTCTACTCACTTCTTCATCCTACATTTGTTCTCATGAATTTCTTGTAAGTGCACACTTATTCATGCACTTTAAATAAAATATATTAGAATTAGCCACAACAGGTGAGTGAAAAGAAAAAAAACAAGTATGTAGTAGCCATCACAAATTTTCTTCTTTGTTTTCTTATACAAATTTATGATGTATAAATTATTTATTATTATTATTTCCATTATGAATGTAGACTATTTTAATCTCAGAGAGGTACTATATTACACGAAATGTGCAATGGAAGTGAATTTTTACCGTGTAGATGACATCCTTTACATTATCGGGAAAATTTGTAGTATAACAGCGCCACCTATTGGTCGATATGCACCCAAACTGAATCAGCATAAGGTCTCATAATAGCCTTTTCCCATACCAAGTTTTGTTGGCTATAGGCCATAGAATCTGAAATATAACCTTCCTTTAAATTGCGGAAATCGTTATATAGCACCGCCACCTATTGGGCGATCAACACCAAAAGTTGATCAGCACTAATTTATATTCAAACATTGTGTATGTTATATTCAATATGTAAATTTATATGTGATAATTCTGCGCAGTAGTTTCTGAGACACAGTTGCAATAAATGTTTTGTCACATTCACACAGACAGACATTTTATTGAAACTGTGAAATCGTGTTCCGGACCTCTCAAAACGTGTAAATCCATCGAAAATTGGAAGTCGAAAGTCTGTATGAATTCAATACTTTCTTTTATTAAATGTAGAAGAAAAAAAGAAAGAAAGAAATGGATCAACTCTTTGTGCGTTAATTTTCGAACGTGCTGTAAATAAACTTGTAATTGGATTTTACGGAGCGCTGTAAAATATTTCATGAAACTTTACAGCATAATGTTCAGTAAATTTTCTCAAAAACATACAAATTGGAAAGTTATATTTGACAAGCCAGGAATCACAGCCAGTGCCATTTGTTCAGAAGGCGAAAACGTTACCAACAGACCACAACTCCACTTCTTACACTTTTACACACGCACATAGTAATTATCTTGGTAAAATAACTAAACTTGTTCAAGATTGCTTGGGAAATACTAAAAAGCAGTAAAACGGATCGGTTGTCTATAGGTAATATTTTCCCTTGCTATGCGGATAGCGCTGGTTCAACTCTCGATTGCTCAAATGTAACAATTTCATTTAATGTGTAAGTTTTTTAGCAAATTTTCAGCAATTTATACTGTAAAATTACCTGATTTTTTTTTTTACGGTGCTTCTTAAAAATTCGATCACGCGTTTTATTTACAACATGCTAGAAATTTTCTGCACAACGAGTTGGCGACTTTTTGTCCGCAAGTTTTTGTGTATTCTAGTATGATTTTTTTTTTTTTTTTTTTTACTATGCGTTATTAACTATAAACCTGACCTATCACCCGATATATTCGCAGACTGAAATGTCCCACCTCTTACAGCACGCACTTGGTTCCAAGTACATCGCAGGTACATCGTTCCGTCCCATTCACGTAGTATAATTTTGCTCTGTGAATAGTAGTACATCACTTTGCGACATTTTTGCAACTTCTTCGATTTAGTCAAATTGGGCTGTGAAAAGTATTGTCGCTGAGATAGTGATATTATCGCGAATTCTCTTGCGTGTACTAATGCGACATCGTATAGACGTTACATTTCTTGTTGCAATCAAAGAACACTTTCACGTTTGCACAACATCCCTGAGATGGAGACAGAGAAACTTGACGTATCTGCCATGTCATTAGTGTCACGCTTCGACGTCTTTTTCACGTTCTAAGGATCAAATTGTGCTGTGCGGGACGTACTAGACTACCCTATTCAGCTTATTTGATACATACAAATAACATTATAAGAATACGATTTGAATATTCTAGATTATTTATAGCTTCATTTTAATCCCATTGCCGCACTACAAACAATGTGATAAGTTGGAAAATTGTTTAAAGTTCTGCTTTTAAGTTATAAATGAAAAGGTTCTGATAGACAACATACATAATGGTTTCATTTAAAAAAATCGCTCAGTCAATTGAGTTTATTTGCTTTATAAATATCGTGAGAGAAAGAAAGATAAACATGTCAAGCGATGTTTAAAATAAACGAATAGCTATCAAATAACATGCTATAAAATTTTCCATTAACTTTAACGATGTTTGCAGTTGCATCAATGTCTTCACCACCAACATTTCATTCAAGCTAATTCTTAATTTTATTTAAGTTCTAAAGCGAACAAACATTAACTTTTCAATACATCTAGGGCTTCGGCAACTTTAAAAACATGTTCTCTTAACATCAGAAACATTAACATTAAATATTTACCTTCAAATCTGTTGCCTCGCCCTTTGGTGGCAAATCAAGGACATCTCAAGAGTAGTTTCTCAAATAAGAGCAATTTTTCTATATGCTTCATTTTTGTTCACCAAACGATTCTATAGAGACTGGCGGCAATAAGGAAACAGTTCTTTGACCGGAATGATTTCAGAGGGTGTGGTGTACATAGAGATTCTTTGATATCCATGTTTGTATCGATTATATTTCTACTTAAAAATTCATACCTGATTAAGACGTGGGTTTTCTAAATAAATCTTCGTATCTGATTTATTTATTACAATGCATTTATAATTGCATACCAACAAGCCATTGCGATGTAAAGCATAAATTATAATGATGCCTTTTACGGTAAATGCCAGTAGAAGAGTTCTTTTAATATTGTTGGATAAATAATTAAAGTTCAAAAAAGTAAAACTGTTGTTTCGTATAGAAGTAATTCAGTACGATCCACCACCAAAAGAAAAACTAGTTGGCGTAGGTGAACTCTGCTCAGTTCCCCATCATATTTATGTTATCATAAATTTCTAGTGCGAGACATATTATAATCATGTTAAAAGAAATGAATTTGACCAAAGCTTGATACATTGACAGAATGAAATCCCCGCCAAATAGGCTATCCACCGTTAACTTCGATATATTTATCTTATTCTAATCTATTAATTTATTTTATCAGGGCCAATTCTGTTGTTTAGTTTTCATGCTACTATTTCCAATGCAATAATCCTCAAAATTCATATTTATATGAAAAATTTACAATTTCGCTATGTTGATAAAATCGTAAATTACGAATAATTTACGAAATTTTCCTATTAGAATATTTGTGTTCAATCATGTTCAAACAAATATCATAAATGCAATTTTGAAGTTGTCTAATGTATTTATGATTCTCAAAATGGAAGTTTATGCTCAATTTTGACTTATTTGGCCATTTTAAGTAAATCGTAAATTCCAAATAACGTACGAATTTTTAAATTGGAAAAATCACAGTGTATGATATTCATGCCAGTATCCAAAATGATATTTAAAAAATGGTTTGACATCTTTACGATGAAAATATCCCTCAAGATTGACGTTTATGTGAAATTTTGCTCTATTCTGCCATGTTAGGAAATTCGTAATTTTCCTATAACTTACGAAATTTTTATATTGGAAAATTCATAGTCATTAATATTCATGCCAGTGTTCTAAATAATATTTCAAAAGTAGTCTGACATCTTTACGAGGAAAATATCTCTCAAAATTGACGTTTATGTGAAATTTTGCCCTATACTGCCATATTAAGAAATTCGTAAATTTCCAATAACTTGCGAAATTTTAAAAGTAGCATATTTATAGTTACTGATGTTCATTCCGGCATCAAAACTGATATTTTAAAACTGGTCCGACATTTTTACAGTAAAAAGTGTCCATTTAATGCGCGTTTAAGTAAAATTTTGTCCTATTCTCCCATGTTAAGAAAATCGTAAATATAACTTACGAAGTTTTTTAATTCGAATGTTGCAAATGAATAGAGTTCTTGCCAGTATCGAAAGTAGTATTTTAAAATTGATCTGACCTCTCTGCGATCATTTGTTCGTGAGATATCGTGTTAACAGACTAACAAAGTAACGGACTAACGCACTAACGGACTGACACACTGACACACTAACAGACACCCTACAGACAGACACCATACAAATTTTGTCATTTTCGATTCCTCACACCTGAAAACGTATAAAAAAGTCAAAAACCCGAGGTCGAAAATTTTGCAGATGGCTCTACCATTACTCATCTTCGGCAACTTTCCAAATGGCTATATCTTAGCATTTATTGGTTAAAATATCACCAAACTGCATAGCTAAAATATTTATTGTGAGCAGCTGTTATTAAATATCAGTTCATCAAAATCGGTAGTTGATGATGTCATATAAAATGATAATTTATAAACTTTTGTGATGGACATGATATATTAGTAGTATAAGCTTTTGTAAAATCAAAATAGATTTGACTACTAGCAAAAAATTATTAAAATTATGCTTTATAGCAAAAACTGTATGTGGTACAGATTGTGATCGTGAGTTTGTGTTCTGTTGTTTGTGAGTGCTGAAGGACTGCCGATTTGCAGCACGTGCACCTACTTTGTTCGCCTGACGAAGGGTGATATTTTATTTCGACCCAAAACAATTGTTGCTAATTTCTTATATTTTATGGTACTTTTTTCAAAGTTTTCAACTTATTATAAACGCTAAATCCCTTTGAAAAAAAAAAAAAAAAAAAAGTTTATTACACGATTCGCATATTTAGAAATTAAAATATTTTTAAATAAATTGGTTGTACAGTGTCTGGCGTAAAGGAAAAAACTTGCTTAATTTTTATACATAAAGGCTTATATTTTACTTTCAGAACATACACAGGTAAGGAAAGTATTGTAATCATGATTTGTGAAATGAATCTTGTATCTCATATAGCTCAAAAACGCATAATCTTCGAATGTTGAAAATTTATATTTCTGACTGTTATAATGTTTAATTGTACGTCTCCATCTTTGGTCTTGACAAGAGCTCTCTTTCTAGAGATATCTACAATTTTAAACAATTTTTTGTGATGTATGTGTGTGTGTATGTGTGTGTGTGTGTGTGTGTGAATGAACACGATAGCATCGAAACACTTTCTTCGAATGAGCTGGAAAATGGTATTTATTTTATAGGTTACCGTAGCACGAACTGCATAGATTTCGGTAAATCTAGCACTTAAAATGTTTTACAAGGACACAATGTAATTTTTTACTTTCGTCTATATTCAATAGAAGAAAGTATTGGATTCGTAAAAATTTTCGACCTCGGGTTTTTGGTGGATTTGCACGTTTTGAGAGCTGTAGAACACGATTTGACCATTTTTAGAAAATGTCTGTCTGTCTGTCACCCAATCTGTCTGTGTGTGTGTGACAAAATTTTGTGGCAGCTGTATCTCAGGAACTACTGCACAGAATTTCATACGAATTGGTATGTAGTTCCACCTTGACATAAATTAGTGCCTATCAACTTTTGGTAAAAATTGTCTTACAGGCTGCGTTGCCATCCCACGTTTTCTAAATTTTTAACATGGTGATATAGGACAAAATTTTGTATAAATGTGCGTAAAGAGAATTATTTTTTAGTAATCATTATAAAATTTACAAGAATTATTTGTAATAGAGATAGACAACTGGGAAAATTTTTTTGTATGTGTAGGAGCCTCGCCACCTCTAGGGGAGTAAATTTTCAAAATGGATATCTTTCGAAAGATCTCGTCAATACCTTTAAAATGGATGGTTGAACTATAAATCTGTGATAATTTAAAACAAAGTTATCGATTTTTTTTTTTTTTTTTTTTTACTTTTAACGAAAAAGAAAAACTTAGAAAAAAAAATCGTATTTTTTTTTTTCTTCTTTTACGAAATTTAACCAAATTTGGTATTTAGTTGGCCCCTAACATAAACTGGTGCTGATTAGATTTGAGGATCAATCATTCAACAGGTAGCGCTGTGATCGTATTTTTTCTAAATTTTTAACATGGCAGTATAGGACAAAATTTCGTATAAATGTACATAATGAGAATTATTCTTAACCTGTGATTGTAAAATTAATATGAATTATTGATAATAGTAGTAGTTAATTTGGGGAAAAAAATGTGCACGTGGGGCATCGCTTCCCTTCCTAAAAAAATAGCATGTTTTTTTTTTTTTTTTTTCTCTTAATATTCTTACTGAGTGAATTTGTATTGGAAAATATAGAAGAAAGTCTTGTGGTGGCCACAACATACTAGTTTTTTATTATTATAGCATATGGGCTCAAATTATTTAAATTGCGATAGCATCTAAACGCCATATCCGATTGAGCTGGAACTTTATATGCATGTTATAGGTCACCGTCGTACGAACTGTATAGATTTTGATGAATCTTAGTACATATAGATTTTTGCAGAAACACAACGAGACATTCTGTATCATTATTACCTATTTACTCAAATTATTTGAAATGTAATTGCGTTAAACGCCTTATTTGATAGGCTGATTGATTTCAGGTTTCTCTCACTTTCACTTACTTAAAAAACCGTGAATTACTTAATGTTCTCAAAGTCGAGTGGAGTCACTCCAGATTTTTAACATTTAAGAATTATTAGGGAAAATTATATTTATTTTCTCTCCTTTATGGTGCAATTATGTATAAATTTCTCTTTTTTTACTTAAGTCCTACCAACGTAGACAAAAATCTAAAGTGCACATTTTTGTAGAACTTTTGTTTTTTCGTCAGGTTTACAGTAGAGTAAATGTTCTCAACGCGTAGGTCGATACACTTTTCCGGTTCACGGCTAAAAATATGTCAAGAATGTTTCCATGTACTCTGACAGTAGAGAGCAATGTGTTCAAACTACAAAGGAATTAAATCTAAAAAATAATAATATCACACTCCTCATTTCATGGTCAAATGAACTCGTGTTGGTCACGATTTTTGAATGCATAGAAAATAGTATCATATTTTTTCATGGCTAACGGATTAGTGTTGGTTTTAACCTCTAAATTGAATTATTCAAAAAAAGAAAAAAGAGAGATTAACCTATAAATATGTAGTTATCAAGAAATTTATCAATGTTCTAAAATTACTCTCTTGAATGACATTGCAATCAATGTTATGTTTTAACAGCTGTCTCCTTTCGTTACCATTTTAAAATATTCAAATACATTATTAGATGAAAGTTTAATTGTTCAAAGCGCATTTTAAATTGTGCTCCCTTCCTTGCCCACCCTCTCAAAGAAACTCAGTCTTGCAGAGCCCTGTTTGATTATAAAGGCTGGAAAAAATCCGGTTTACTCGGACACAGACAAAAGAAATAATAAAAATCAAATGGTGTTCTCAAACTAGTTGGCATTGGTGGACTCCGCTGAGTTCCCCATCATATTTATGTTCTCATAAATTTCTAATGCGAGATATATTATAATCATGTTAAAAGAAAAGATTTTGACCAAAGCTTGATACGGTGACAGAATGAAATCCCCGCCTAATAGGCTATCCACCGTTCAATTCGATATATTTATATTATTCTAATCTATTAAATTATTTTATCAGGGTCAATTCCGTTGTTTAGTTTTCATGCTACTATTTCCAATGCAATAATCCTCAAAATTCATATTTATATGAAAAATTTACAATTTCGCTATGTTGATAAAATCGTAAATTACGAATAATTTACGAAATTTTCCTATTAGAATATTTGTACTCAATCATGTTCAAACAAATATCATAAATGTAATTTTGAAGTTGTCTGGTGTATTTATGATCCTCAAAATGGAAGTTTATGCTCAATTTTGCCTTATTCTGACATGTTAAGTAAATCGTAAATTCCAAATAACTTACGAATTTTTTAAATTAGAAAAATCATAGTCTATGATATTCATACCAGTATCCTAAATAATATTTCGAAAGTGGTTTGACATCTTTACAATAAAAATATCTCTCAAGATTGACGTTTATGTGAAATTTTGCTCTATTCTGCCATGTTAAGAGATTCGTAAATTTCCAATAACTTACGAAATTTTTATATTGGAAAATGCATAGTCATTAATATTCCTGCCAGTGTAAAGTAGTCTGACATGTTTACGATGAAAATATCTCTAAAAATTGACGTTTATGTTAAATTTTTCCCTATACTGCCATGTTAAGAAATTCGTAAATTTCCAATAACTTGCGAAATTTTAAAAGTAGCATATTTATAGTTACTGATGTTCATTCCGGCATCAAATCTGATATTTTAAAACTGGTCTGATATTTTTATAGTAAAAAGTTTCCATTTAATGCACGTTTAAGTAAATTTTTGTCCTATTCTCCCATGTTAAGAAAATCGTAAATTTCTAATAACTTACGAAGTTTTTTAGTTCGAATGTTGCAAATGAATAGGGTTCTTGCCAGTATCGAAAGTAATATTTTAAAACTGATCTGACCTCTCTGCGATCATTTGTTCGTGAGATATCGTGTACACAGACTAACAAACTAACGGACTAGCGGACTAACACACTAACCCACTAACAGACTATCACACTAACAGACACCCAACAGACGGACAACATACAAATTTTGTCACTTTCGGATTCCTTACACCTTAAAACGTGTAAAAAAGTCAAAAATCCGGGGTCGAAAATTTTCACGGTTACCTAAGTTTCATCATACCTATAGTATGATGGGGAACTAAAATGTAATACGTTTCTGATTCTACAATAATTTTAATAATTTTAAAAACAAAAATATTTTAGCCGAATTCAGTATCATAACACTTAAAATAATTTAACTTCATATATATGGTTTGTTTCAGCATATTTATTGTAGAATTTTATATAAAGCTGCATTCTCAGCTTTATATAAAATTATAAAGCTGATTCTCAGCTTTATATAAAATTTTAAAGCTAAAGCATTCTCAGCTTTATATAAAATTATAAAGCTTTTATATAAAGCTTCGTCTACCCATGCAGGGTAGAAAAATATTGCTTTCAGATTCATTTTTCGACATTGAGTTTTTGTTATAATTACACGTTTTGAAGTCCCTTGAATACGAAAATCCGGTTTTGTGCCACTGGTCTGTGTATTTAAGTGTGTGTATGTTTGTTAATCAACATAACACAAAAACAATTGCTAGCGGAAAATTCAAACTCGATATCCTGAATCAGTTTTACAAGAGAACATGAAAACTTTTATTGAGATAGAACGCAAAAATGTTCAATTAAATTAATCTATAGGCAAAATTTCTCTTCAGTACAGCTTAACAAAACAGTTTGAACTGCACTAAAAATAGTTAAATTAACATACATATTTATATGAACAAAAGAATGTTTCACACATAATTGGTATGTAACATGCTCTTTTTCAGTTTACAGGACCATACAAAAGAATTATGATACATTAATGCTATGGTTGAGAATATAGAAGTGAATTTTAAGTTGTGCTATATTTTTTTCTATGCTAACTTTATGTATACTATATAGTGAATAGTTCATGGACATTATACAGGGCTACCCAAAATTAGTAGCTTGCATTATTTTCTATTGCGTAAAGTTGAAGTGTTGGATCGAACTGAATAGCATCATACTCGAGCTGCTTTATTGGTTACGCTGGCGATGGTCTGGGGAGAAATGATGGAATGGACTCTTCCTAGTTTCGTCTGCTGAATCATGTGATAGAGGAAAACGAATAATCGAATTCTGAGAATCGAATTCAATTAAATATTGTTCTTAAGAACAAAAATGTTAATATCTAATATAACATAAAATAAAAGTAATATTGTGCATTTGTAAACAGTAGAATAGTTGTATTTGTAAATTTCATAATTTTTAAAAAACACTGTATGTATTTATTTATTTTCAACTGTATGAATCGATTTTTGTATGTTCTAGTATAACTGTTACATTTGATTTAGCAAGCAATAAATAATAGCTTGTTCTTGTGGAATGTTTATGGATTATAATTTGAAATTTTAAAACATTTTCATTTAATTTAATAGCATAAAGGTGTTACAAGAATTTAATTAACTTAGTTACTGGTCTAAATGGATTTACGCAGTACGATATTGCACTGTCACTGATTTAAGTACCAAAAATCAGAGTATTTAACATGCTTTCCATCAACATTAATAACAAATATAAACTAAATGATGATTGTAAATGTATACAGCAAACAAAAGGTGATGTATAATGATATAAAATGGATTAAAAATGATGATGTATAACAAAATAACACAGATTAAATACGATTTTCAAAAATAAGAGTATTAAATATGTTATTTCAGCAATCGCTCTAGATAAACAAGACTTCGTCTACTATTTGTTTTTCCTCTATCATGTGACCTCTGACGTCAGGTGGGAAGAGCCCATTGTTTTAATATATTATTCCATGTCCAAGAAAATGCTTAGGAATGATAGTTACTTTCTCTAATTTATGTAATATTTAAAGTATATAGCTGTATCTCACCATTTATTTATTAAAACTGTACTAATTTGCATATGGAAAAATCTTTATTATGAGAAACTATGTTGATTTCATTTTTGTGCATATTAACCGGTAGCTGACGCTATTATATAGAATGATATAGAAAAAAGTGTTGTGGTGGCCAAATTATACTAGCTTTATATGGTTTCAGTTTTGGTTATTCGTAATCTTGATTTTCTAAACAAAATTAATTATCAGTTAATTTGGATAAAATATATTAACTAATCTTCTTCTTTCATTTGCATTCAAACACATTTCTTATGCTAAGTGACGATTTAAATACTTTTTTAAATATCTTTAAGTTTCTAAACCTACTTTTAAGGGAAATGAAAAAATGGAGTAAGACCTTGACTACTTTTTTTCCTTCTAATCGATAGAAAATACTCTGGAATAACATGGGCACATCTAGGTGAGAGCAAATACTTGGCGATTTTTCGAGAGTAATTTGAGATGTTTAACAGCGTTGTAATCTCGTCACTGAAATAATTTGAAATCTGATATCAACTACTTTTTACCTCATGCCGCGCGAACTGGTAACGAGATTTATTTTCGTATAATGAATTATCGAAAGAGAGTTCAATTGAATTCTTTACTGTTTAGTACTATGGAATAAAGCCCGGTATATTAAGTAATTTTAGATTTAAAATACGTATACGTCTATGCCTGTATTTCATATTTATGGATTTAAATATGGACAGCTTTCAGGTTATGGATAAGTCGTAATGACTCACGTACAATATGATATTTCTCGAAATTTGAATTAATTTACGATCTTATTATTTTTATCTTTATTTATTTAGATATTAATTTATAGCAATCACTGACTTTATCTCTCTCTCTCTAATTTAATGTAAAATTTGTTAATGACAAATTTATCGGTATAACTTCAGTATATCCCCACAGCTGAATTTGGCGATTTTTCTTTCGCGGCGTTTCGAACGATAACGATGTCGTTCTGGACTGTTTGCGATATAATATGGCAGCCTGTTGTTAGTTTGGATTTATGATTTTATGATTTATGATTTAGATTATGATTTTATCATTTATCATTTATGATTTTTAGGTTTAAGATTTAGCCATAATCGCCAACAAAATATCGCCAAATATCGTTGTGGGGATATACTGTAGTTGTTCCAATTTATCATTTGATAGGACTTATCTTAAAAGTATCTTAAATAAGACTGTTGAATAACTTCACAGGCGTTTTCTTATTTCAAAATAACAGCCACATGAAACTTTCAAACTCGTACAGAGAACACGTCTATTTGCTTGAAACTCTGAATTTGTTATGTATCAAGCCCTTACAGAGTTTTTAAACACAGAAACCTTTAGAGTTTGTTAATCGACTTGATCGGTCATCTTTTTCAAAACAAAGGCCACTTGAAAATCGAAAATTCACATGAAAAACCTTTTTATGAACATATTTGCATGAAACTCAGTTTAATAATATTAGCCTATATAATATTGACAATCAAATTTCTTAATCAAATAGGTTCGCCATATTGTTTCAAAATTGCAGTCACCTGAAAAGAAAAAAGAAATCAACCTTCTGTTACACCTGTACAAGACTTTTGACGAATTGATTTAACTCGATTACTGGGTTTCATTTGAGTGATTTGAAAGAGTTTAATATCACACTATATCTATGCAGTGGGCAACATTCTGGGACTCTCCCCTAGAAGTGGTCCGAAGACATGTCATCCCAATTTTGATTTCTGCTTCAGGAATCCCTAGAATCAATTGCTGGAAATTATATTTCTACACTTCGTTCAGAAACCGTGAGTCATCTATAAGTTTTGCACCAAAGTGTGTGTGTGTAAAATAACATTTATATATACAGGGTGACAAGAAATAACTTGGACACACATGATACATTATAACTTTAATGCTAATGAAAATATTACGACCAAACTTCAATAAATATGAATACATTATTTTGTCTATTATATTTACAAATTTTCGAAGTGACTATCTTTAGCCTTCATACAGAGCTTTAAACGGGTCACAAAATTTTCGGCTATGGGCCGCAACTCGCTTACTGATATTTTATCCCATTCCTTGCATAAGAATTCCTTTAGGGATGCCAACGTTTTATGAGGTTTAGCACACACCCTTGTCTCCAAGATGGACCTAACAGAATAATATATTGGGTTCAAATCTGGGGAATACGGGGGCCATTCTTGAGCTCCAATGAAGTCAGGAAAATCTGTCTTGCACCAATCAGTGCCTTTAGCTCTGTGTGCAGGTGCGGAATCCTGTTGGAAGGTCCATCTTTTATTTCCAAAGAACTTTTGCGACCAAGGTAAGACAACATCTTCCAAAATGAGTTTGCGATAGTGGTAGTTACAGATATTTGGTTTGAAACTTCGTCCAAGTTATTTCTTGTCACCCTGTAATATACTTATGCATAGTATTTGAAATAATGTTTATGTATATTTACGTATATTTACGTATAAGTTCGTGTTTACGAGTAATAATATTTATATATATCATATTTATGTGCGCGTATATTTTACGTATATATGGACTATTATACAAAATGTCACACGCATCATAAAATTTAAATATATATATATATATATATATATATATTCCCAAAACTGAATGGTAGAATTGTTTCACTATTTCTTATACCTTATCTTCCTACATTAAATTCTAAAACAATAGCAAAGCGACTCTACTATTTAAATTTCTAATTTTTATTTTTATTTTTTTATTTATTTATTTTTTCAAATTTTATGACAGGCAGGACATTTTATAGTATATTCTAGAAACATTGCTGATAAATGTTGGGCTATATATTCAAAAGTGTTTTTGAATACCTTTGTACGACATCTCGTCTATCTGTACGCGAGCCACGCACCCGATTTTAATAAAATTTTCTAGTACAATTTCCATATGATAAAGATTTAAACTGCAAAGTTTTTAACTGCTGCTAATATTTGTTTTTTAGTTATTCTCATAACAGTCTCACAGACACATACAGACAGATCGCTGAAAATCTGATTTTTGGATTCAGGGAACCCATACCATGTAAATATCACAAAAATTCAATTTCGAAAATTTTGCACCAAAACAATAACAAAGTCACTATCATATATGGGTAAGAGAAAGAATTTTTTTTTAATACAGAATTATAACTAAATTATTCGAGCCGAACAAAATCCCAGTCTGTAAGACATCGTATCTGCAAAGTTGAATGACCTGCCTTAAATTTTCGATGCATATTCAATTGGTATAGAAGACGAACACAAAATTAGTTCTTGGAAAAATTCGAGGTTAATATCGTGACATAGAACATTTGTATAAATGTAAATAATTTTCATATAGCCTAATCTCTAAAGATAGTTTAGAAACTGCATTTTGCATGCAATTATGAAAGAATTTTTATCAAGGTTAAACTTGATGAGAAATATCAAGGTGAAGATTACGATTTCCAAAATAGCGGCTAGGAGTGCTATCAAACATCTAATTGAAATTGTAAGGTCATCACATATTCGACAAGCTGAAATTCTTCAAGGCTCTATCATTGCTTCAGATAATTGAATGAGTAATTGGCCTAATGTAAGTGATAAATTGTCTATTCTACATCAGAAAGCGTCATACTTTCTGATAATGTAACATTGTCGTTTATAACTGCGTTTAAGTCTGTATAATACAGAGGCTGTTCGCACATTTTTTAGACGATTTTATTTTGCCGTAAGGAAAAAACGTCTGCATGGAAAATTTTATTTTCCCAACAGTTGTATTTTTGGAAGTTTTATTTATAGTCTGATATTTAGAATTTTTGTTTACATGCAAAATGGCGCTTTTAAAAAGGCAATGGATGAAAGGATACGTTTCTGCTCTTTTCGAATAGAACACGATTCAGAACTCTTTATGAAAAAAAATTATCAGGTGAAAAATAGAAAATTGTCGTAGCAATAGATGAAGTTTGGTCTATTTAAACGATTGCAACAAAAAAAAAGAGATCAATTTATTATCATGAAAGAGGAGAAAAAAAATTTGCTACATGGTTCAAAGAATCAAAAGGAAGTTTTTCTAAAGGATTTATGATTGTTGGTGGTTTTTCATTCAAAGGTAAGATAAAGGTAAAAAAATGTTGACAAAAATGTCAAAATCAACTCTAAATACTATCAAGAACATATTTTAACTCCAATTTTTAAATATGAAATTACAGATCTTTATCCACAATGCCATCAGTCCGTTGAACTGTATCAAGACAAAGCAAGCAGCTACACATCACAATCCACAATTGCTTTTCTAGAAAAAATGGAACAAGAAACGGGAATTAAAACCATACCCTTCACTGATATTCCTGTTAAATCTCCTGATGTATCACTAATGGATTTTTATGATTTTGGACTCTTAAAATCTGCCTTATCCAAACGCTAGCCTACAACTCTTTGTGGACTTTGGAAAGCCGTTGAAGAGGAATGGAACAAAATAACTCTTCCGATATTACAAAAAGCATTATTATCATGGAAATTACGATGTAGAATGATAGTTAAGAACAAGGGCTATCAAATTGAACATTTAAAATACGAAATATGAGTGTAATTCTCTGTACAAGTGTGAATAATAATAATAATAATAATTACTCTTTCATTTATATCAGAAAAGAAGACCATCCCCCCTCCCTTCACTGGTCTCTATATCTTAATGAATGAAAAATATTGGATAATTGTTCCGTCTAAATAGATATTTTTCTGTTGGCGACTACTTTCGCCAAATTAAAACCATAGCCAAATACCGTGATATGCAGCCATTAATAATGTAAAAGACATTTATTTATTTGAGTTTCAATATCATGATTAGAAACATGATTTAATTTAAATTAAGTAAAAATAACAATATTAAACATAATAACATTTGGTTAATTGAAACTGTAAATAAATCAAAGTAAAATATTTAAAAATGTAAATGTATATATATATATATGTATATTATTACCACTCACAAGCATATTTGATAACTTTTAAGCTATTATGAAGACAGTTTTATCGGAAATATTTTATGATACAGATTTAAATTTAAATTTTTTTTTATTTACGTGTAAACAAATCTTTCTTTTTATATTAAAAGAAAATAAATAATATAAGAGGTTATAAACATTTTATATTTATAGAAATCTGCGGATTTTTCTTGCATGGCCGTGTACATGAATAATTTGCTTGATCATGCGATGCTGGCCTATAACATGCACATAAATTTTCAGTTCATTCAAATAATTGGTTAGACACTATCGCACTTTAAGTAATTTCAGCCCATAGGCTGTAATAATAAAGAATTTTTCGTTATGTAACTGTAAAAAAAAAACTACAGAACTAAACGCTTTGTTAGAATGAGCGATTCACTTAGATTTAAAAAAAAAAATATGCAGTTTGTACGACGGTGATCTATAACACGTAAACAAATTTTTAGCTCCTTCGAATAAGGGGGTTAGATACTATCACACTAATTTAATCCTGTGGGCTCTAAAGATAGAGAATTTATCTTTGTGTCCCTGTAAGAAAAAAAAAAACTATAAATGCTAGATTCACCAAAATCTATACAATTCGTTCGACGGTGACCTCTAATATTCGTACCAACTATCACTTCATTCTAACAAAGCGTTTAGATACTATCGTGTTCAATCACGCACATACATACCCATATATATACATCACGAAAAATCATGTAAAATCGTACATATTTCAAAACGAAGAGTCGGCGTCAAGATAAAAGTTGGAGGTGTACAACTATTCATTATTGACAGTCACAAATATAATTTGCAACATTCAACGACCAATCGTTATTGAGTTATGCGAGATACAAAATCCACTACGATAATAAAGATTGCAATACTGTCCTTATGTATTGTAATCTCTGAAATCGAGATTACAATTCATTCCTTATATATGTGTGCTCATAAAAAAAAAAACAGAAATTTAAATATTATAGGCAAAGAGTGTTTACTGGATATCTGCCGCATTATGCAAAAAAACCTAAAAAAAAGTCTAAATATTTAAAATTTTATTTAATAAGAAATTTTTTAAATAATTTTTAATTTTCTGATTGCAAAAATCTACAGTACATTTTATACTTTCTTCATTATATACAATAGAAGAAAGTATTGGATTCGTAAAAATTTTCGACCTCGGGTTTTTGATGGATTTACACATTTTGAGAGCTGTAGAACACGATTTGACCATTTTTAGAAAATGTCTGTCTGTCTGTGTGTGTGTGTGTGTGACAAAATTTTGTGGCAACTGTATCTCAGGAACTACTGCACAGAATTTCATACAAATTGGTATGTAGTTGCACCTTGACATAAATTAGTGCCTATCAACCTTTCGTAAAAATTGTCTTGCAGGTTGCGTTGCCATCCCGCTTTTTCTAAATTTTTAACATATGTTGATATAGGACAAAATTTTGTAAAAATGTGCATAAAGAGAATAATTTTTTAGTAATCATTATGAAATTTACAAGAATTATTTATAATAGAGATAGTCAACTGGGAAAAAATTTTTGTATGTGTAGGAGCCTCGCCACCCCCTCTGGGGGGAAACCCCCCCTCAAGGGGAGTAAATTTTCAAGATAGGTATCTTTCGAAAGGTCTCGTCAATACCTTTAAAACGAATGGTTGAACTATAAATCTGTGATAATTTAAAACAAAGTGATCGATTTTTTTTTTTACTTTTAACGAAAAAAAAAAAATCGTATTTTTTTTTTTTTTTTTTTTTTTTTTTAATATTGTTGCTGAGTGAATTTGTATAGGAAAATATAGAAGAAAGTCTTGTGGTGGCCACAACATACTAGTTTTTTATAAATTTCTCTTGTGCAAACTTTTTATGTTTTGGATATTTACGTCTAAACGTTTTTTCTTGATAGAATAAACTTTGGCATTTTGGCATAGTATCGTCATCTATTAGAAAATTTACAAGAATTTTGTAGTAACTGGAAAATTGTGAAATAGTTACAATCAATAAAACCGTCTTTCGAAGCTTTTGTGGAAATAACATTGATTTTAAAGTACAGTCGGTAACAAAAGTGTCCGAACACAAGCAAAAATTCCTATGTAAAAAAAGTACACTTCATACGGTTTTGTTAAATAAATCCTTGTCGAATCCTGTTCTTAGTCAGTGTTAGAACATGATTCGATAAGGATTTATTTAACAAAACCGTATGAAGTGTACCTTTTTTACATAGGAATTTTCGTTAGTGTTCGGACACTTTTGTTACCGACTGTACGGTACACATATTGAAAACGGTGATATAAAGGGTCATTTCATTCTGTAGAAAGATCTCCCACGGACGGCATTCATGATGTCCAGGTCTTTAAAGCAGATAATAAGCTTTAAAACTTTAAACCCAACACCAGCAATTTTATTCTATAATTGCAGAAAAATTTCTTTCATATCACATACATGAATATGTTTAGAATTTGCTTTAACCATAACACGTATATCTTCACTGTAAAAAATAATGTAAGATATTTGGGTAAAGCAATGTTCCAAATTGGAAAGTTCTGTTTATAACCCAAAATTTCAATCTAAATTTGATGCGAGACCAATTTTGGATAGAATTGTTTTGGGGTTTATTTTTTGCAGTGTATATGCGTATACATACGAAATGTTTACGTTTTGTTTGAATCATTTACGCATGTTACATTTTTTTTTTTATAAGAGGGGAATGATATAATATTTTTTACAACGTCTTTTTTTATTTTAGATAAAAATATAAAATAAGATAGTAAACCATACATAACAAGTTTGTAAATTCAAAATAGATAGAATTTCTGCCGGATTTTGGGTTATAAACAAAACTTTCCAATTTGGAACATTGCTGTACCAAATATCTTACAATTTTTTACCTATTTTAGAAAGTTTTTTTTACAATGTTCTGAATTTGGATATATTATGCCAATCTCTCTTAATCCAGACCCGGAAACTGTATATACAGCAGCATCTGAACAAGGCAGTGCTAATGACCCATTTCATATCTTTGGGGGGGAGTGGGGGGAGAGGGGAAAGTGAATTAAAAATTTCAACACAATATTTAATTTTATTTCAGCATAGTTATTTTTATAAAAACTATTTAATAAAGATTGAGTATATGAAAATAATCTGGTGTGTCACTCTTACCCTGAAATGTAATCTATATTAATAAAATCAGAGTTTTGTCTGTAAATTTGTCGGAATCGAAAAATTTTGCGATATCTTCACGTTTCACACCCCATGAAAGCCGAAAATGACTTCAGAAAATTTTGCCTGTGTGTGTGTGTGTGTGTGTCTGTGTGTTTGTCATCGTGTCCGAATGTCGCTTTTTTTGTCCGGTCATCACTCGAGAACGGCAGGACGGAATTCAACGACGCTTGGCAGGAATTTAGGTCTTCACCCAACTTGAAATTATATCTATCAACTTTTCGGAAATTCCCCCCCGTTCCCCCCCTAGGGGGTAAAACACTAAAACACGTTTGTCCGGGCATCACTTGAGAACGGCTGGACGGAATTCAACGACGCTTGGCAGGAATTTAGGTCTTCACCCAACTTGAAATTATATCTATCAACTTTTCGGAAATTCCCCCCCGTTCCCTCCTAGGGGGTAAAACACTAAAACACGTTTGTCCGGGCATCACTTGAGAACGGCTGGACGGAATTCAACGACGCTTGGCAGGAATTTAGGTCTTCACCCAACTTAAAATTATATCTATCAACTTTTCGGAAATTCCCCCCCGTTCCCCCCTAGGGGGTAAAAGACTAAAACACGTTTGTCCGGGCATCACTCGAGAATGGCTGGACGGAATTCAACGGCGCTTGGCAGAAACTTAGGTCTTCACCCAACTTAAAATTATATCTATAGAAATTTTCAAAATTCTGATTAGTGTTTAAATTGTGGGTAAAAAACGCCTGCGCATGCGCCATAAATATTTTTTCACTAAAACGCTTTGAATGGAAAAATAAAATGCAAAAATAAATTTTTAAGATAAAGACTTTTTTCATTCGCGTGAATCGCACTACAAATTATGAAAAGATTTAAATGAAGTTTTGCCATCTGAGTTTCATACTTTAGTTAATTTTAAAACATCTAATTGTCGTATCGAAAAACTGTTTACACCCCAGGATTCAGAAAAATCATCTCTTTAATTTGGTACTGAATTTGTAACGATAGGTCTGATACTTCTAATTTATTTTCCCCTTTTTCCGTTTTTTCGTTGCCACTTAAATTTCATACTTTAGTTATTTTTTTAATATCTAATTGTCGCATCGAAAAACTGTTTGCACCCCTGGATTCAGAAAAATCGCCTCTTTCATTTGGTACCAAATTTATAAATATAGGTCTGATATTTCTAATTTATTTTACCCTTTTTCCGTTTTCAACCCAGATTCGATATGGAACAGCTTTAGTATTGGATCCCTTTGGCAAAATTTGAAATTGGGCACCGAAGTAGCTCGGACGTTTCTCGCCAAGATCTTTAATTGCACAATTGAGATAGCCAATTCAGTTCATCGCAAAAATGGCTTAAAATAGTTAAAGTCACCAAAGGGTTCCGATACTTAAGCTGTGCTTTTTGTATTTATTAGTGCTAGAGGCCTATTTCAGTCGGTACAGTTGTCGAATTTTTATAGGTCACTCTTAATTAGTGCTAGAGGCCTATTTCAGTCGGTTTATTGAATGGGGATTTATTGAATGAAGGCCCCCCAAGGCACAACTTTGACATGAGTCCCCCCCCCCACAGGCCCAACTTTGACATGACTCCCCCCCAAGGTACCCCTATTTCAGTCGGTACAGCGTTGTCGAATTTTTATAATACACTCTTAATAGTGCTAAGGGCCTATTTCAGTCGGTTTATTGAATGGGGATTTATTGAATGAAGTCCCGCCAAGGCACAACTTTGACATGAGTCCCCCCCCCCAAGGTACCCCTATTTCAGTCGATACAGCGTTGTCGAATTTTTATAATACACTCTTAATAGTGCTAAGGGCCTATTTCAGTCGGTTTATTGAATGGGGATTTATTGAATGAAGTCCCCTCCAAGGCCCAACTTTGACATGAGTCCCCCCCAGGCCCAACTTTGACATGAGTCCCCCCCAAGGTACAACTTTGACATGAGTCCCCCCAAGGCCCAACTTTGACATGAGTCCCCCCCAGGCCCAACTTTGACATGAGTCCCCCCCAAGGTACAACTTTGACATGAGTCCCCCGAAGGCCCAACTTTGACATGAGTCCCCCCCAGGCCCAACTTTGACATGAGTCCCCCCAAGGCCCAACTTTGACATGAGTCCCCCCAAGGTACAACTTTGACATGAGTCCCCCCAAGGCCCAACTTTGACATGAGTTCCCCTCCAGGCCCAACTTTGACATGAGTCCCCCCAAGGCCCAACTTTGACATGAGTCCCACACAAGGTACAACTTTGACATGAGTTCCCCCCGCAAGGCACACCTTTGACATGAGTCCCCCCAAGGCACCCCCCCCCTCATTTGGAAAAAGAGAAAAAACGTTGTTTTGCGGCTTAAGACAGTTTGGACTTCCAACGTTATTTGTTACAATATCTGCAGCTGTACAATATCTGTAGGCCTCTGGCACTAAATTAAAATCTGTCAATGTCAGATTTTCATGTTTTAAATAATGAAATAATGTCGTGTCTGTATAATTTTTATTTTTTATTTATTTTTTTTTATTTATAATACTGTCTATTAAAGACTTCTGTGGTCACGAAATTTGGTGCGTAAATTGTTTGTATGCATCCGGCACTTATTGTAACTGCATTTCACGAAATTCGAAATCCCCCCCCCCTTCTCGGAGTCGGATGGCAATAAACATGTGTAAAAACATGTTTTTCCGTTTGAATTAGCTTTGAATTATCTTAGAATGGCGAATTTTGGTGTGTGGATATTGATTAAGTGCACGCATTATGTACATTAGTGGGATTTTGCAAAACTTCGAACTCACCCGCTGAGGGTGGGGAAGTAAGAAGTGGGTAAGTTGTGCCGAAGACAGTGGAGACCCAGACTCCTCACTTTGCGAGCGAGAAAACCTCTACCACTCACAGCGAGAACTTAGGTTATTAATAAAGATATAGCATTTTGACAAATCATTTAAGTTTAACGTCCAGCGAAGCGGGCAAAGCCTGCTAGTACTATATAAATACAGATTGGAGATTAAAGGATAAGATATCGAGTACTGTTATGCAAACCTATGTTAAAAGAATTCAAATTAGACTTCAGAACAGCTTTATTTCAAGGGTAATTCTGTGTGAGGAGTCTACCGCCCCCCTCAACTGCCCGTTTCATCACTGTACCTACATTTATATAGAATTCGAATCTATTATCAAATTCAAAAGTTCATTTTAAATTATTATGACAACTTTCACAACAACATTCCTTGAAACTTGTCAATCTTGATCAAACTTTTCTAGAAAGAAAAATATTAACTTTAAAATACAGCATTTGGATCGCCTAAAATTATTTGTTTTTAATTTATTCTAACAGACACAGGCAAAGATCAAAATTTAAAAACTTGACTTCGGTATTCAGGAAGCCTCAAAACGTCTAAATATACAAAAAAAACCAAGCGATGAATATTTAGCTTAAAGAAAATACATTATTTACCGTATGACTGTGAGGAATTAATTTCAGTTCCTGAGCAGCTTTCGTGGTCATGGTAAAATATTGCAGTAAAGCACTTCCCCTAACAATAAAAAAGAATGTTATGGCTTAAATATTGGCAGCCCTGTGCATATTCTGAAAGTTATGTATACATGACATGGTGCAGCTAAACATGATCCTATAGTAATAATACACGGCACAACCTGAAATACACTTCCATCAATTTTCAAGTATTGTCGTACTATAATCAAGTTCTTTTGTGTAGCCCTGTAAACGAACAGTGAATGATTTCTATACCATATGCTACATGAAACATGTTTTTACGTATATAATATATGTATATTCGTTTCATTCTGTTTAGTGCAGTCTATAGATGTTAAACTCTACTTACCTGCAATTTCCCCCATAGACGCAATGCATTTGAATTCTCCTGGGTGTCCTTGTACACGAACCATTTACTTGATCTCAACGAAAAGTTTAGTGTAACATCCCTATATCATACACATTTAAAATACCAAGTTTGGAACTTTTCGCTGTAATTAATTTTTTATATATGCTGATAACACACAGACGCACATACAAACACACACACACACACACACACACACAGAGAGAGAGAGACAAACCGCTAAAAACATGATTTTTGAATTCAGGGTACCTCAAAACGTGTAAATATAACAAAAAACTCAATTTTAAAAATTTGACCCAAAAATAATACTTTCTTTACCTTATGGGTAAGAGAAAGTAAAACGTGTAAAATTTAATATATTACAATACAGGAACAAATGAAATGAAAATACAAACAAAAAAAAATTTCACTTAATAACCTCAAAACGTGTAAATATAACAAAAAACTCAATTTTAAAAATTTGACCCAAAAACAATACTTTCTTTACCTTATGGGTAAGAGAAAGTAAAACGTGTAATATAAATTTAATATATTACAATACAGGAACAAATGAAATGAAAATACAAACAAAAAAAAATTTCACTTAATAAAATTCTATTTAAACGGATGGTAAACAACGTTCTGTTTAAAAAATAATAATAAATAAGAATAAATAGAAGAGTAATATAGAAAACAAAAATATAATTAACCCATTTAAAATTACATTTAAAAGATAGATAAGTAAAATCCTGTACAAACGTAGAAAAAACTGTGGATTCCAAAACGCAACAAAAAATACAATACAGTTCTTCCAACACGAAAACGTTATTAAATATGCATTACAAATATGACACGAGCATCTCCTAAATTTGGATATCATATAATTCCGACCTCTCTTAAAGTCTCATAAAGTGTAGGTAGACTAATGTCTATGTGAGGAATAAGGTAATGCTAATGACCCCCTTTGTTATCCTTAGGGTCATGAGTGGATGATCAGCCTCAGGTCCTTATTCTGTAAACGAATGAAGGAAAAGATTATTTCGAGATCTGTAATCAATTACATGATTCACTTTCTTCTAAATTTACTCTTTATCCGAAACGCGTTTTGAATGAGTGATGAGATAATATTATTACCTAGAGTAATGTTTATCGAATTATGCTTTAAGCAGCCAATTCATTTGTTTGATAATTATGGTACTTCGATTATGATATACACACATTTAATTAAATTGTCATTCTCGATAGGTATTTAAATATCAGGAAGTGGAAGATGTGTGAATTGTAGTTTGAAAGAGAAAGCAGTCATGCTAATTATACCGATGTACCTAACAATTAAGTGACCCTGGTTAAAAAACCTCCTCACTTTTTAAGGCATCCTCAAAAATAATCCTACAGGGAAAGTTAAATAGCACTCAAGAAGATGAATTTTTTCTTGCAAGACAGCTTGATCAGCTAATAACAACGTTAAAATTGAAAAGCTATCACTCAAAACATAGGGAATTCCTTCATTGTTTATAGGTTATCTAATCCAGTATTTCTTAGAAAATAATAAAATTGATTAATATATTCTAGCTATATTGAAATGGAAAACATCTTAACCTAAGAATATGTGTATTAAATTATAGTTTAGGAAATGAACTGAATTGTTTGATAATTATAGAAATTCGATTATGATGTACATAAATTTAATTAAATTGTCATTCTCGCTGAATATTCGAAAATCAAGAAACAGAAATGTTAAAATTGTCGTTTAACAATAAATATAAACAAATTAATTGTAATAATATACCTGTTAATTAAGTGATACGGGGTGAAAAGAAAAAAAAGAGCTTTAAACCTTTTTAGGATATTTACAAAAATATCCCAAAGAAAATGTTAAATATCAGTCACGAAGGGCTTTTTCTTATAAAATGTAGCACTAAAGGCAACTTTATCAAGTAATAACAGCGTTAAAAACGAAAAGCTATCTCTCAAAACACAGGAATAAAATTCCCTTACCTTTAGAAATTTATCTAATCCGGTATTTGTTAGAAAATAATAAAATTGTAAATACGGCCTAGCTATATGGAAATGGAAAATGTCATAACCCAGGAAAATGTGTATTATATTATAGTTTAAGCAGTTAATTCCTTTGTTTGATAATTATGGAACTTCGATTATGATGTACATACTGTTGTATAGTTTCTTGTCGTAGTGATTGTTATTAGTAAAGAAATTTCCCAAGGAATTGAAAACTAGACCCATTTCAAAAATACAGTCCCCTGCAGTCATCACGATGCCTTTATTAAATAAAATTTTCTAAAAATCATCAAGGTCAAATATTTTCAAAATATTAAATACTGAGCGTTGTTTGATATTTAAAGATGTTGCTATAATCCACGAGGAAACGTTGAGATTGTCGAATAAAAATGGGGGAGAGAGCGAATCTAATTGCGTATGTTCTATACGATGATCTGGAGCAGTTCTGTGTTCCATTCACTAGAACAGATCAGGGATGTCAAAACTAAAAAAGCCAATTGTGATGTAGAAATATCACATATATTTTTAAAATTTTCTATTTAACTTTAATTAAAATTTATTTTAACAACTTTCACCGGCCACTGTAGCATGTGGGATAGACGGCCGGTGATGTGGTTAACGCTTTATACAATTTACTCGTGTATTTAATATAAATCATTAATAAACGCCGAATTGTTGCTGTATCAATAAAATAAATGAAAAAAAGAAATGTAAAAGAAAATCACCCTAAAAGGAAAATCTCATGTTATCATGTCGTCTTATAAAGAATAACATATGACTTATTTCATTTATGTTCCTCCTAAATCATAGTTTAATTCGCTAACGTAATTTATTCAGTTAGTCAATATTATCCTTGAACAGAATTAAATTATAGCTATATTTTATGTATCTGTCCGTTGTAGTTTCTCCTTTCTCATCACGAAAGTTTGGCTACATTCAAGGGTTAATATATATTTCACTCCTGCTTTGTATATTCAAAATTATTAGCTTGATTAGAGTATAACGTATCGCAAAAAACCACTTTTTATGTGTTCTTGCTGGCGAAGAAATTAAATACCATTATGTAATGATAATTTGAATATGGCTAGAATTTTATCTTTCTTCTCTGATTGCTCCTGCTTAGAACATTTACGAATGTACAGTCGGTAACAAAAGTGTCATGTAAAAAAAGTACACTTCATACGGTTTTGTTAAATAAATTCTTATCGAATCATGTTCTTACACTAAGTACAGGATTTGACAAGGGTTTATTTAACAAAACCGTATGAAGTGTACTTTTTTACACAGGAATTTTTGGTAGTGTTCGGACACTTTTGTTACCGACTGTAGTTCTCAAAAATTTACCCGTTAGGGGCCCCTTCCCTTTCTATTTTATGCTGCAAGTCAATAAAAAAATACTTTGTGCACATTTTTGTGTCGACTTTTATTGATTTCTGGACTTGGCCTTTTCAACACCTCTGTATAGAATCTTGGGTATTTCAATTGAAAAAATGTATATCAAATGTCCAGCGGCGATCAACGCAAGAAAAATAATACGGTAATATGACGGCGTACTGTAAACTGTCGAATGGAAACTTCACTACTTACATACTGTATACCTGGAAAACCACACTACACCGATAATCAGAAAAACAGCCAAATTTAGTGCCAAATACTTTCTTTGTTTCTCAAATAAAATGATATACATATTTTGAATTCAGAAGTCGTTATTAAATTTTATATATAATTGTTTAGCCAACAAAATAACTCACAAGAATTAAAAAAAAAAAAAAAGTTACATCTAACGATTGCACTATAATTGTAATTTAGAAACTAAATCATTTCTTAATTATATTAACTGACAGGGCTTTCTAAATTTAGCTACAGTCGGTAACAAAAGTGTCCGAACACTAGCAAAAAATCCTATGTAAAAAAAGTACACTTCATATGGTTTTGTTAAATAAATCCTTGTCGAATCCTGTTCTTAGTCAGTGTAAGAACATGATTCGACAAGGATTTATTTAACAAAACCATATGAAGTGTAATTTTTTTACATAGGAATTTTCGCTAGTGTTCGGACACTTTTGTTACCGACTGTACAATGAAAAAAACTTGTACAATATTATTTGACGTTGAGATTTCTAAAAGAGTAATTTATTTAATAAATAATACTTTGAACTGTCAGTTAGTTGACTTTTGAGGGGTAATCCAAGAAGTTATTTATTAACCGGAAAAGATTTAATTTGCATCAGTTAATTCTTTTTAATCGACAACAAGCTAATAAATCTACAATTAATTATTTGGGCTTTCAACAGCGTTGTTAACGGATACTATATTAATTGTGCTCTTTCAATAAGTTTCTTATAATATTAAAAGAAAGTTTGTATTATACAGTTAAATGAATTGAATGAACTGATATTACAGGGTGCATAAGGTATTTGAGGACAGATTGAAAATAAAACAAATTTATTCGTATTTCTTGCAAAATATACTACATTTACATGAATTGTTTTATACAATGTTAATTGACTCTGTGTCTATACATTTATTCAATAAAATCCCCATTAGCGGCAATAACTGACTCAATACGGTGTCAGAAACGACTTCATGCCCGAATCAAATACTGTTTGCTCATATTCATCATTGTAGACGATAAGGCATCTTTCAACGATAAAATAGTGTTATAGGGATGTTTATTGATCTCTCGCTAAACTACGCCCCATACATAGTGAACCAGGGGATTAAGGTCCGGGGAGCTAGGTGGCCATAAATTCGGGGGGATATGGTCGTGGAAATTGTCAGCCATCCAATCTTGAGTTGTCATGGCTGGAGTAAAGTTTTGTTGGAAGATGTAAGGTCTATATCTACGTACACTGTCAATCCACGATTTAACAATTTCAACTAAAACCTTGATAAAAGCGGCAGCATTTATCCGACGCCCTTCCTCATAGAAGTGGGGTGGCATAAAGTATCCTTCATTGCTCACAACCCCCAAAACAATGACAAATGGCGTACAACTGCGTATGCATAACACGGGGAACCTCTGTAGGATCGGAGCATAGACACCTGTTATTTTTTTGATTTATTATTTGATCTTTACCGAAATTTTTTTTTTTTTTTTTTTTTTCATCAGAAAAAAAACCACAACATGTTTGGAATTTCGGGGTGCTTGAGTTTGTTCAGGACACGTTTTGATCGAATGAATCTTTGATCCCGAGTTTGTGCCGACATAAACTGTCTTCTGCGCATAACGTAAGATTTGTAACGGAGGTCTTCGTGCACAACTAGACGGTTTAAGCCTTCTGATACATTAAGTTTCGTCACAGTGGCTCTCATGGATTCCGAAGGGTTTTCATCAATAATCTCCAGTACTTATTGAACAAATTCTGGTATTCTAATAATGTCCGAACGGTCCTCATGTTTTTTTGCATTTTGCAATGCTTCCAACACCGCCATCTGATGCTTATAATTCGCGTCGGACCTTATGTATGAATGATCGGGCGCAGTTGAGAAAGTTCGAGATTTCTAAATCGGTGTGTTTCGTGCATATCATGACAATAAATGCATGTCTCTTCCTTTCTTGTGTTACTTTATAATCCTCCATTGATGATCTGAAAAGAAAAAGACGGAAAATATTTAATCTCCAGAAATTACAACCACATATATGAGTGTCCTCAAATACCTTACGCCCCCTGTATTTAGCTGATAATTTGGTACTTAATAAATGTCGAATAAAATTAGATTTATTTAAATAATATGTGAGTAACATCCTCACACATATACATTTAATTAAATTATCATTCTCGCTAAGTATTCAAATATCAGGAAATAGAAAATGTTTGAATTGCCGCTGGACATTAAATGCAAACAAACTAGCTATGATTATACACCTATTAATTAAAATACACTGGGGAAAAAAAAAACATTCTACTTTCTTAAGACATTCTCAAAAATACCCCACAGAGTAAAATATCACTCATGAAGGAGTTTTTCTTTTAGATTGTTCGTAGCACTAAAGACAGCCTTATCAAATTATAACAGCTTTAAAAACAGAAAAGCTATCACTCAAAACACAGGAATAAACTTCACTCACCCCCTTTAATTTAACTAATCCAGTGTTAGTTAGAAAATAATAAAACTGAGAATATAGTCTAGCTGCATGGAGATGAAAAATGTCATAATCCAGCGAAATGTGTATTAAATTATAGTTTAAGCAGTCAACTCATGTACTTGATAATTATAGAGCTTCGGTTATGATATACACACATTATCAATTTCTCTGTATATTTAAATTTTGGGCGATGGAAAATGTGTGAATGATAGGTTAACAGTGAACGCAAACAAAAAAGATATAATAATATACATACTAATTAAGTGACACTGAGTAAAAGACTTTCAACCTCCTTAAGACGAATCTTCAAAAGTATCCCTGTCGGAAAGTGAGATATCACTCAAGAAAAAAAAATATTTTTTGCACGTTTTCGCACTAAAGACTGCTTTATCAAATAATAACAGTGTCAAAATAGAACAGCCATCATTCAGAACACTCAAATAAAATTTCCGAATTTTTATTTACTTATTTAATCCAGTACTCGTCAGAAAAAAAAAAAAAAAAAAAAAAAAAAAAAATGCGGGGAATGTGTACTATTTACAATCGCCAGCAAAAGTATTGAAGCACACATCCACACTTTTCCTATATTTTTTATTGGTCTGATCGCTCATTTTTTTTCATCAACTTACTTTTTTTATAAACAGCATAAGACTAAGATCATGATTCGACAAATATTTACTTAACAAAATAGTATTACAGTCGGCAATAAAATTATTCGAGCACTAGCAATAATTCCTATGCAAAAAAAGTACGCTTAATACTGTTTTCAATATAGTATTTTGTAGGCAGGAGAAGATTTATAAGCCATAACTAGGATATGACGAGGCGTTTCATTTTAAACACATAAAATTTAATAGATGACTATTACAATTACACATGAAAAATACAAGTAACATGAACGACTACATTTTTAAGACTGCGATCTGTTCTAGCAGAGATAAAAGTAAAAAGGAATGAACAGATCATTGATTGGACGTGACGTCACTTACCAACAGTCCAATAGATTTAATCAGGAATACAATGACGAAATACACCACATTTCTCCTCCCCTTAATTCTGTATACCATACCTGATGGGAGGTTTTCTTACTCTAGATGACCTTCTTACAACCTGTTCAGAAAAAGACAAATTAGCATTTTTAAGTTTTGAATGTTCCAATTTTAGTTCATTTTTATTTAGAGTACTGTTGATATTTTTATCACAGTCAATTTCTCCAGGCTTTGTAGACACTGATCTACTGTCGGTTGGCCCTGGATCTGGTGTAGTGGAAGCATCGGTTGGCACTGGATCTGGTGTACTGGCAGGATCGGTTGGCACTGGATCTGGTAAAATGGCAGGCCTCCTACCAGACTTAGATTCTCCATTGCTTTGCAGGTGTGGACTCTTGCTATTGGGAACTATGGAAATGTTTGCATCAAGAGTGTTCTTTTCAATTTCACCAGGACTTGTAGTTTCCTCCAGTTATACTCTGGAACCTACACTTTTCAGTTGATCAACGTGTCTTTTCCATACACATGAACCTACTTGAATTTTGTAATGTAGTTTACCTAGTCTGGCAATTACTTTACCTATTTTCCATTTATCTCCTGATGTGTAATTGCGTACTGCAACTTTTTCATTTATTTCGAATTCTCTTATCTTTTTCTTGTTAAAAACATTTTTATGTTGTTTGTTTTCAACATAATTTTTAACATTTGGTACAAGCAAATCTAATTTTGATCTGATATTTCTTTTCAGAAATAATGATGCGGGACTCTCCCCTGTTGTAATATGAGGCATTATTCGGTATTGGAATAAAAATTCGTTTAACTTAAATTGGAGATTTCCGGGTTCTGAACTTAAGGATTTCAATCCTTTTTTAATTATTTGGACATATCTTTCGGCTTGACCATTTGTAGAGGGATGATATGGTGCAGTTAAACTATGTTTTATGCCTTTACTTTGTAGAAAATGTTCGAATTTTTCTGAAATGAATTATGGCCCATTATCAGACACAAGGGACACAGGATAGCCATATCTGGCAAAAAGCGAAGAAAGACAGTTTATAGTGTTCTCAGCCGTAGTATTAGGAACAATGAACACTTCTGTCCATTTACTGTGGGCATCTACTACGATTAAAAACATTTTCCCCATCATTGGACCAAAAAAGTCTACATGTATTCTGTTCCAAGGTGTTGTAGGCCATTCCCAGTGATGATTTTCCATTTTAGGAGGATTATGTTTTAATTTAATACAAACAGAACAGTTATTTGCTAAATTCTCAATGTCTTTATCAATACCTGGCCACCATACAAAACTACGTGCCAGTGCTTTCATTTTTACTATGCTAAAATGGCCAAAATGCAAATCTTCCAACACTTTTTGTCTATGAACAGTAGGAATTACAACACGATTCCCTTGTAGTATGCAATTATTTAGTATAGAAAAATCCTGTTGTTTATGTCCAAAAAGTAAGTAATTTGGCATCTGTGTGCCTGATATTAAATGTCGGTACATTTCTTTCAATGTTGGATCTCGCTTAGAACTTGCACATAATATCTTTGTATTTAACGGTAACGATGTGATTTGACGAATAAATAAACAATCGGATTCATCAAGGTTGCCAAATAAATTTGGTGACAAAGTTGGTGACACTTTTTCTGGTTGTAGCGAATCGGACGACGGCAGCAGTAAGTCTTCACTACGTAATGGAAGACGTGATAGAGCATCGGCATTTCCGTGCTCTGCAGATTTTTTATATTTAATATCATAATTAAATGTCTGTAAGTATAATGCGTATCTTTGCATTCTAGCTGCCGAAAGTACCGGAATACTTTTTACGGGTGAAAATATGGAAACTAGGGGTTTACTATCTGTATACAGTGTAAATCTCCTACCATATAAAAATTGAAAAAATTTCTTTACACCAAAATTTATTGCTAACGCTTCTTTATCTACCTGACTATACCGCTTTTCTGCAGAAGACAAAGTTCTAGAAGCAAAAGCTATGGGTTTTTCGGAGTTATCTGGCATTGTATGCGAAAGTACTGCCGAAATTCCATAAGGAGAAGCATCAGTGGCTAAAATTAAGGGTAATTTAGATTAAAGTGGGTGAGAATCCTTTCGGAAGTAATTTCCTGTTTAATTGCATTAAAAGAATTTTCACATTTTTTAGTCCACTGAAAATTTACACTTTTACGTAATAATTCATTTAGAGGATAAGCAATCGTAGATAATTTAGGAACAAATCTAGAATAGTAAGATACTAAGCCTAGGAACGCTTTTACTTGAGTTACGTTTTGAGGTATTGGAGCATTTAAAATAGCAGAAATTTTTTCTTGCGTTTTGTGTATGCCATTTTTGTCAATTTTGTAACCGCAGTATGTAATTTCATCATTCATGAAAAAAGATTTTTCTTTATTTATTTTAAGATTATATTCACGTAACCTTTCTAGCACTTGTTTTAATCGCTCTAAATGTATTTCATCCGTTTCCCCTGAGATGCATATATCGTCAATAAAAACTGAAATACCCTCTATACCTTTTAAAATTTGTTCTACAGTTCTCTGCCATATTGCTGGCGAACTGGCAATTCCGTATGGTAATCGCGTAAATTTAAATAAGCCTTTAGGAGTGTTAATAGTAAGTAATTCTTGTGAATTTTCCTTTACCGGTAAATGCAAGTATGCTTGGTTTAAATCAATTTTTGTAAAATGTAATCCACCCCCTACAGTTGCTAATATATCCTCAATTTTTGGTAGCGGGTATTTGTCAACCTTTAAAAATTTATTTACCGTGACTTTAAAATCGCCGCATAAACGAATTTTCCCATTAGGTTTTACCACCGGAACAATAGGTGTTGCCCATTTAGTCGTACTAACAGCTTTTATTATCCCTTCATTTTCTAATCTTTCCAATTCTTCATTTACCGCATTCCTTAATGCATACGTAACTGTTCGCGATTTACAAAATATTGGTGATGAGTCTTTCTCTAAATGTAATTCAGCTTTAACATTTTTAATTTCACCTACGTTATTTGTGAATAAATCCGTAAATTTATTTAGTAAATTATTTAAATTTTCCGAGATTTGTACTTTGTTTACCGGAACAGTTTGTAAATTGTTTGGGAATATATTAAATGTAGTTATCCAATCCCTACCTAGCAATAAAGGAAAATTGTCTTTTTTAACTAAATATAACTTAACATTCCTAGTTTTGTTTTCGTAAGTTACATTTACTCTAACAAATCCCTCGGGCTGGAAAATTTCTCCCGTGGCTGTCTTTAATTGTACATCAGCAGGAAACATTTTATGTTCTGGAAATAATCTCCGAAAACGATTTATCGGTACGGCGGAAATCGCCGATCCCGTATCAAGTTCCATTTCTGCTTTAGCACTATTTTCTATCAAAACCCAAATTTTTATAGGTTTAGTGCCTTCAGATTGTAACGACAAAATGGCTACAGTATCAAGAACATTTACATTTTTCTTTTGAGTAACATTGTTTTGTGCGTTCCGACACACTTTACTCAAATGACCACGTTTTTTACAAAAATTGCAAACTGCATTAATAAATTTACAAACATTTGCTAAATGAGAGCTATTTCCACAACGATAACAATGAGTTTTACTTTTATTTGCACTCGCAGTTTTGTTCACGTTTTGTTTACTTAAGTTATTTTGAGAATAATTTTGTTTTGGTTTCCTAACACTAACAGAAACTTTATTCAAATTCAAATTTTTATTCTGTAATTCTATCATGTCATTTTCAGTACTTTGCATAGTTACGGCTTGTTCTACTGCTTTTTCAAATGTTAAATCTTCAACCTGAGACATTAATTTGCTTTGGATTGTTTCATTTTTTAATCCGCGTAAAAATTGTTCTAACAAATTTTCTGACAGCGAATCGCCTGTAACGCGCAATGTGTTGTAAGTTTCTTTAAACGAACACTAAAATCCTGCACAGATTCGTTATCTCCTTGACAACATTTTCTAAATTTAATGCGTTCACTTATTTTGTTTGGAATTTTACATAGATGTTTTGTTAAAACATCTACTAATTCAGTGTAAGTTTTTGATTCAGGGAGATCTGGGAACAGTAAATTTGTAAGTAAATTATATAATTTCGGTCCGATAAAAGTTATTAAGGCACTAACTTTTTTTTCATCCTTAATATCAAACAAAATAAAATTCTGTTCCAATCTCCTGACATAAATTTCAAACGACTCTACCGAATCATTGAATTCTTTAAAATTTTGAAACATTTTTAATGAAAATATACTAGTTCTAACAATAAAAACATGCAATCTAATAAAAGAACAGAAAGAAAAAAAATAAAATAAATGTGTAAATACCTTTTTTTCTCTCTTTTCCGAAAAAATAAAAAATCGTAGACAACTAATTATCTCTGGCGCCTATGCATTTCCGGCCTGACAGTAGACAAAAACTCACCAAATGCCCGTCTCCGATCGCTTTTCGTTACTTTCGAAATATCAATTTTCTTTATGAAGAACTGCAGATTGCATTTTTAATCATCTTGAAGTAGATATTATTAAAATGTTGAAGAGCAAAACTTCTTTTTGCTTTTTTCTTTTTCATTTCGTCGCCAATATAGTATTTTGTAGGCAGGAGAAGATTTATAAGCCATAACTAGGATATGACGAGGCGTTTCATTTTAAACACATAAAATTTAATAGATGACTATGACAATTACACATGAAAAATACAAGTAACATGAACGACTACATTTTTAAGACTGCGATGTGTTCTAGCAGAGATAAAAGTAAAAAGGAATGAACAGATCATTGATTGGACGTGACGTCACTTACCAACAGTCCAATAGATTTAATCAGGAATACAATGACGAAATACACCACAACTTAATACTGTTTTGTGAAATAAATCCTTGTCGAATCATACACTTAATCAGTCTAAGAACATGATTCGACAAGGATTTACTTAACAAAATAGTATTACAGTCGGCAACAAAATTAATCGAGCACTAGCAATAATTCTTATGCAAAAAAAGTACACTTAATACTGTTTTGTGAAATAAATCTTTGTCGAATCATGCACTTAATCAGTCTAAGAACATGATTCGACAAGGATTTATTTAGCAAAACAGTATCAAGTGTATTTTTTATACAGGAATTACTGTTAGTGCTCGAATAATTTTGCTGCTGATTGTAAGTGCCCATGTTTTAAGTAGGAATTATTGCTAGTACTTCAATCATTTTGCTGTCGACTGTATGTGTATGGTAGGATGACCAGATCGCTTAACATTCATGGAACGCTCAGGAAAAAAGATGAACTTCATAGCATTTTGATTGAAAACGATATCCATATCGCCTGTCTACAGGAGACATGGCTGAATGAGAAAATGCGGTTCAACATCAAGGGCTGCACTACTATCCGAAGAGACAGAGTGGATAGACGCGGTGGTGGACTGTCTTTTCTAATTAAGAATTCTGCAGTCAAGTTTAAAGCCATCCCCATTTGTCAGGATACTGGTAGCACCGAAGTACAAGCACTGGAGGTTTTCCTCCCAGAGCGCTCTTTCATTCTTGTGAATGTATATCATCCTGACAACTCCCCTATTGACCCAACTTCTTTTGATTTTAATTTCGGCTCAGCTGATACAATTATTATGGTTGGAGATTTTAATGCAAAAAGCCCCACTTGGGGATCACCAGTTTTGGATATGAAGGGACAACAAGTAGAAGACATTCTTACTGATCTAGGACTGATTACCTTAAATAATAAACAAAACACCTACTTATCACGAACTACTGGCACAGAATCTGCTCTTGATATCTCGGCTGTCAGTTATCATCTATCGAGCCTCTGCCGCTGGAAAATTCTGAATAGTGCCCTAAGTGATCATCGACCTATTATTACCACTCTAAAACTCAAAATGGATGAGGAGGACCAGATAAAGAGATCATGGAACTTTAGAAAGGCAGACTGGACAGGCTTCACACAGTTTCTAGAAAAACTATGTTCTAATAAGCCTCGAACTGACTCCATCGAAGAAAAAACTTCAAATTTTGTAAATAACATCACAACTGCTGCTAAAAGGTTCATTCCCAGAGGTAAAAGGAAGAAGCAATGGGTCCCATATTGGAAAGATCACAACATCGATTCTTTGATAAAGGAAAGGGACACTCTGAATGAACATGTGAAGACTAATAATACAAGCTCAAACAGAGAAAAGCTTGCTGAGGCTACTAAAAGGGTGGAGGATGAAATAGCAAAATCTAAAAGTCAAAAATGGGCAGATTTTTGTAACAGCTTAGACCCAAGAAAAGATGCAAAATACTGGAAAGTTGCTGGTGCCTTAAACAAATACTCCCCCGGCTCACAAACTCAAAGCTCAAACATTATCAGCACTTCTGGAACTGATGCAGACTCAAATAAAGCAGCAGCAAACTTGCTGGCACTGCACTTTTCAAACGTAAGTAAACTTTCATTTAGCAAAGAAGACAAAAAGCTGAACAAAACCGTTAGAAAACTCCTGATGGAAGCTAGAAGATACAGGAAAGATGATGTCTTCACTAAGGCTATCACATATCTAGAATTGAAGACAGCGATTCAAAAATTGGATGCAAAGAAATCCCCAGGAGGCGACCTGATATTTGGTGAGATGATTAAACACCTTGGAGAAACTGCTATGGAATGCTTATTGGAAATAATCAATCTGTCATGGAAAAGAGGAAAACTTCCAAAGGCATGGAAAATGTCATTTATAGTCCCAATTCTCAAACCAGGAAAACTGCCAACTGAGTGTAAAAATTATAGACCTATCGCACTAACCAGCATTCTCTGCAAGATTACAGAAAGAATAATTCATCATAGAATTATGGGCGAACTTATTAAGACAGATATGCTCAATTTCTATCAGACAGCGTACAGAAAACAACACGCCACAGAGGACCAACTCTTCTATCTTTGTCAAAGTGTTATAGACGGTCTACAAAATAGCCCTTCAGAAAAGACAACTGCTGTATTCCTTGACATGACATCTGCTTTCGATACAGTATGGAGGAAAAAATTGGTAGAAATTGCATACAAGCATGGTATAAAAGGCAATGCCCTTATTTGGATTGCAGACTTCTTAAGAGACAGGAAGATTAGAGTGAAACATAATGGAGCTAACTCTAAGGAAAGGAAAACGTGGGGAGGAGTTCCACAGGGCTCTATACTCAGTCCCGTACTCTTCCTTTTATATGTTAACAACATCCACCAGCATATCGACAATGAAACCAAGATTGCATGCTATGCGGACGACATTGCAATATGGCACACATGTAGCGACATCAAAAAGTCAGAAAATTCTCTCAACAGATCTTTAATCGGTATCGTGAATTGGTCAAGAGAACTGAAGCTACGGATCAACCCACAAAAAACTAACTACACGATTTTCACAACAGACAGAAGCCATAGAAAGCACTTTAACCCAGTTATTACCATGGATGGCGTGCCTCTCACTAAGGTGGATAACCCAAAATATTTGGGTGTGACCCTGGATGCAGAACTTCGGTTCACGAAGCATATTGAAAACATTTCACACAAGGCACTTAAGAAATTAAACATCCTGAGAAGTCTCTGTGGTACTGACTGGGGAGCTAACCCCAAAACTCTCAGAACTACCTATGCTTCACTAGTAAGACCCAATCTGGAATATGCAGCACCAATTTGGGCACATGCCTCTGTGTCTGCACTCGAGAAACTTGATAAGATTCAGGCCCGAGCAGCCAAGATAATTATTGGAGCTGTCTCATCTACTAATAACACCAAGGCAGAGCAAGAGTGCGGCCTACAGACACTTGATAATCGAAGAAGGTACCAAACAGTTAAATTTATTAACAAGGCTAATAGTCTAGATGTAAATCATATCTCTCGCAGAGCAACAACTAACTGGAATTGCAAATCAAGACTCAAAAGATCCTCTACCATGAAACTTGATAAAGAAATACGAGAAAGTCTTGAATTGAATCAAAGATTTATGTTGCTTCAGGAACCTGTCCTATCATCCTGCCTTCCCCCAAATACTGTTATCAATTTGAACCTACTAGACCACTGCTTGAAAAAAGAACCGGAGGCCATAGTTAAAGCCAAAGGAATTAAAACTATCGAAACTTATTTGGGGCGCGACCTAGTGCAGATGTATACTGATGGATCTTCAGATGAGACTATTTTGAATGGAGGAGCAGGCATATCAATCACTCTGACTAATGACATGAAAATGCAAAAAAGTATAGGAGCAGGAAACATTGCTTCTAATTTTACTTGCGAACTAAAAGCAATTCTTGAGGCCCTACAAATGTATATTTCTCTAAATGATACTGATAAAGCTAATGGACTCGTCATTTTCTGTGATTCAAGGGCTGCCCTGGAAGCGATAGAGAATGGAGACTCCAGGCTTGCACAAGATATCCATCACTACTTAGAGGAAATTTGCCACCTTGGGAAAAGCTGTACTTTCCAGTGGACACCCGCACATGTTGGTATTGAAGAGAACGAGGAAGCAGATAAGCTGGCGAAGGAAGCGAGGGACCTAAACTTGGAAATCTGCAGCACCGTAACTTTAGGTGACGCTAATGCAATTGCTAGATACAGACTGAAAGTAAAACACATCAAAAAGGAACATCAACTATGTGTTATCAATGCAGACAGGATGATTACCAAGACTATCTCCAGACTCAGAACCCAACACTTTGGTGGAATGACAATAAATACAGATGGCACCAGAACTTACAAATCATGTAGGAACTGCCTGGAGAAGGAACTCACTCCAGAACACATTTTCAACTGCCCGGCCATCATAAGAAGCTTACAGGCCTTTGACGAATTTCCCTTTCAGGGAAATCTCTATAGCGACAAAATTGTGGACATTGCCAAGGCCGTGATTTTGGCACATGGAATGATTTGAATTTGACTTCAATTGGACACGACACCAACCAACCAACCAGGATGACCAGATCAAAGTACCTTTATAATGGAGAAGCATTAAAAATTGCTACAATTATCAAATTATTGATGTATTTTTTCATTCCTAATAAATAAGGACTAAAAATAAAGTGTTATTGATTAATAATTTAGTTTCCACAATTTTTTAAAACTTAGAAAAATGCCTTCAAAAAAAAAAAAAAGGGCGTCCCTATTTATCCCCAGAAAATGGGGACGTTTGATTAGTATAGTGTATGCAGATAAACGTTATACTCAGAGAAGTTTTTAATAAATTATGCTTTAAGAAGTTAACTAATTTGTTTGATAATTATAGATCTTCGATTATAATACACATACATTTAATTAAACTATCCTTTCTATTGCTATTCAAGTATCACAAAATGAAAGATGTGTAGACAGTCGCTTGACCGAGTAAATACAAACAAACCAGCTATAATAATGTACTTCTTAATTAAGTTACTCTGCGTTAACTCTTCTAAGAGCATCTTCAAAAATACCCCACAGGGAAAGTTAAATATCATTCAAAAGGAAAGGGGTTTTTCTCACAATTTTTAGCAGTAAACACAGATTTATCAAATAAAAACACCATTGAAAATGAAAGTCCATCATTCAAATCACTGGAGTAAGATCCCTTCACAGTTATTAATTTATCTAATCCAGTACTCATTAGAAAGGAATAAAGCGGAAAATACATACCACGCTGTTAAAAATTTCAACAAAAAACTCTGTGTAATCTATTATCTTAAGTCTTACGTAAAATTACAGAGAAAAATAAACGGAGATGTTAAAAAACGTATTTTATACATTCATTTTAATAACTAATATTAATTTAATTAATTAATGGTGAGAATATATTTCGGACTTGGAATGCTTTTTCTAAAGTAGAAACAGTCATTTTTTATTTTAATTAAAAAGTTAAATAATAAAATTACGTAAAAATATAAAATAAAGATTGAGAATCTCGGTTATTCACTTTTAACTAAGAATTGCTGTAAAATTGCAGAGACTCTGGATAAATATTTACATTAAATTTACAGAAATTTTTAACAGTGCAGTTGGTTGGTGTGGTTTAGCGTCGCACTAGTACTGCACAACGGGTAATGAAAATACATATTAGCTAAATGAAGGCGGAAAAGCGATACCCACAGAAATATGTGTTACATTATGCTTTAAGCCATTCAACTCCTCTGTTTGATAATTATGATGTACATATATTTAACACGGTGAACGCCACGCGAATAAAATTAATTAAAATTCCTTACTGATATTATCCTGTAATAAATAAAAATTAAGTAAATTTTAAATAAATTTTCATTAATTACTTAAAATAATGTAATATTTTTTAGTTTTATATCATATTTTACACTGCCCACCACCGATGGTTGACGCAGCTTTGTATCATATTTGACACTGCCAGCCATCGATGGCTGACATGGCGGTCAACGTGTTAATTAAATTGTCACTCTCTGTAGATATTCAAACATTAAGAAATTGAAAATATGTGAATTGTCGTTTAACAATAGTTACAAACCTGTAATGTTAATATAAAAGGCCAACTGAGACATATTATATTGCTATTTTCAAATTTTACAAAAGGGCAAACGCTGCAGTTTGTTTATATCCTTTCTCTGTGTATCATATACTGTTAAAAGTTTCAACAGAAAACGTCTGTTAATCATTTATAAGTCTTATGTAAAATTACAGAAAAAAAAACGGAGATGTTAAAAAATCTGTTTCATATATGCATTTTAATGACTAGTATTAATTTAATTAATTATTGGAGAGAATATATTTGTGACTTAGAATGCTTTTTCTAAAGTAGAAACAGTCATTTTTAACATTTATTGAGAAACTGAGCAATAAAAATATATACAAAATACAGAATAAAGATTGAGAATCTCGATTATATACTTTTAACTAAGAATTATTGTAAATTTACTGAGACTCTGGTTATACATTTCTGTAAATTTGCAGGAATTTTTTACAGTGTATTTTGTGTATGTTTTGTGTCATCATACAGTGATCGTCAATGAACGTTTTAGTGTGTAAATAACAAAATGGTTTTCTACATCACTCTTCAATTTCATAATTTCAACTAATGAGCACGTTCTTCAAAATGCTACTGAATATCACAAATGTAATCTGACAATTTTATTACGTTCTTTTGAATGCGTGATTCATCACTCAAAACGCTCAAATAATATTCCCTCATCCTTATTAATTTAACTACTCTAGTATTCGTTAGAAAGGCAACAAATTAGATACTAATAACTATATTCAAGTAAAAACAAGTCCTTCCGGCTCATTCGAAAACGTAAGTTAATTTCTTTTTTCATATGAAGTGGCCGCCATTTTGAAACAAGATGGCGGGTAAAATTTATTAATGAATTTGGTAGACACACAGATGTGGGCTACGTACAGTCGGCTGCAAAATTATTCGAGCACTAGTAATAATCCTTGCCAAAAAAAAGTACACTTAATACAGCTTTGTTAAATAAATCCTTGTCGAGTCATGTTCTTAATCAGTCTAAGAACATGATTCGACAAGGATTTACTTAGCAAAACAGTCTTAAGTGTACTTTTTAAATATAGGAATTATTTGCTAGTGCTCGAATAATTTTGCAGCCGACTGTACAGTCGGTAACAAAAGTCTCCGAACACTAGCAAAAATTCCAATGTAAAAAAAGTACACTTAATACAGTTTTGTTAAATAAATCCTTGTCGAATCCTGTTTTTAGACTGACTAAGAACAGGATTCGACAAACATTTATTTAACAAAACTGTATTAAGTGTACATTTTCTATATAGGAATTTTTGCTAGTGCTTGGAGACTTTTGTTACCGACTGTACATATGGAGTTTTAAGCAAATCGATTCCTAATGCATTTTTTATGTAAATTTAAAATTTCAAGTGGCCGGCACTTAAAAACAAGAAGAAGAATCAAGCTGGTGAACGAACATATGAAATGAATTTCTGCTATAAGTCTACTGTACAAATTTGGTTCGAACTAATTCAGTATTAAAAAAGTTATCGTAATGACAAATCTTCAAGTGGCCTCCACTTGGAAATGAAATAGCGGAGCAAGTTGTACAGCGAACTTCTGAAAAACATTTGAAACATAAATTCGCTGTCCAGTTCTAATTAGTTCAGTATTTCAAAAGTTATCGTGATGACAAATTTTCACGTAGCAGCCTGATTTCAAGTGGCTGTCCAGTCCACTGTCCAACTTCGTTTCAAATTAATTCTATATTTCAAAAGGTTTTGTGATGAAAAATTTTCAATTGGCAGCCTGATTTCAAGTTGTCCCCATAATTTAAACTATTCACCATTTTGAAACAAAATAGCAGATCAAATTAATTACTAAAAGTGGTCTATTTATAGATTAAAATATAAGCAAATCTGGTCTTAAATATGGTTTTTAAAATGCAGATTTAAAATTTTCAAGTAGCTGCAACCATGTTACCAATCTCATCCAAGATAAAAATTGTAAGATAAGTGCACTGACCAACTTCGGTTTAATTTGGTGCTTTACTTAGGTAGTTTTTTTATGGCAAATTTTCTAATATATATATGTATATATATATACATATCGATAGATATTAAAAATGAATCTAGCACTTATAGTTTTTTACATAGACACGAAGGAAAATTCTTTATCATTATGACTTACGGGCTCAACTAACTTAAAGTGTGATAGTGTCTAAATGGTTTATTCAGTTGAACTGAAAATTTATATATATGTTATAGGTAATAGGTCACCATCGCGCGAACTGTATGGACTTTGGTGAATCTTGCCCTTACAGATTTTTACAAGAACATAGTAAAAATTCTCTATCATTATGACCTATGACCTCAAATTATTTTAAAGGCAATAACGTTAATTTAAACAACATACTATATACAGAAAAATATCGAAACATTCTATTATAATTTTCTCTTTTGTTTATTTAACGCCTTCTCTTACTTTAGTTAATTAAAACAACCGTTAATTATTTCATATTCGTAAAGTCAAATGGAATCACTCCAGTTTTTTTCTTTTAAATAATAATTCAAATTTTTCACTAACTCTTCACTCTCGTATTTTAAACAATTTTATATTGTTAGCAGTAAGCACCACACGATATAAACTTTTCTAAATTCTTTAACTTCAATAAATGGAAATAACCTATAACTGGAATCTAAAAAAAAAAAAAAAAAAAAAACAGTAAAAAGCCGCTTTCTGTTTAAATACACACCTTTTAAATATTTCGTTTTGCCTCTTATTGTCATTTTTTTTTTTTTTTTTTGTGACAATAAATAAAGGATTTTGGTTAACTTTTCTTTTCATTTGCATTAGGCGTGTTTTACAATAAAGATAAAGCTAAATAAGTTTTGAGAAGTACAAAAGAAATGATCTAAAAATAGCAATATTGTAAATATCGTGTTTAATATCATTTGTTATTGACATGATTTCTAAATGGCACAAATATTGTTTCTAAATCTTTTTTGAAATATCAAATTTCTTTTGACATTTTTTCTTATTGTATAAATTATTCGTATATATTATATTGTTATACATATACGAATAAAAAGTCTGTAACGAATTCTATATTTACTCGTTTCTAACTCAATACATAATGAGGGCATTTAGTGCAGTTATAGATGTTATCTATAATGTTTCAGTGAAGACATTTTTTTCCGTAGTTTAATTGAACAGGAAAGCAAAATAAAGCGGTCCACATAATTTATAAAACATTTTTCAAATTTATTTACCGGTTTTATCCTTTATCCTTCGGCGTATTTTATATCCATGATGACATTTTGAAATATATTTAATTTTTAACTATCCACAAGGAAATCTCATAAAATTTTTATAGCTTTAAATTTGAAAATAAAGTATAAAGTGGGTGGATTTCGTATAACCCTGTATATATCCTTAATCTGTATGACTACCGTATAGTGTACTGAAAATTATATATATATATATATAATACACTGGATGCATAGCAAGTAGAACTGGTAAAATGTAGGTACAAAAAACATGTCAGTAGAATAATAAGAAATAGCAATAAATAAACCACTACTGGCCCACTAATAGCAGAATATAAAGGGCCGATAAAGGCTGCAAGCAGTAGTATGAAAACATAATGTATGTCGTTGGCGGCCCACCATTTGCACACTAGATTTTTTCTGCTGGCTGCCACCAGTGGACTGTTGATTGTGGCCTACTATCGACTGGCGTAACAGATTCTCTTCGGTACCATTAACTTTTGCCGTTAGTGGACCAGAAGTGGCTACTGTTGGCAGCCACCACTTGGCCTTCTGTTGACATACATTTCAGATTTTGTTGAAAGCACTCAAAATGCACTTAGAGTAATTTTCCACTTATGTTCGTAATATATTAGAATATATTTGTGTGGTCTTGGGCAATATTTTTTAATGTTCACAGGTTCACACATATTGTGCAGAAAATATATTTGTAGTGTCTGAATAGTGTATGTTAATATCGTTATATTTTCTGCAATAGAAAGTTATTAAAATATCCTTTAAATAAATACTGTCATCGGCCGTAGTGCATCCGAATTATTTTCTGAATCCCTGTGCACATGCCAGTAGTGTTATGAATACCATTTTAAATTAGAAACTTGCTACAGTGAAATTATTAGCGTATATCTCTTTCAAGACATCGAAAAGGGGACATTTACGGAAATAAACGCGGGAACAGACAGATAAACCGAATTACTAGACAATTTTTTTAACTTTTTAAACATGTTGTAACTGAATGATATGCTAACTGAAAAACATACCGTCATCTTTATAATTTGCCTTCTACTCCTTCTTTATAATTTTCCTTTATAAAGTTTATATATTTTTTATTTTTCTATACTTTTCAACTGAAAATAACTCTTTGACTAATAATAAATTCAAAATATAAAATAGTTGTTATATAAAATTTTTAAAAATAATAATCTTTGACTAATATTATTTACAAAGGTTATTATTTTTTTTTATTTTCGCTTTTTTCATCGCCACTTTTTCTGTATATACAGTGGAACCTGTAAAAGTGACCACCTTGGTAAAGTGACCACCTGACTAAAGTGACCATTTTCCTGACTAAAGTGACCATTTTTCAATTTTAAAGAGACTTTATAAAGTGACCACCTGCGTATAGTGACCATTTTAGCCGGTCCCTAGAGTGGTCACTTTAGACAGGTTCCACTGTATATATTTTTTTTCCTTTAACTGTAACTGAAGATTTCACTGACAATAAATTCCATAACATATCATTTTTTCAAAAAAAAAAAAAAAAAAAAAAAAAATGAAACACATTAATTACACAGGCCTACAAAAATGAAATTGACAAAATTTGATTTGATGATTACAACTGATCTTTATGCTTTTTGATATGCTAAAACCGAAAATGCAGCCCATTTTTCTCTATTACATATAGATTTTTGTCAATACAGGGTGTTTACCGACACGATTTCTTACATATACCATCATAACACTCGGTTAGTTGGTTGGTTGATATGATTTTAAGTCGCACTAGTGCTTCACAATTACAACAATAGGCATCTATGGTTAATTAATCACGGAAAAATACTATAAAACTTGCTATATAATTACATTGGTGGGAGAGTAATGGAAGAAATTGTATAGGCAGGCATCCTGTATTGACAAAAATCTGTACGTGATAGAGAAAAACTGGCTTCATTTTCGGATTCAACTCACAAAAAAACATAAAGATCATCCAAAATTATAAAATCAAAATTTTACATGTCGACCTGTGTTATTGATTAATATTACTTTAAAATCATGTTCTTCAACACTGTTTTTTTTTTTTTTTTTTAATGCAATTAACGATTTTATTTATAGTAAATTTCTTAATATAAAATACTACAATAATGTGTTCTTAGTATTTTTACAAATTTCGTATTTGATAAAAATCATTTTTCTGCACTTTTTAACAGCAACTGATGATTCGATTTATAATTAATTCCATAACATAAATTTCTAGATATGGAATTGTTGTGTTTTTCTCCATAACATAAGTTGAAATTAAATTTTAAGACTTAATCGTTGATTAATCCCTAACCTGCCGACGAAAAATTACGAAATTAGCTTCTCAGTGCCACCATTTTTCACAGAGGCGCGTGCAGTTATGCGTTCACTGTTCCAGAAACATTCCTTTTCCGATTCCTCTGACTTCCTATCTTCTCTGAAATAAGTAAATCCTTCGAAAACACTGCCATGGTCATTTAATTGCATTCCAAATCCGTGAGACTAGTTTCACTAGTAGCAGTGTAACACAAAGGATCGTAATTCGGTAAGACGTATATATACGCCCGGGGCAGTTAATGCATCGGCATAGCGAGATGAATATATATGTCCGGGAAAGTTAAGGGGTTAATATTATATACAAAATTCGTATTCTTCTAATACCAGAACTTGTGTACTACAACTTACAATTTTCTTTATAATAAATTCCATTGCGTAAAATTATTTCATATTATCGAATTCTTTGAAATAATAGTCCTAAAGGATTAATATTATTTAGAACATTTTTGTACTGATAAGTATAAAGGATTTAAGTCCAAAAATGTCGATTTTGAGTTAAGTACATAGTCAGACTCAGAAAAAAATTCTCTATCGATTGGTATAAAGGATTTAAATCCATGTCAATTAGTCTTTGAAAAAATCCATTGGTAAAGAAAGATTTAAGTCAGAAATTTAGCATTAATCTTTGATATAAATTATTTAATTCAATTTTTTCACTTTATTAAATGAAGATTGACAATCACTGAATGGTATAAAGCGTATAAACCAACATAATCCCTTTTTCATAATCGATTCTGCTGATTAGATTTTAGTTAGTTTAACTTTATTTTTCGTCTCCTGAAAAATCAAAAATATGGACTTAAATCCTTTATACTTATCAGTACAGATTTTATATTATTTCCTTATATTAATAAAATAATGCTTTTAATTGAAATAAAATATTCTGTTTCTGCCCGTCATGTTTACAAATTATTTGTATTAGGTTTTCTCCTATAATTAGAAAACTCGAGATTTAATAATATTCAACTCTTCACATCTGGCAACATCTTTAAAGATCAATTTTTGTCCAACGAATTTTTTTACAACCAGGTCATGCATGTTGATTTCATTAATAAACGCAATATTTTCCACGACACAATGGATACTTTATATATCCTTGAAGGAAAGTTCATTAATTTGTTAAGATACAAATAACAGTTACATGAAAGAACCCTTTCAATTAACTTCCTGATGTTGCAGAATATTTACTAATACATGTTAGAGAATTTTTGATGCGTTTAGGATATTACGTGTACTTACCTAACGTAACATCTGTCTTGAAATGTTCAGCAAAGAAGTAGGTTTATCATGCTGAAACATTCAAAATCGTCTCAGGTGGTGTAAATGAAATTCAAAGAATGAAAGAGAACAGTATTTCGTAAATAACATCTAGGATTACTGCATAAACATCTTCCTGGAATATTATTCTACTTAAGCTACATCTTCGTTTTAAGCGAGTATTAACTTTATTTCTAATTACGTTTTTTGTAGATGATAATAATTTTTCTCTTAAAAAGGTTCGAACTATGTGTATACGTAATCAATGATTACATTTTTAAACAATCTTTCAGTACAATCCACGGTTATTGGGATTTAACGTACACAATGTTCAAAATGAGCAATATAGGTTTTTTTGTTTCGAGGCTAAATCATGTCCATCATAAGATTTCTGATTCTCTATTTCCTTGGGGTCGAGGTAGCCTAGTCGGTATAGCGCCGGGCTCGTAATTAGAAAATTGCAGGTTCGATACTCGAGCCGGCCAAAGACCGTCGTGTACACTAAGGGTGGCTGGTGCACGTAATCAGTCGTGGCCGCAATGTCCTCCATGTTCCCATCAAAATTATACCTCTGGACTCTCCGTGTAGGATCAAAATTGCGATGTCATGTCTCCGGACCACCTCTAGGGGTGAGTCCCAGACCGATGCCAATTGCCCATTGCGCAGCACTAGTGTGACGTAAAATCCATCAACCAACCAATCAACCTCTATTTCCTTGTGAATTTCCGAAGCAGGGGAGCTATCCCCTCCGTGGAGGATCGAAATTGTGATGGCATGTCTTAGGGGTTCGTCCCAGACCGTTGTCAATTATACATTGCACCGTACCAGTGTGACGGTAAAACACAAACAAACAAACAACCCTGTGAATTTCTCCAAAAGATACAAACATTTCCCTATAGAATACAAAATTTCCCCATACAATACAAATAAAAACATTATAATGATCCAGTTTTCCCTGCAGCGGGCACATGTGAAGTGTTTTATGACGTAACATGGATAAAGTCTATTAAAACAATAACTGTTTTATAATTCTCTTCTTTTGCGAATAAATTTTGCAAATAAAAATATGAACATAAAATTTGAAAGACATATTCGTTATCAAATCATCATTGGAATTCTATATAAAATTTAATATTATGCAAGTTTAAGATTTTTTTTTTTTTTAAGCTGATAACACAGGTCTGCAAGGAATTTTTTTTTTCTTCTGGTTGTTGTGTTTTTCTGATGTGTGTTTGGATCTGATTAAGAGAGAAAAAAAAATAAAAGTAAAAATAAAAATTCCATCACGACAGTTTTGATAGAACATGGAATTTTTGAACAGAAATGAGGTTAAAACGCCATTTTCTCAACTCCCCTCTCAAATATTTTCTGTAAAATCTGGTAGATGTAAATGAAGAACAATGATAAATAATTCGCGGTTCAGTGGTATTCACATTTTAAGAACATAAAGAATCAAAAATTAAAATGCCTGATTGCTTTGAAACAAGAGAATGAATAAAATAGAACAATGCATACTTTTTCTGAAGGCTTAATGATTATAATAAAATAAAAATTCTATTTACACTTTAAATAAAATATTTACAAAAAAGAATACTTAAAGGAACGTAGTTCCGAATCTAATTAACTCTCATAGTGAGAGATCGAATAATTCTATCTTCGAACATAGCCGAAGCATCCAAAATCTAAACTAAACTTACTGGCTGTTGCCAAAATCTTTTAACAAAATATATAAGTTCTTCTTTTTTCTTTCTGTGGCGACGCAGCGCCGTCTAAATGGATTTGTTTTTACTACAACAAGGAAAGCGATTTCATCAAGCCATGCACAAAATGAAAAGCTCTAAACAGAGCTTCAGTGTAAAGAAACAGAGGCATTTAAAAGATCATGTGTAAATATTAGTCTTTTAATGAATTTTATATATAAAGAGTTTAAAGCTATAGCCTCTGTAGGAATTATCCAGATCTTCATCCTGAGTTTGCGAAAAACACTAGCGTAATAGCAGAAAATCCAAGCAATTCTTAATTCAGCGTATCAAAAAACAATAAAAACACTCAAGCAGTAGTGGAAAAAAAAAGAGAAGTACAATTTAGAAGACCTGTGTAGTAATGTAATTTTTCGTAAAAGAAAGTTTTAGAAGAAATGTAAAATTTAACCAATTTACAAACGAAAACTGAATGAGAAAGAATGTTAAAAATGAATTCAAGTATGTGAGACAACACATGCCTCTAAATGTTAGAGGAAAACTGTGAAAAACTGCTGGACATCACATATCCGTATCCAGCAGGCAATAGAGCACCAGCTATTCGATAGTGCGGCTTTTTCTTTCTTCCTTCCTTCCTTTCTTTTTTCCCCTTTTAGTGCACACACTTTTTAGCTTTTGTTTAGTTTAATACTACTATTGTCAATAAGTCTTATTAATTTCACAATCATTAGTTAAAACTAATTCTCATTATGTATATTTATAAGAAATTTTCTCCTGTGCTCCATTTTTAGAATGAAGTACAGGTAGATGAAAATACACATGCCTTTAAATGTTAAAGGAAAACCAAAAAAAAAAAAAATGCTGGATATCACATATTCGTATCCAACAAGCAACAGAGCTCCAGATATTCAATATCCAACAAAATTACTACCTGTTTCATCCCTTCATTTAAATGATAAAATTGGCGTTTTTTGAAAAGAAATATAAAAATGTTGAAATGCGTTTTTTTTAGTGCTAGAGGCCTATTTCAGTCGGTACAGTTGTTGAATTTTTATAATACACTCTTAATTAGTGCTAGAGGCCTATTTCAGTCGGTTTATTGAATGGGGATTTATTGAATGAAGTCCCCCCAAGGCACAACTTTGACATGAGTCCTCCCCCCAGGCCCAACTTTGACATGAGTCTCCCCCCCAAGGTACAACTTTGACATGAGTCCCCCCAAGGCCCAGCGTTGTCGAATTTTTATACGTCACTCTTAATTAGTGCTAGAGGCCTATTTCAGTCGGTTTATTGAATGGGGATTTATTGAATGAAGTCCCCCCAAGGCACAACTTTGACATGAGTCCCCCCCAGGCCCAACTTTGACATGAGTCCCCCCCAAGTTACAACTTTGACATGAGTCCCCCAAGGCCCAGCGTTGTCGAATTTTTATACGTCACTCTTAATAGTGCTAAGGGCCTATTTCAGTCGGTTTATTGAATGGGGATTTATTGAATGAAGTCCCCCCAAGGCCCAACTTTGACATGAGTCCCCCCCAGGCCCAACTTTGACATGAGTCCCCCCCAAGGTACAACTTTGACATGAGTCCCCCCAAGGCCCAGCGTTGTCGAATTTTTATACGTCACTCTTAATAGTGCTAAGGGCCTGTTTCAGTCGGTTTATTGAATGGGGATTTATTGAATGAAGTCCACCCAAGGCCCAACTTTGACATGAGTCCCCCAAGGCCCAACTTTGACATGAGTCCCCCCCCCAGGCCCAACTTTGACATGAGTTCCCCCAAGGCCCAACTTTGACATGAGCCCCCCCCAAGGTACAACTATGACATGAGTCCCCCCCCCACAAGGCACACCTTTTACATGAGTCCCCCCCAAGGCACACTCCCCCTCATTGGGAAAAAGAGAAAAAAACGTTGTTTTGCGGCTATAAGACAGTTTGGACTTCCATCGGTATTTGTTACAATATCTGCAGCTGAAACACATTGGTTTGATTTAATGAAAACTTTATCATGGAATTTAGATCGTCACGAATTAACTAAAGAAGAATTTGTCGATATTAACAAGTTTAGCAGCTGGCCTCTGGCACTAAATTAAAATCTGTCAATGTCAGATTTTCATGTTTTAAATAATGAAATAATGTCGGGTCTGTATAATTTTTTTTGTCTTTTAGTCGTACACACATTTTTTTTTTTTTTTTTTTCAAGGTTTAATACTACTAAATAATCTTTATTAATTTCGCAGTCATTCGTTAAAACTAATTCTCATTATGTTCATTTACACAAAATTTTGTCCTGTACTCCATGTTAAGATGTCTGTAAATGTTGAAGAAAAACTAGAAGAAAAAAAAAGCTGAATATCACATATCCGTATTCAGCAGGCAATAGAGCTCCGATATTCGAAATACGGCAAAACCGCTAGGCGTTTCATCCCTGCATTTAAATTATAAAATTGGTGTTTTTGAACAGAAAAATTAAAATATCCATTTTGTCCTATACTCCCAGTTAAGATGTCTGTAAATGTTGAAGAAAAACTAGAAAAAACTGCTGAATATCACATATCCGTATTCAGCAGGCAATAGAGCTCCGATATTCGAAATACGGCAAAACCGCTAGGCGTTTTATCCCTGCATTTAAATTATAAAATTGGTGTTTTTGAACAGAAAAATTAAAATATCCGAGTTCAGCTTTTTTTTTTTTTTTTTTTTAGTGTGGACACTATTTTTTTAAGCTATTGCATAGCTTTTATCGCAGGCTTTGAGCGCGGCGACCGGGGCAAAAACAAATAGAAATACATTTAGGCCGTTCAAAATTGGGTCAGATAGGTTTAAGAGGCCTGCAAGTCGAATGGGGATATTTTCGATTGTGTAAAGTTATTAGGAGGGGCGAGAAGGGGGGGAGGGGAGGGGGGGGGCAAAAAAATAAAAATAGTGTCAGATCGTTCAAAATTGGTACATAGAGGTTTTCGATACTTACAAATCGATTGCGGATGATTTTGAATTTGTAAAATTATTAGGAGGGGCGGGTATGGGGGTGGGGCGGTAAGGGGGGCTATGGGGCAAAAACAAATAGAAATACAGTTAGGCCGTTCAAAATTGGTACAGATAGGTTTAAGAGGCCTGCAAGTCGAATGGGGATATTTTGGAAAGTGTAAAGTTATTAGGAGGGGCGAGAAGGGGGAGGGGAGAGGGGGGCAAAAAAATAAAAATACAGTTAGAACGTTCAAAATTGGTATATAGAGGTTTTCGATACTTACAAATCGATTGCGGATATTTTCGAATTTGTAAAATTATTAGGAGGGGAGGTAAGGGGGTGGGGCTGTAAAGGGGGCTATGGGCAAAAACAAATAGAAATACAGTTAGGCCGTTCAAAATTTGTACAGATAGGTTTAAGAGGCCTGCAAGTCGAATGGGGATATTTTGGAAAGTGTAAAGTTATTAGGAGGGGCGAGAAGGGGGGAGGGGAGAGGGGGGGCAAAAAAATAAAAATACAGTTAGATCGTTCAAAATTGGTATATAGAGGTTTTCGATACTTACAAATCGATTGCGGATATTTTCGAATTTGTAAAATTATTAGGAGAGGCGGTAAGGGGGTGGGGCTGTAAGGGGGGGCTATGGGCAAAAACAAATAGAAATACAGTTAGGCCATTGAAAATTGGTACAGATAGGTTTTAGAGGCCTGCAAATCGAATGGGGATATTTTTGAAAGTGTAAAGTTATTAGAAGGGCCGGGGAGGGGGGGGACAGAGGGGCAAAAAAAAAATAGAGTTAGATCATTCAAATTTGGTACATCGAGGTTTTCGATACCTACAAATATTTTTGAACTTTTAAAATTACTGGGAGGGGCGGGAAAGGGGGGAGGGAGCGGAAGGGTAAAAAAATAAAAATAGAGATAGATCGTTTAAAACTGGTGCATAGAGGTATTTGATGCTTACAAATCGATTGCGGATATTTTCGAATTTGTAAAATTATTAGGGCGCTCATATATATATGCATTCGCGCGTGCGCAATTAAACATTTTCCATTAACTTCAGCTCTTGCTCTAACTATACATAAGTCGCAATGTGGAACTTTTGACGAAATAGTATATGAGTATAGTAAAGCACATTCTCAGGAACTCGTTTATGTTTCGCTCTCTCGGGTGACTAATATTGAAAAATTGTATATCACGACAAAAAACGATAATTCTACATTCAAGTTTTATCATAATCGAAGGCAAGCTGCATCGACTGCATCTTTGTTGCAAGAATTCAAAAGACTGTCTTTAAATAGTGTTCAGACGATAGCTCAAAGTGTCTTAGATTTCATTAGTAATAGGAATGGCATTTCAATAATGACTTTCAATTGCCAAAGTCTAAATAGTCACAAATACGATTTACAACATTCAGTTACGAGACAAACAAATGTGTTACTTCTTACCGAAACTTGCATGACGCATGATAATCCGATTGAAATACCTAATTTCAATTGTATTGTTCAATTCAAACGAGATACTGTTCCAAAAGGTGGGGTAGCTATTTACCAAAATAATAATAATGTTACTAATATTATGACTCTTAATATTGAAATAAATATTGCACACGTTAGCGATGTTAATGTTAGGCGCTCATTTGTTGGAGATATTTGTGCGTGCTTATGCAAACTTAGAAATGGCCTACACATACTCATGGTAGCAATTTACATTTCTCCGAATCCAAAATTGGACGAGGTAGAGCATTTTATTCATCGCACTTTACTGGAGTACACTGAAGAAGGGTCGAAAATACTTGGTACAAATGGTAATAAATTTCCACTTATCTTGGCTGGCGATTTCAACATCAACTTCGCTGATAAAAAATCAAAGCGGTTGACAACTTTTCTTTCAAAAAAATTCAATTTGAAAATGAATAATGATCCACAAGAATCCACAACAAAAACATGGGACCACCATTGACGCGGTATTTTCCAGATATTTAGAGGATATCAAGTCTCAAACTTATGTTTCTTATTTCAGTTACCATAAACCTATAGTTTCAATGATAAAAATTCCTGAATAACCTACATGTATTGTAAGATAATAAAAATATTTTAAACAATATTAACTTCTCATTTATTTAATAAAAGAAAAAAATTTGTTTTCTTATCGGTCACCACGCTCAAAAAGTGTAGCTTGAATTAATATCAAAGAAAAAAAAATACTGCATAAATAAAATAAATAAATAATTATAATTGCATAAGTTGATAAAAAATGCTATGCAATAGCTTTACCGCGGCAGTCCCCGAGTGCCACACGTATTTTTTTTCTTGTTTAATACTACTATTATCAGTTATTCTTATTAATTTCACAACCATTCGTTGAAACTAATTCTCATTACGTTCATTTATACAAAATTTTGTCCTATACTCCCATGTTAAAAATTTTGAAAAAAATTAGATGACAGCGCCACCTGTGCCCAGCAGGGCGACTGATCCCTAAATATAATCAGCACCAGACTAGGTCAAAGTCCAATTAAATACCAAGTTTGGCTGAATATCATCCATTGATTGTGAAATGCTGTCCACAAATTTTTTAAACACAGACAGACATTTTCTAAAAAGGGTTAAATAATATTCGGGGCATCTCAAAACGTGTGAATCGATTGAAAACCGGTAATCAAAAATTTTCGTGAATACCATGCTTTCTTCTTATATATATATTATTTATTTATTTTTCTAATAAAAGCTACTTGCAAACGTTTACAGATATTTCATACATTTCTTTTCAAAAATTATTGTCCTGATTAGCTGGAATATTTAAAGTGGCCAAAATATTTTTCACTGTAAAATGGCTTTATTTACCTACTCCTACGACGTGTATAAATGAAAGTGGAATATCAAAACAATAGAATTACTTGTTTGAAAATAATGTATGGACATTTGAAATAAATGGAGCAGCCACGAAACAAGAAAGCCTACACGTTTCGTTTCAAACAATGAAAAAGAAAAAAAGAATACACTACATTTAAATTTTAATCCCGCTTAATATCGTGCTGAAATGTCTCTGAATGCAACACTTTATAAGAAAAAAATCAGATTTATTACTTTCTTGTACATGCATAAGAAGAATATATTGGATTCGTGAAATTTTCTGACTTCGTGTTTTCAATAAATTTACACGTTTTTAAACGTCTTGAACACGATTAGATCATTTTTAGAAAATGTCTGTCGCTATGTGTGTCACCGAAGTTTTGCGGCCGTTGTAAACACGAACCAACGAACGGAATAAAACCAGACTTGATATTTTGTGAGACCTTGATTTGATATATTACACAACAGGGGGCGCTACTATGCTGCGATTTCGCTAATTTAATAGAATGATATATCTCAGTTTCTATGTTATATAAACGCACTTCACTTAGTATATTAGATGATTATTATAGATAATATATTAGATATGTATTATGATATATTATGAAAACATAATTTATTTTGGTTGTATATTGGCAAAAAGCTAGTGCTGCTGTTACTTTTTGCGATTTTCTATGTGGCTATATCTCAAGATCTATTACTGAACAAGCACCAAATTACATGTGTTAATTGTTAATTGTGAGAAATTTTGTTGATATTTTTTTTTTGTGAAT